>BSBK01000673.1:1200000-1615927 GCA_027943335.1 Chamaecyparis obtusa
GAAGATATAATAATGTTGGAAGATGAATCTATTAGAAGCTATATTGGTAGAATGTCAAAAATTATTACAGGTATAAAATCTTGTGGAGGAACAAAGATAGAGAATGAAGTGATATGGAAAATTCTAAGGACATTGAGCCCTATATTAAAGCAGACAACATAGATGATTGAACAAGCTATACCTTGTACTACAATCTTTACAAGAGAGAGTCTTCTTGGAAGATTGGAAGCAATAGAAATGAACCTGAGATTATCAGGAGACTTACCTAGAATGGAGACAACATTCAGTGCTCTTAGTGTTCACCCTACTTTGTCAAGAAGCATCAGTGTGAGTGGAGATTATGCTAGCAGTAGCAGATCTATAAATGATGAAGACAAGAAGATTGAAGAAGGTATTGCGTTGCTTGTGAAAAGAGAACCAGACGGTAAGAAAATATTTAAATGTTGGACTTGTCAAGAATATGGTCATTTTGCATCTAAATGTCCTAAGAGAGTTTAAAAGTACACAAATAATTTCAAACCTAGAAGATCTAAGGAATGTTATTATGCTAATGATGAAGATCTTGAAGATAGTATAGAAAGAACTTTAAGTGAAAGTGATACTATGAATAATGATGACATAGGATTTGTAGCAATTAAAGAAGAAAATCCTGAAACTGATGTTAAGGAAGAAAAAGCCTTAGTTTCTCAAGTTGAAAAGAAATCTGATTGGATTATAGATAGTGGTTGTTCACATCATATGACTGGAGACATGAAAAAGTTCATAAAGTTTAATGAATATGATGGAGGAGTTGTTAGAGTCGAAAACAATGCACCTTGTTTGATTAAAGGTATAGGATCTATTACTCTTGATGGAAAGACTAATACTGATGATTTTTATTTTGTGGATGGATTGAAACATAATCTTTTGAGTGTTGGATAGTTAGTTGATAAGGGCTATCAAGTTTGGTTTACTGAGAAAACTTGTGTGATAAAGGATAAAGATGGAAATCTAATTGGAACTGGATCTAGAACCAGAGGTAATGTATTTTAGTTGAATCCTACTGAGATGATATGTTTGATTACTAAGATTGATGAAAGTTGGTTATGGCATAGAAGGTTTTGTCATATAAACTTTGACAACATTGTGAAAGTAATTACTACACTTGCAGTAAGATATTTGCCTAAAATTATGAAGCCTACTAACATGATTTGCAAAGAATGTGTAATGGCTAAATAGAAGAGAAGTTCTTTTCCCAGTAAGAAGTTTACATCTATAGAAAAGCTAGAGATTGTTCATACAGATTTGAGCCATCCTACCAGGACTAGAGGATTCTATGGAGAAAGGTATTTTATGATTCTTGTTGATGATTTTATAAGAATGATGTGGATTACATTTCTTAAAGAAAAATCTTAAGCATTTGATAAGTTTAAGATTGTTAAGAATAAAGTTGAGAATGAATATGGAATGAAGATTAAATGTTTGAGTTCTGATAGAGGTGGAGAATTTACTTCTAGAGAGTTTAACACCTTTTGTGAAGAAAATGGCATTAAGAGACAGTATTCAGCCCCTAGAACACCTAAACAAAATGGCATTGCAAAAAGAAGAAATAGATCAGTGATTGAAGCAGCTAGAGCTATGTTATTTGAGAATGATTTGGTGAAGATATTTTGGAGAGAAGTAGTGAACACAACAGTCTATACAATGAATAAAGTACAAATCAGAGCAGACACAGACAAGACACCTTATGAATTATGGTTTGGACATGCACCCTCAATTAAGTATTTTAGAATTTTTGGAAGCAAATGTTATATAAAGAGAGATGATGACATTGGAAAGTTTGATCCTAGAAGTGATGAAGGTATATTTCTTGGATATTCTTTGAAAAGAAAAGCCTATAGATGTTACAATAAAAGAACTAAGACTATTTTTGAAATCACAAATGTTAAAGTTCATGAAAAGTTCAAAATTCAGGAAAGAATGCTTGATTATGAATCGGATGAAGAAGCTCATCCTAAACCTAACACTGGATCTACTAAATTATTTTATGAAACTAACAGTGATTTGTTAAATGAAAGCCACAGTGAAGTCATTAAAGAACCTACACCTGAAGTGAGATCTGAGACAATGACACCTAGCAAGAGTTTGTTAAGAAATCATCCTATTGGACAAGTTATTGGAAGCATCAAAAGAGGAGTTCTAACTCGAAATAAGGTACAAGAATAGTTATGTTTGATTTCTCAAATTGAACCTAAGACTACTAGTGAAGCTTGTGAAGATGAAAGTTGGACTAATGCTATGAAAGAAGAACTAGATTAGATTGAGAAGAACAAAACATGGGAATTGGTCCCTAGACCTAAAGACAAGAATGTTATTGGAACTAAATGGGTATTCAAAAACAAGATGAATGAACAAGGAGAAGTAGTAAGAAACAAAGAAATATTGGTATGTAAGGGTTACTCACAGTAAGAAGGAATTGAATATGAAGAAACCTTTGCACCTGTTGCAAGAATTGAAACAATAAGAATGTTTTTGGCTCATGCAACTTACAAGAAATTCAAAGTATATTAGATGGATGTGAAGTCAACATTTCTGAATGGAGAGTTGGAAGAAGTCTACATTGAGCAACCTGAAGGTTTTCCTTTAACTCAAGAAGGAGACATGGTATGTAAACTAAAGAAAGCTTTATATGGACTTAAACAAGCACCTAGAACTTGGTATGCAAGACTGGATAAGTACTTGTTAAAATTGGGATTTACAAAATGAACAACTGATAGCAATCTGTACACAAAAGAAATTTAAAATAGTTTGTTGATTATAGTTATTTTTATTGATGACATTATCTTTGGAGGAGAAGATGAAGCTAGTGACAAATTTGCTGACGAAATGAAGACTAAATTTGAAATGAGTATGATTGGTGAAATGAAATACTTTTTGGGATTACATATAACACAAAACAATGATGGTATCTTTGTAAGTCAGACAAAGTACCTGAATGACTTGTTGAAAAGATTTGGAATGGAGAATTTTAAACTAGTTGGAACACCCATGGTGACTAGACATAAGTTATCTAGCACAGATGAGACTCCTGTATTGGAACAGAAGAAATATAGATCTATGATTGGAGGATTGCAGTATTTGACTCATATAAGATCTGATATAGCACATTCAGTTGGAATTGTAGCAAGATTTCAAGTTGAACCTAGAGAATCACATTATGCAGTAGTAAAGAGGATACTAAGATATTTAAGAGGCACAATGGACTATGGATTATGGTATGAAAAATCTAATGATTTTACCCTATGTGCATATACAAATGCTGATTGGGGAGGTAGTGTTGATGATAAGAAAAGCACCAGTGCTGGAGCATTTTTTCTTGGAGGAAGATTGGTTTCTTGGCTAAGCAAGAAGCATAATTCTATCTCACGAAGCACAGTAGAAGCAGAATATGTAGTAGTAGAAAACAATTGTAACTAGATGATTTGGATGAAGAAAATGTTGAAGGATATTGGAATAAAGTTTGTTGAACCTGTTGTCATACATTGTGACAACACCAGCACAATTAGTATGTCTAAGAATCCTATATTACATTCTAAGACAAAGCATATAGAGATTAAGTATCATGTTGTAAGAGAGAAAGTTGCTAAGAAAGAAGTCACACTTGAGTACATAAGTATAAAGGAACAGATAGTAGATATATTCACAAAGTCTTTTCCTAAGGATACATTTGAGTATTTGAGAGGTATGCTTGGGGTTATGCCCCAGCCTACTTTTAAAAAGTGATGTAGTTGGTTGCATCCATCCAGTGGTATATGAGCCTTATCCTTCTTCCAGACTAGATGTTGTTACTTCCTCTATGGGGGAGTATCTGTATTTGAGCTGAGTCATGAGGACTCGAGTGAATGTATCTTCTAAATAGTGTCTTTTGACATTGGAGTTGTTGTTGACATAATGATGAAATTTTTGTCATTGATGTCAATGGGGGAGAAGTATACATGAAAAACCATCTGAAACATATGTTGGAGAGAAATGAATAGGATAACGAAGCAAGATATGATTGATGAAGAAGATTTGGAGCAGCAGTGTTGCAGTATTGGATTTTTGGAACATTTGATGTTTTTTCATCTATGTTGCCATCAATGCCAATGGGGGAGATTGTTAGGAATGAATGCTAAATGTTTGGCAGCCATTCTATAGTAGTTGTTGTTGCATTCATGACTATGATGGTCATTGATGTCAACACAGTGATTTATCAGAGACTTGCAGAGAAGCAGATAGAGTTTGGATTAGCGCACGTGGGTTATTGTAGTTGGAGCTATGCGATGTTGAGGATATACTCTTTGATATGTTATATGTTTATGGTTAAGAACATAGATAGTAATTCATTTATTCATAGAAGTTATGAGCATTTTGATGGAAGCAGTATTCAGGTAGTGTTCCTGAGTAGCGGTTAGTGGATATTAGATGATATCTCGTAATCAGGATGGAATCTAGTTTTGCACAGTTAAAGGGAAGTTGAAGATACATTGATAGTGATGTGGATGACATCACAAACTTCAAGGTCACATGAGTGAAGAATTATTGTAGTTGGAAGCTGACAGTTTTGTGTAATTTTATGTAGTGTGTGGAAACTTTTATGTTGTAATTGTATGTTGACTCTTTTGTAATTGTTTGAGTGTGGTATAAAGAAAGGAATGTATTTCCTTGTTGAGTAGTGGTTAGATGTGATGAAGTGAAGAAAAGAGCTAAGTATGAAAGTGAATTTGTGAAGGAAGACATGCGAGGTATAGAGATCTGAAATTGAGATCTAGTGTAACAGTGAGTGTGGTTTGGCACAGTCAGAGAAGAGGTAACATATTATTCTATTGATTAACACAAAGATTATTTGGACAGTGTGTTCAGTGAGCTTACCCTAAAGCTATTTTGGTAGTGGGTCCTTCTATCTTCCATAACTCTTAACAGGGTTAGAATCTTTTAACAGGGATTCAAAATCTCCTAACAGGGATTCATATGTACTGAATGTATTTCATAAGACTCCTAACAAAGGCCATCCTTTTACAAGGAATATTCATATTAGTGCATCTTTTGTGGGCATTATTCCCACCGGGGTTTACTCTTTGATCAAGAGGTTCCCTAGTCAACATATCTTGTGTCATTGTGTTATTGTGTATGAATATCTTTCTATGGTTGGTAATTATATTGCTTACATGGTTTAATGTTGTTGAAGATGATAAAAGTTATAATTATCTGATAACTGATTCACCCCCCCCCCCCCCTCTCAGTTATCTTGGTGGACTTTACTTTCTAACATAACAATGGATCTAGTCAAGGTAAAGGTTAGTAGGAAATCAAATAAAATGATAGAAACATTACTGAAACAATTTAGTGAAGAAGAAGAAGAAGCATCAGATAAGTTGGTTGAAGAAGCAACTGAGGAACAACTTTTGATTGGAAATAGTGAACATGAGGAGGAAATTTTGTTAGATAAAGAAATTCAAGTTGCACTGGTAAATGCCACAGGGAAGAGGAAGCAAGAAGAGACACCTACCCAAGCAAAGACAAGATCCTCTATAGCCACTTCTCCACCCCTTAAGAAAGGAATAGAAAAACTCACAAGGTCTAATCCTAAAAAGACTTATCAAAAGAAAAGAGGTGAAAAAGCTACCACTAAGAAACCAAAGAAGAGGAGAAGACTCATAAGAGCTAAGGATGATGTAGACTCTAAAGAAGAAGATAATCAAAGTCAACTTAAAGTTTTAATAAATAAGAATCAATCTATTATGAATGAATGCTGAATATATCCTATGGGGGAGTATTCACAGCCATTCTATAGTAGTTGTTGTTGCATTCATGACAATGATTGTCATTGATGTCAACACAGTGATCTACTGAAGTTTAGAAGACAAGCAGACAGTGTTTGAGTTAGCGTACATGGAATATTGAAGATCAACCTATGTGGAGTTTAGGACTTACTCTATGATTTTCTATAAGATCATGGTTAAGAGCGCATACAAAAATTCATTTATTCATGATAGCTATGTGTAATTCAGTGGAAGCAGTATTCAGGTAGTGTTCCTGAGTAGCAGTTTTTGGAAATCAAATGATATCTCCTAATCAGGATAGAATTTGAGCATGCAAAGTTGAACAAATGATGAAGACATGATAATTGTGATGTGGATGTGACAACAAGGTCAAAGGTCACACAAGTGAAGAGTTATCGTAATTGAAAGTTGATAGTTTTTGTGTAATTATAGAAATCTTATGTAACTTGTGGAAGATTTTATTTTGTAATATGTATGCCAACTAATTTGTAATTACTTGAGTGTGGTATAAAGTAAGGAATGTTTTCCTTATTATATGATGTAATAGGAATGTAAGATTGTGAAAATGAATTGCGGAATTGTGCAATACTTGTTGAAAGAGGATATGCGAAGTACATAGATCTGGTATTGAGATCTGATGAAGTAGTTGGTGTGGTTTGGCATAGTCAAAGGAGAAGTGTTAATTTGTTGAGATCAGTAATCTTTTGATATTATTATGTTGAATAATATAGAGATCAGTTGGACTGTGTGTTCAGTCATCTTGCACCTGAAGTTGTTTGGGCAGTGGTCCTTCTTTCTTCCACAACTCCTAATAGAGTTAGAATCCTATAACAGGGATTCACAGTCTCCTAGCAGGGACTAATATGTACTAAATGTATTTCATAAGACTCCTAACAGATTCCATCCTCTCACAAGGAACTTTCATATTAGTGCATCTTTTGAGGACATCATTCCCACTAGGTTTTACTCTTTGATCAAGAGGTTACCTAGTCAACATATCTTGTGTCATTATGTTGTTGTGTATGTATATATTTCTATTGTTGTTGATCACATTGCTTACTTGGTTAAAATCTATTAAAGTTGATAGAAGTTGTATTTATCTAATAACTGATTCACCCCCCCCCCTCTCAGTTATCTTGGTGGACTTTACTTTCTAACAATTAGTATCAGAGCAGCAGGTCCTTGAAGGAAAAGTTTAACAGCTTAAGAAGATCCATGGTGAGTCATTTCAGGAAAGAAAGCCCTAAGTTTGATGGAGTAAATTTTGACATCTAGAAAGAAAAGATGAAGACACATTTACTTTGTTTAGGACCAGGATATTGGTTAATCACAAAGAAATAGAAGACTATCATTGATGAAGATAAGATTGAAGAATCTACTACTGAAGAAAGAGATCTATTCATGTGTAACATACTTGCCAGAGAAGCACTTTTGTCAGTCCTTCCAGAAAATGAGTACAGTTAGGTAAAATATCTAAAAACATCTCATGAAATTTGGTTAGCTTTACAATCTACTTTTGAAGATGATGAACATGAAAAGAAAGTCAGATTACATAACTGGATATGTGTATTTGAAGATATAAGAATGATGGAAGATGAATATGTTAGAAGCTATATTGGTAGAATGTCAGAAATTGTTGCAAGTATCAAATCTTGTGAAGGAATCAAGACAAAGAATGAAGTGATATGGAAAATTCTAAGGACATTAACTCTTGTATTTAAGAAGACAACATAGATGATTGAACAAGTTATACCTTGTACTAAGAACTTCACTAGAGAAACCCTTCTTGGAAGATTAGAAGCAGCATAAATGAACTTGAACCAATCAGGAGATTTTCCTAGAATGGAGACAACATTCAGTGCACTTAGTATTCACCCTACTTTGTCAAGAAGTGTGAGTGTGAGTGGATATTATGCTAGTAGCAACAGAACCAGGAATGAAGAAGATAGGAAGATTGAAGAAGGTATTGCCTTACTTTTTAAAAGAGAACCAGATGGTAAGAAAATCTTTAAATGTTGGACTTGTCAAGAATATGGTCATTTTGCATCTAAATGTCCTAAGAGAGTTAAGAAGTATAGAAAGAAATTTAAACCTAGAAGATCTAAAGAATGTTATTATGCTAATGATGAATAATTTGAAGCTATTGTGGAGAAATCTCTAAGTGAAAATGATGATATAGGACTTGTAGCAATAAAAGAAGAAAATCCTGAAATAGAAGTTAAGGAAGAAAAATCTTTAGTTTATCATGTAGAACAAAAATTTGATTGGATTATAGACAGTGGTTGTTCACATCATATGACTAGAGATATGAATAAATTCATAAGGTTTAAAAATTATGATGGAGGAGTTGTTAGAGTTGGAAACAATGCACCTTGTTTGATAAAAGGTATAGGATCTATTACTCTTGATGGAAAGACTAATACTGATGATGTTTACTTTGTGGATGGATTGAAACACAATATTTTGAGTGTTGGACAGCTAGTTGATAAGGGATATCAGGTTTGGTTTACTGAGAAAACTTGTGTAATCAAACACAAGGATGGTAATTTGATTGGTACTCGATCAAGAACTAGAGGTAATGTATTTCAGTTGAATCCTACTGAGATGACATGCTTGATTACTAAGATTGATGACAGTTGGTTATGGCATAAAAGATTTTGTCATATAAACTTTGATAATATTTTTAAAGTAAGTACTACACTTGCAGTAAGATATTTTCCTAAGATTATGAAACCTACTAACATGATTTGCAAGGAATGTGTGATGGCTAAGCAGAAGAGAAGCTCATTTCCCAGCAAGAAGTTTACAATAGCAGAGAAGTTGGAAATTGTTCATACAAATTTGAGCGGTCCCACAAGGACTAGAGGATTCTACGGAGAAAGGTATTTTATGATTCTTGTTGATGATTTTACAAGAATGATATGGATTTCATTTCTTAAAGAAAAGTCTGAAGCATTTGATAAGTTTAAAATTATTAAGAACAAAGTTGAGAATGAATCTGGAATGAAGATTAAATGTTTGAGATCAGATAGAGGTGGAGAATTTACTTCAAAATAATTTAATATTTTTTGTGAAGTGAATGGTATTAAGAGACATTTTTCAGCCCCTCGGACACCTTAACAAAATGGTATTGCAGAAAGAAGGAACATGTCAGTGATTCAAGCAGCAAGATCCATGTTATTTGAAAATGATTTAGCAAAGATATTCTAGAGAGAAGCAGTGAACACAACAATGTATACAATGAATAGATTACAAATCAGAGTAGATACAGACAAGACACCTTATGAACTATGGTTTGGACATGTACCATCAATTAAGTATTTTAGAATTTTTGGAAGCAAATGTTATATTAAGAAAGATGATGACATTGGAAAGTTTGACCCTAGAAGTGATGAAGGTATATTTCTTGGATATTCATTGAAGAGAAAAGCTTATAGATGTTATAATAAAAGAACTAAGACTATTGTTGAGAGCACAAATGTTAAAGTTGATGAAAAGTTCAAAATTTAGGAAAGAATGCTTGATTATGAATCAGATGAAGGAACTCATCCTAGAACTAATCCAAAGAATATAGAATTATTCTATGAAACTGATAGTGATTTGTTGAATGAAAGCTACATTGAAGAAATAATTGAGGAACCTACAACTTAAACAAGAACTGAGACAGTGACACCTAACTGGAACCTATCAAGAAATCATCCTGTTGAGTAGATTATTGGAAGTATAGATAGAGAAGTTCTGACATGAAATAAGGTACAAGAACAGTTGTGTTTAATTTCACAAATTGAACCTAAATCTACTAGTGAAGCATGTGAAGATGAACATTGGATTAAAGCTATGAAGGAAGAACTATATCAAATTGAAAAGAATAAAACTTGGGAATTAGTCCCCAGACCTAAAGATAAGAGTGTTATAGGAACTAAATGGGTATTCAAAAACAAGATGAATGAACAAGGAGAAGTAAGAAATAAAGCAAGATTGGTATGTAAAGGATACTCACAGCAAGAAGGAATTGACTATGAAGAAACTTTTGCACTAGTAGCAAGAATTGTAGTAAGAATGTTTTTGGCTTATGCAGCTTATAAGAAATTCAAAGTGTATTAGATGCATGTGAAGTCAACATTTCTAAATGGAGAGTTAGAAGAAGAATTTTACATTGAGAAGACTGAAGGTTTTCCTTTAACTAATGAAGGAGATATGGTATGTAAATTGAAGAAAGCTTTATATGGATTGAAACAAGCACCTAGAACTTGGTATGCAAGACTTGATAAGTATTTGATAAAATTAGGATTTACTAAAGGCACAACAGACAACAACTTGTACACAAAAGAAATTGAAAATGGTTTGTTGGTTGTAGTTATCTTTGTTGATGATATTATCTTTGGAGGAGAAGTTGAAGCCAGTGATAAATTTGTAGATGAAATGAAGACTAAATTTGAAATGAGTATGATTTGTGAGATGAAATATTTTTGAGGATTGTAGATAACATAGAATAATGATGGTATCTTTATAAGTCAGAAAAAGTACTTGAATGACTTGTTAAAGATATTTGGAATGGAGAACTGTAAACTAGTTAGAACACCTATGGTAACCAGACAAAAGTTATCTAGCACAGATGAAACTCTTGCAGTTGAATAGAAGAAGTACAAATCTATGATTGGAGGATTACAATATTTAACTCATACAAGACCTGATATATCACATGCAGTTGGAATTGTAGCAAGATTTCAAGCTAATCCTAGAGAATCACATTATGCAACAGTAAAATAGATACTGAGGTACTTAAGAGGCACAATTGAATATGGATTGTGGTATGAAAAATCTAATGACTTTACCCTATGTGCATATACAGATGCAGATTAGGGATGTAGTGTTGATGAAAAAAAGAGCACAAGTGGTGGAGCATTTTTCCTTGGGGGAATATTAGTTTCTTTTCTAAGCAAGAAGTAGAACTATATTTCACAGAGCACGACAGAAGTATAATATGTGGCAATAGCAAACAATTGTAATCAGATAATTTGGATGAAACAAATGCTAAAGGATATTGGAATAAAATTTGTTGAACCTATCGTTATACATTGTGATAACACCAGCACAAGTTAGTATGTTTAAGAATCTTGTACTACATTCTAAGACAAAGCATATAGAGATAAAGTATCATGTAGTGAGACAGAAAGTGCCACAAAAAGAAGTCAGATTGGAATATTTAAACACAAAAGAGTAGATTGCAGATATATTTACAAAGCCTTTGCCTAAGGATAAATTTTTGTATCTAAGAGGTATGCTTGGGGTTATGCCCCAACCTAATTTTGAGAAGTGATGTAGATTGTTGCATCTGTCCAATGGTATATGAGCCTTATCTTTCTTCTGGACTAGATGTTGCTACTTCCTCTATGGGGGAGTATGTGTATCTGAGTTGAGTCATGAGGACTCTTGATGCAAGGTAGGAGTCAAGAGGGGACAAACAAAGGCACACCCTAATGATCCAATCCTACTCAACAACACGTGGAAGCAAACAACAACACAGTGAGAGAGAGAATGCAAGATCTTTCATTAATTTTCATCAAATGGAGTCATACATGTCAAGCTGTAAGACCTTCCCGGTTAGGGCCAGATATTACAATGAATCACAGAAGTCCTCAAACATGTGAGGATCTGTCTCCAATCTCCAATCAACTATCTTCTTACCTCTAACTAAAAAATTGCCCTCAAACTACAACCAAACAACTACATTTATACAAGAGTCTACCAAACTAAGTCAGCCTTTAGATCCACAATCAAAGGAAGGAACGGTCAGATCTAGGACCACACACTTTCCAATTATTGAATCCAACATTAAATCTGTGACCCAACATAAATGCACCAGTCGGCTCAATAGAAACTCAAAATGAACTACTTGGTAAGGAAGGATGACCGAGCAATAGACAAGCATCACCAAGTGACAGAGAAACAACTGACCACCTAGGAGATAACTGACCACACTCAGTAACCAAAGGAAACCAACCAACTCGGTCAAAGAAGAAACCGAGCAACACAGACAAACTCCAAAATGTTTTTGGTGACACAGGATTGCCAAGGACCCAAGATGCTCTTGCATCAAACACCTGGGGTTATTTTGAAATGATTCTCTAAATCATTTGGTAGGTCTGGTCTAAGCTACATCCAACTTAGACTGTGAAATCCATGAACTGTCTTCAATCAATCTATTCTTCCACTTTACCAGATATTCCATATATTGTTTTCCTCTTGTACTCTTGCCAATTCTTTTCTCCAAAATCTATTCAACTTCCTCTTTCTGCTTCTTAGGATATTCCATATGTACTGCCATGTCTTCATCAGGTTCATGATACTCATACAGATCAACAATGTTGAAAATAGGTGATATGTCCATGTCATCAAGTAACTCAATTTCATATGCATTTCCACTATCAAATTTCCTCAAAATCTTGCAAGGTCCAAACTTTTTCATCTTCAGCTTCCCATATGTTCCAACAAGAAATTGACCTTTCTTCAAATGAACCATCACTTCATCACCAACATAAAAAGTTTTATGTCTCTTTGATCTATCAACTATGTCTTTGTATTTCTGATTAATCTCTTCCAGGTTCAGCTTCACATCTTCATGCAATGTCTTCATATACTCAACAAATGTTACTCCTTCAGCACTTCTCTTATTTTCATCAGTAATCTCTCTCAAATTAGATATACCTCTCGGTTGTGTGTCATTCACAATCTCAAATGGTGTCTTTCCAGTACTCCTATTTACTGAATTATTGTATGAAAACTCTACTTGTGCCAATACAGAATCCCAATTACTCGCTGTGTCTCCAACTAAACATCTCAAAATATTTCCCAAACTTTTGTTCACAACTTCAGTCTATCCATCAGTTTGTGGTTGAAATGTAGAACTATATTTCAACTCATTGCCAAATTTCTTCCAAAGGGTCTTCCAAAAGTATCCAACAAACTTCCTGTCTCGGTCATAGATGATACTCCTTGGTAATCCATGCAATTTGACAATTTCCTTAAAGAAAAGATCTGCTATATGTACTACATCTGATGTCTTTCTGGGTGACCCCACAATAGTGGGTTACACTTTTTTAGACATACTAATTTTTGCTGAAATAACACATTTTTAATAAAATATTATGATTTAAACCTAGAGAGGTTCCATTTGAAGTAATTAATTACAAATGGTTATCTCAAAGCCTCTTAGATAAAAAACATTGATATAACATCTATACTCCTCATTCATAACTACAATGGAGTCTCCTCCGCACCTATTAAAATGTTGACAAAAAATCACTTTGACTTTATCTTTTGGTAGATCAAATGAATCCATTTGACAAACCTATCTATGTAGTAAAGTACTACTAAGAAAAATATTTCCAATGATTATAATGTTAATATATATTAATTTTATTATGACTTTGTATTTTTAGTTTTACTAAACATAGATATTTCACAATATGTCTACCTCTACATTTGACACTTGTGGAAAAATAGTAAATGAGAGAAAAAAAATTCTAAAAAATATCTATGCCCTCTATATTAAATTATTTTTCTATCAAAAAAAATAAAAATGAAATTGGACAAATACATTACAAGTTATAAGCTATGTAGTCAAGGTATATCAAAATTAAGGTTTAGTCAACTTCAAACATTAATAAAATATGCAATAATTGTGATAATGTCATCAAACCAATTGCACGCCCTTTGTATGGATGTTACAAAACAAAATTTGAAAGAAGCACATTGATATTTTTTTAAGAAAAAAAGTAATGCTCTATGAAAATAATGTAATGCTTTGAAAATGACATTTTTGGAAACACACCAATTTTTGTGGGAGAAAGAAAAAACTATTCAAATCAATTAAAAAATAAAAATAAAAAATATATTTAGAATCTAGATAGGAAATCCAAAAAGACTCTAATTTACTTCATCTTCTGATTTCAAATAGTTTAATGATAATATACATCTGAATCTGAAAAAAAAAAAATTTAAAATGTAGAGTTCAATGTTCGTTCAAGCCAAAAAGTGTAACCCACTATTGTGGGTTCACCCTTCTACAAGGTATAAAATGTGCCATCTTAGAAAATCTATCCACAACAACAAATATAGAGCCATTACCTCTTGCTATCTTTGGTAAGCCAAGAACAAAATCCATAGTGATGTCAATCCAAGGTTTCTCAGGTACAATAATCGGTACATACAATCCAATATTCTAACTTACTCTTTTTGCAACTTGACAAATTCCATAATTTTTCACAAATTTTTGAAAATCTTTATACAACTGTGGCCAATAGTATTTCTCCTTAAGAAAATTCCATGTTTTATCAATACCAAAATGTCTAGCCAAACCACTACTATGTTTCTCCTTTATCAAAGTAGTTCTCATTACTCCTCTCGGTATACACAATTGAATGCATTTAAACAACGTACCTTCCTGAATAAAATATTCATCCCATTTAGTGTCTTGTTGATCTTAAATAGGTGCTTTGCACTTTCTCCATGGCTTGAAAAAATCAGGGTCAAACTCATAAGAATCTCTCATCTCATCAAAACCAAGAACTTCAATTTTCATCTCGGTCATCAAAGATCTTCTACTCAATGCATCAGCAACTCGGTTAGTGACTCCACTCTTATGCTTTATCACAAATGTGTAACTCTACAAATACTCAACCCATTTCATATGTCTCTGATTCAACTTATTCTAACTACCCAAATATTGTAAAGCCTTATGATCGGTATACAACACAAATTCACTTGGTATCAAATAATGTCTGCATTTATTCAGTTCTTGAATAATAGCATAGAATTCTTGATCATACACAGAATATTTCCTTCTAGGATCATTCAACTTTTCACTAAAGAAAGCAACATGTTTACCTTCTTGACTCAACACAGTTCCAATTGCACTTCCACTTGCATCACATTCCACTTGAAATACCTTATTGAAATCAGGTAATGCCAAAATAGATAATTCAACAACCTTCTACTTCAGAGTCTTAAAACTTTTGTCATCTCCATGTGTCCACTTGAATTCTCTTTTGTCTCCTCTCATAGTCTCAGTCGTAGCATTACAAATAGAACTGAAATTCCTTATGAACTTTTGGTAAAAACTTGCCAAACCATGAAATGATCTTACCTCACTAGCATTCAAGGTGTAGGCCAATTCAAAATAGCTTCAACCTTTTCAGGATCCATCTTCAAACCATCAGCTAAGATCACAAATCCCAAATACACAATCTCCTCTTTCATAAATGAACACTTTTTTAGATTTATCAGCAACTTTTCCTCTTTCAATATCTACAAAACTTGTCTAACATGCAACAAATGTTCTTCTCTGGTCTTACTGAATATCAGAATGTCATCAAGATATACAATCACAAACTTACCCAAGAATTTATTCAAAACTTCATTCATCAGCCTCATAAAAGTACTCGATGCATTAGTTAAACCAAAAGGCATAACCAACCACTCATACAAACCTTCTTTTGTCTTGAAATTAGTCTTCCATTCATCACCTTCTTTGATTTTGATATGATGATACCCACTTTTCAAATCAATTTTTGTGAAATACTTTGCTCTAGTCAAACTATCCATTAACTCATCCATTCTCGGTATAGGAAACCTATACTTCACTATCATCTTATTGATTGCTCTGGAGTCGGTACACATTCTCCATTCTCTATTCTTTTTCAGTGCCAATATAGTAGGTACTGCACAAGGACTCAAACTTTCTCTGATCAAACTTTTCTCCAGCAACTCTTGAATATATTAGTTCAATTCTTGATTCTCAGTAGGTTTTAACCGATGAGGTGCCTTATTCAGTAAACTAGCTCCAGGGATTAGATCCATACAATTATCAATGCTTCTTTTCAGTGAAAAACCATCAAGTACATTATTAGAAATGATATCACTGTACTCAGTGAGTAACTTATCAATCTCCTCAGGGACATTATCCTCTATTTTCTTACTCAGTTTGTTAGGAATCATGACAAAACATACATCATTTTTTTTCAAAGAGTTAACAAACTTTCTTCCCTCCATCAAACAAACTTTCACAGATGTGCAAACATTACTAATAGGTTCTTCCATGGTAACAAGATTTTTTTCTTTCCATCAGCCACAATAGTATACTTATGCAATACCCCATCATATATAGCATGTCTATCATATTGCCAAGGTCTACCCAACAAAATATGACAACAATACATAGGCATGATATCACATAACACCTTATCATAGTACTTTCCAATCTTCAAATTCACATAACATTGTTCACTTACCAAGAGTGTATGCTCATATTTGATCCATGAAATCTGATAGGGCTTTGGATGTTCCAACCTTTCCAACTGCAATTTTGTGACCATCTCTTCAGATGCCAGATTCTCCAAGCTACCACTATCAATGATTACCTTCCAAACTTTATTAGAAACTCTACATCTGGTCTTGAACAAACTTTTCCTTACCAGATCTTCCTTTTTGCTTTCATTCCACAGTGCTCTCCTTACCATCAAGTTATTTTCTTTCTCAGGTTCATTTGGTGACTCTTCTTGCACCAAAGCATTTCTACTACTACTAGCCTTCTTACTAGCATGTGTACATTCAAAAGATCCATGTCCTTCTCCATAATTGTAACAAGTTCCTCAAAAATGTCCTCTGCTATAACCACCTTGGTAATTACTACCTCTACCTCTAGATAAACTTTCACCTTTCCACTCGGTCTTTCCTTTATCTAGATTTGTCTTTTCCAGTTCATATCTACCATTTTCACCATTATATCTACCTCTTACTCTAGGGAATCTACCACCTCGACCTCTTTATCTTTTCTCATGTCTTTTGTTCAATTTCTCCTCGGCCTTCAATGAAAATTGATAAGCCTCTTCAATGTTCTCCAACTTGACCAAACTAATTTCCTCTTGGATGGAAACTCTCAAACCATTCAGGTATCTACCAATTCTTTCCTCATCATCTTCATCATGTCTAGCTCTGATATCTAATCTATAGAATTCCTTAGTATATTCCTTTACCAAGCTATCTTTCTACCTCAAACTTTTCATTTGCCAAACTAGGTTAATCTGATAATCACAAGGTAAGAAATTTTCTTTCAACTTATTCACCATTTTATTCCATACCTTGATTTTGTCTTTGCCTTTCCTCTTCCTATCTAGTTGTAGATGTTCCCACCATAAGGATGCATGTCTTTTCAACTTTGTGCTTGCAATCTTCACTTTCTTGTCTTTAAGAATGTTTTCATACTAAAAATACTTTTCCATCTCGGTGATCCAGTCCACTAATTCATCAGAATCCAATTTTCCACCATACTCAGGAGGATTGAAATGTGGTGTAGACTTTAGACTTATCAAAGCCTTCAAAAATATTTCTTCACCTTATCCATAACAAGTGCAGGTTCTACATTCACCTATTCTTCTTCAACTTCATCATCACTAGCATCTTCAAGATGTCTGCCTCTTCTCTAGGCTGTTTCAATAGTTTCTAACCTAGCAGCAATTTGCCTTAGCATATCTGCCAATCCTAGATGTGCATCTCACCTCCCACGAACCATCTTGACAACCCTCTGTAATTGTAGGTCAGATCGCAATCTACTACCCCACAACAATCAACTAGGGCTTCAAGAGGAACCTAAAAACCTAGATCCGCAGACCTAGATCAAGATCTCACCTCGCTCTGATACCACCTGATGCAAGGTAGGGGTCAAGAGGGGCCAAAAAAAGGCACACCCTAATGATCCAAGCCTACTCAACAACACACGGAAGAAAACAACAACACCGTGAGAGAGAGAATGCAAGATCTTTCATTAATTTTCATCAAATAGAGTCATACATGTTAGGTTGTAAGGCCTTCCCGGTTAGGGCCAGTTATTACAATGAATCATATAATTCCTCAAACATGTGAGGATCTATTTGTAATCTCCAATCTACTATCTTCTTACCTCTAACTAAAAAACTGCCCTCAAACTACAACCAAACAACTACATTTATACAAGAGTCTACCGAACTAAGTAGGCCTTTAAATCCATAATCAATGAAAGGAATGGTTAGATCTGGGACCACACGCTTCCCAATGATTGATTCTAACATTAAATTCATGACCCAACATAAATGCATTAGTTGGCTCAATAGAAATTCAAAAGAAACTACTCAGTAAGCAAGGATGACTGAGCAACAGACAAGCATCGTCGAGCACCAAAGAAACAACCGACCGCCCAGGAGATAACCGACCACACTCAGTAACCAAAGGAAACCGACCAACTGCTGACCAACTCGATCAAAGAAGAAACTAAGAAACATAGACAAACTTCAAAAAAAATTTAGTGACACAGGATTTCCAAGGACCCAAGATGCTCCTGCATCAACTCTAGTGAATGTATTTTCTGAAAAGTGTCTTTTGACATTGAAGTTGTTGATGACATAGTGATGAAGCATCTATCATTTTTGTCAATGGGGGAGAAGGATACATGAAAAAACTATCTATTAGAGAGAATATGAGGAAGAAGGTTACAAGCAATATAAAATGGAAAACTAAAAAGAGATGAACAAGAAAACGAGGCAAGATTTGATTGATGAAGAGGAGTTGAAGTATTTTCAGAGAAGCAGTGTTGCAATGTTGGTATTCATGGAACTTGGATGTTTTTTCATATATGTTGCCATCAATTCCAATGGGGGAGATTGTTAGGAATTGATGTTAAATATATCCTATGGGGGAGTATTCACAACCATTCTGTAGTAGTTGTTGTTGCATTCATGACTGTGATTGTCATTGATGTCAACACAGTGATCTACTAAAGTTTAGTAGAGAAGAAAACAATGTTTGAGTTAGCGCACATGGAATATTGAAGATCAAGCTATTCAAAGTTGAGGACTTACTCTATGATGTTCTATAAGATCATGGTTAAGAGCACGTATGGAAATTCATTTATTCATGATATCTATGTGTAATTCAGAGGAAGCAGTATTCAGGCAGTGTTCCTAAGTAGCGGTTTTTGGAAATTGGATGATATCTCCTAATTGGGATAGAATATGAGCATGATAATTTGGACAGATGATGATGACATGATAATTGTGACATAGATGTGACAGCAAGGTCAGAGGTCACACGAGTGAAGTGTTATCTTAATTGGAAGCCGATAGTTTCTGTGTAATTATGGAATTCTTATGTAACGTGTGTAAGATTTCATTTTGTAATATGTATGCCAACTCATTTGTAATTACTTGAGTGTGGTATAAAGAAATGAATGTTTTCCTTATTGTATGATGTAATAGGAATGTAAGATTGTGAAAGTGAATTGCGGAATTGTGCAATACTTATTGAAAGAGGATATGTGAAGTACAAAGATCTGGTATTGAGATATGATGAAGTAGTTGGTGCATTTTGGCACAGTCAGAGGAGAAATGTTAAGTTTTTGAGATTAGTAATCTTTTGATATTATTCTATTGAATAATATATAGATCAGTTGGATAGTGTGTTCAGTGATCTTGCACTTGAAGCTGTTTGGGCAATGGGTCCTTCTATCTTCCACAACTCCTAACAGAGTTATAAGAATCTTTTAGCAAGGATTCAAAGTATCCTAGCAGGGACTAATATGTACTAAATGTATTTCATAAGACTCCTAACAGAGTCCATCCTCTCACAAAGAACTTTCATATTAGTGCATCTTTTTTGGGCATCATTCCCACCGGGGTTTACTCTTTGATCAAGAGGTTCCCTAGTCAACATATCTTGTGTCATTGTGTTGTTGTGTATGTATATCTTTCTATGGTTGTTGATCACATTGCTTACTTGGTTAAAATCTATTAAATTTGATCAAAGCTATATAAATATCTGATAACTGATTCACCCCCCCCTCTCAGTTATCTTGGTGGACTTTACTTTCTAACACATTCTTTAATTTTGGCAATGCTTACTCTTTTAGTAACTAGGGTTGAAGAAATGATGAAATAATATGAGAACATATTTTTAATGAAAGGTTGAGCATTAAACATTTTGGTAGGGAAAATTGAAGAAGTAGATGAAAACAACAAGGTCTTATGGACAAAAGTTTTGGATTCAAAGCAAGAAGTAGATAAAACTACATTAGCTATAATCCCTAAGTAGAAAGTCAAAAGTAAAGGGAAAGGGGTACATTCATATGATGTCGACATAGCTACAAAAGAGATAATTCATATATCTGATACTGAGGTACAAGATGACACTTATGTCGAGGACTTTTATCTATCTAGATATATTGAAGAGGATAAACATGATACTCCTAAGAAATTAGTAACAACCGGGACTGAAGAAGTCATAATAGAAGACATTACAAATGGAGATCCTGATGATGAAGCTATGGTTGATGAAGATATCGCTATGGCTACAGACAATACTTAAGAAGATCAACCTACTGAGGTAGCAACAGTATACATACCGAGTAATTTTCCAATATTGGTACAAGCAATTGATATTACTACTCAAGGGAAACCCAAGGATCAAGAACCCAAGCAGCAGAAGGACACCACCAAAGGACAGGGTGAAGAAGAACAAAAGGAAACAAATGAGCTTGAAAACAAAGAGGTAGAAAGTAAAGAGCCTAAAACTAAAACAAATTTTGATACATCTACAACTAACACCAAGAAGGAAGCCCAAGGACATCAAACTAAGACAACAATCAAAGGACATGATAAGGAAGAGAGTGTGTCTACTGAGCAAGAAAATTCTAATCCAGAGACTAAAGCTCTAGTACCATATGGGAAATCTTCCACATCTATCACACAAGAGAAGAAGAAAAATAAAAAAACATGGTAAGGGTCTAGTCACATTAGATGAGATCATAGAGATTTCCACATGTGACCCAAGGACTCTAGACCCAGAAGAATTGAGAAGGTATGGAGAACTGTGCACAAGGAAGGTTGCACAAGAAAAAATAAGATAAGAAAGAAAACATAAATAGGTCTTAGAAGACGTTAGAGAAATTTTGATACAAGTAGTCCCTGATATAAATGTTGATGAGGTAACTCCCATCATTGATAAACTTGCTACTCTAACCAACCATATAAATTCTCCAAATATAGATGCAGAGAGAAGAATTCAAGAAAGAGATGAGGCTAAGATTCAGTTAAAACTAGCAGAGTGAATCAGCCAGGAAGTGGTAGTTAATAAAGTAAAGTTATCTGAGGTAATAACCAAGCTCAATACTATTATTCAATAAGTTATTACAATTTTGCACCAATTATGAACTATAGACCATTTCACTACTAAGCTTAGTGAAAAGATACAAAAATTAGATGAAGATATCAAGGTTAGTGCAAATAATCTTTTAACCGGGCCAAATACATTTTATGAGCATTATGCTAAAGTTCAACAAATCTAGCGATTAAGATTCAATCAAAGAACAAGTGACCGAGCTAGAAGCAGAGTTACTTCCACACCTCAAGGTGATTCAATGACATGTGAATAAGGCAAAAGTTTTAGTTTCCACCCCTGAGATATCCATTATTGAGAATATTTTTGATATGCATGCATAAGTCAGATTAGAGCACATTGCTAATGAGAATCTCAAAGAGGAATGAGAAAACCTCTTAGCTACTTTGAAGAAAACCAATCCGAACATTTTTGACAAGCTGTGAGTACATTTTTGGCATTAACTTCAAAAAAGGGGGAAAATTTATGTATATATATTCTTGCATATATTCTTGTATGTACTTCACACCGAGAGCATTTACAAAGGGGGAGTTCACATAGATTCACATTTTTTGGTTAAGTTCAAATTTTGTAGTCGGTACATACATAAAGTTTTTTATACTAATTCCAAAGGGGAAGAATGTTACTCCTAAATAGAATTAATGGTTTTTATTAGTATCATTCATTCATATAGTTGGTAAATGAGACAAGATAGGATAGTCAGTCAATACACAAAGCCTAGACACCGAGAAAAACATAAGGCATATCACTATGTTAACTGAATACAGTTTTGACCGAGCACTCTTACCGAGCTAGATGATCACTGAGTACCAAGTATAGTAGTCACCGAGCATTCATATGAATTGAGCGCTAGTTAATTATTGAGTGATGAATGCAGTATACACTGAGTGAAATAGGAAATGACATACAGTTTAAAATGGCAAAAACTACAAGGAAAATGGTTTACACCAATTAGAAAATGGTTTACCAAGATCGAGACAAAATTTAATTTGGATGTAATCATTTAATTATTGATGATTCCTATGTAATGATAATCTAGGTTATTCATTTCTACCATTGATCTTAGGTTTTCTAAGATAGCTCGTCTAAACCCTAATTAGGTTAGATCAGTTTGATATAAAATTTGTATAGATGTTATTTTGACGAGTATTCCACATGTAGTAGATGCCACATTGGAAGACATCTGAAGATCAGATTGGGTTATGATTGACAAGAATTGACATAACATACAGTTTATCAGAAATAGAAGGTTATCGAGTAGAATTCAAAGAAGAGATCAATCACATTAAGGTGATAATAGATAATTACATTACAGATCTAATATCAGACATGTTAAGTTTCTATTTACAAATCAAATCCTAATGTTACTCTTTAACCATTGTAGTAGATTTTAAATCTCTTAACAGAGTGAACTTAACAGTTCTTTTGTAAATCTCTTAACCAAGTGCACACTTAATTGTGTTGCTAAAATCCTTTAACCAGGTAGATCTAGTTGATCTCATTGTTACTCCTAGCAAGGTAAGATCACCAGAAGTAATCAAAATCTTCGTAGCCTTAACCGAAAACTTTGTTACTACAGTAGTGAAGCTTTGTGGGTGTCATCCCCACTTCATTTTTTACCTTCTAACATGTGTTTATGTGATACCAAAATACAAGTGTCATGTGTATAAAGTTTCATGAATTCTTTATTGATTAGATTACATGCATTTACATTTCAATTATGTTTTGGATGTATGTTAAATGTAAATGATACAGTCGGTTAGTGATATTCATGTTTACAAAGATTTAGTTTGAAATTTTTTTAAGGGTACTGATTAGAGCATGATTGACACCTTAGTGGTTGGAAGTGATTTATTAAGTTTTAATATGCAGTTTTACAAGGAAAAAAAAGGTTTTGATAGTAAGGGTTTTTAAAGACAAACCCTGAATTTGGAGAATCAAATAGAGATGGTTCCTCACATTGAGGATTTTTGGGAAGAGTATGGTGATGAGAAGGAGATACAAAAGAGAGATCATTCAAGACTAATAATACCCCAAATAAAATCTTTGCAGTTGAAACTTAATTCTGAAGGTTTGGATGAAGATGGATCTGATGTTGTTGAACCTGGTTATGAAAGTTTAGACAAGGAAATTCCACATGAGATTAATTAGACTAGAGAAGAAGAGGATGACATAAAGTTGAGGGCAAGGTCCATCCTAAGATGTACAGATAATTGGCAAAAGAAGAAGAGGCAAGGAAGAGTTAAAGCAGTACAACAAAAGAGAACTGATCAAAGTCCTGTCTCAGTTTAGTTATCACCCAACTCCTCTAATTCCTTTGTTTTGATTAATGATGCAGGTGACACTTCCCTATCCAAAAAGAGGATGACTTCAAGTGAACCTCCTACCAAATCACATCTTGATCAGCCTATTTCACCTCAAATAAGGTTAAGAACTAGATATCAGACTCGTACCCAGATGGCTGCTCAAGATTTAAGTTTTGTAGATATAGAAATGAATGAGGATGACACCTCTTTATCACTAGAAGGGTATGTGTAGGATCATGGTATGCCAAAAAGTGGCGATATGAAAAAAACTTATTTTCACTCATCCAAAAGCGCACAAATGCATATGTTGACCTTTTAGTAGGCATGGGTGTTAGTACACCTAGCCAAGCCAAAAACCAAAGCAAAAGGCTTAATTGGATATTCGATATTATCGAATATTTGATAATATTGAATATCTAATAATATTGAATATCTGATAATATCGAATATCCAATATTTTCCAGTAAATATATTACTCTATACCCCAACCGCGTTCAACATTTTCTCATTGTGAAAATGTGAATGTAGCTAGGGTTATCAGTTATCAGCTTTCAAATCCCCTATCTGATTTTGCTTAAATCCAAAGGTATGTGAAAGCTTCTAATTTTTATTGTTTTTATTGTTTGTATTGTTTTTAAATAGAAATTTATAGTTTTTTGTATAAAAATTAGGGTAGCAATGAGTTTTTTTATTGGTTTTTAAAATTCATTGTAATTATAAATTTGTTTTCATTGTTATTAGACATGAAATTAGAAAACCCTCATAATGATCCCGCAAACAATCCAGAACCACCTCCCAAAAATCCCCCACAAACTGAAGATGTACCTATCACAAACCCTCATTGTTTAGAGGATCTAATAGGAGATAATCTAAATGAACTTAGAGGATTTCAAAGCACCTATGCCAATATCCCCACATTGCGCCCCATGTTTACAACATTGAACTCAATTATTGAAAACATGGAGAAACTTACACAGCAACATAGTGCTACACTTCTTTGGCACAATTCCATGCACGCCCAGTTTGACGATGGGCTTGATTATGATCAAGTCATGAACCTAAATATAACAAAACATGACATAGCTAATCTTTTTATGGATCCTAAAACTGGTCTAAAAGTAGGCCAAAAAAAAACCAAGTTGTCAATTAAATGGTGCACAAATAGTGCAATACATGACAACTTTTGGGACCGTTGGTGGATGGTTTTTGATAGACCACCTCACAAAAATTTGGATGTCCCATTTTATTTTATTAAAAAATTGTATGTTGAATTTGTGCTCGGCCACAAGGTGAATTATTGGAGTATGAGACTGAACCAAGGTGTAGGTTTAGATGCTCCTCAAGATAGGCCATGGGCACAATGGGTTAAATCCCGCACATATGTCCCCCCTCCCAAGATTTCACCACCTCCCAGAGTGCAACATCTTGACATTATTGCTGAGGCTGGCTCACAAACTATTTGAACCATTCACACCTTGAGTGATCTATTGGTTACGTAGAGCACGACATTGTTTCCTCCTTATCTTGATGCTTCTGGCACTTCCACATTCTCGATGAGCTCACATGTTTGTGTGCCCCACACTTGCATTATATGCAAGAATATGTTCTTAGGTCCCCTGACAGATAGTGATGCATGTAATTTCACCTTTGACATGGATGATTCTACATAACACACTACAGGCACTGAAGCAACTCATGGAGATGTCCATCTGGGGCCTTCAAAGCCATGGAATCTCATTGTTATGGTAAGGATAAATAGTTCACTTTTTACATTGTATTTAAATTTTATTATTTATATTTTTAGTAGAATTTTCTTATAATAATTTCCCACTTATGTCTTTTTATGTGTTACATTTATGTTCAGTTGATGACAGAGGAGGAGATGGCATAGGTGGAGGGTTCCACGCTTTCGGCCATATCATTTGGTCTTGACACTTGCATGGTACATATGTTTTAATGTACTCATTGGTTTCCTTTTAAAGTATGATAATAGTATATGTATATTGTTTTCTAATTTTTATGATCATCTTTTACATACTGATGCAGGTGTCACCAGTTGCCACATTGGGGTAATGTGAGGGGGTGTAGGTGTCATTCAATCCAAGGGGAAGGTAATTAAGTAATTTAGTTTGTTTATGCATGCATGTATACTTGTTAGTTGTGCGTAATCCTTTTTAATTTTCATGGTTTATTTTATAGAGTGTGGCATATGATGATGCTGTGAGACCCTATCGTCATGATAGAGTCATAGACATATCCATTCGCAGTGATAGCCCCATGGTACATATATTTCTAAAGTTATTTATGTGTATTTTACTATGAAGTATATATAATATGGTCAAGTTATCATAGTATGAAGTATCTATTTGACTTTTGTAGGTCACTCCTAGTTTGAGGGAGCCAAAATGCCAAGGGTTTTTATTTTTGATGAGTCAACCAACAATCCCTGAAGAAAGTTCAACACGGGTAGGTTTTAATGTTAATTAAATTATTTTGTAAACATATATTTTCTACCAAGTATTTAACATTAAATATTATAACTCATAGATCAATCTCATGTTTGCAAACATATACAGGTGGGAGTCGACATTGGTGGCACTATTCCTGCGCTACCAAGGACATATATTAGGTCTCTTATCCACGGGAGGAGATAGAGAGGTGAGGTATATGAGAGTTCAATTTTAGTTTAAATGCTATTTATTATTGTTGATTATGATTTTGAATTTTAATCTAACTTAGGGTTTCACTTTTTTGTTTGAATGCAGGATCCATCAGAGCCAAAGAGTACTTCAAAGAGGTTGCATTTTGATGATCCACCAATAGAATAGGATGTCCTAGAAACATTTGTTGTTGAACCTCTTATTTTTTAGATGTCATATGACACATTTTGAGATGGTGTATGCCACATTGTATCTAGATATGTTGACATGTAAATATGTACATAATTATTGATCATTTTGATATATATGAAACTTGATATTTGATCCAATTTGTTAATTGTGTGTTCATTTATTCATTATTAGTATGTAAATATGCTTTTTTGTATGTACTCATGTGTATGATTTATGCCTTAAGTATATTCATGTATATTCAAGTACATTCTTCATAACCTAAATTCACGTGTATGGGCTACATGCATGACTTAAGTGAATTCATGTTGTATGCTTTATAAAATATGTGCTACATGTATGCTTCATGACTTAATAAAATTTATGTGTATGCTTTATGTGCTATGTGTGTTCACACATGTAATTCATCATTTAAGTGAATTCAAAATTTATGTGCTACATTGTATTCATGTGTGCCTACAATGCCAGTCCTGTCCTCGACATCAATCAATTCTAATATCAGAATGATATTACAAACAATGAAATAGTTACATAAACTTGTAAACAAACACAAGACATCATTCCTATATCACAACCAAGCCAAGATCACATTAGATTTATTCTAATCAATTCACTATTTCCTGGACTGTTCCACCGGATAGAGAACTATAAAAATGTAGAGAACTTTATTTTCATTGATTGATTTGATTACAAACTTCAACCATTATTGTTCCATAGTGTTTACTCACCCAATCAAAGCCAATGTCACACTCCATTCAGTTTCGAGATGAACGGTTTGGAAGAAATACAGTGGTGCAACTTTCAACTAGCCCTCACTACAAGTTTGGGCATCAAGCGAGACTGGCGTGCCATATTAAAAAAAAAATGAATCTCCTAGAATGGAGAGAGGTTATTGTAGGCCTCAAAAACATAGTCCTATAGCATCTCACGACTTGACAATACCTCTCACAGAGTCTGAGATACGAGCCTTGACAGTTTACTACTTAATCATGCTTAGTGCATCTTGGGGATACTTTGGTCTGGCATGGTCTAGAACATTCTACTGACTCAGTGGTCAAAAAGGGGTTGTCCCTAGTGTTTACCCATCCAACCAGAGCTAATGGCATAGTCCATTCAGTGTTGGGATGAATGGTTTGGAAAAAATTCATTTGTGCAACTTTCAATAGACCCTCACTACAAGTTTTGGCATCGAGCGAGACTGGCACGCCAAATTCAAACAAATTTGAATCTCCCAGAATAGAGAGAGGTTATTTTAGGCCTAAAAAATGTGGTCCTTTAGCATCTCATGAATTTTCGATACCTCTCACGGAGTCCAAGAACTGAGCCTTGAAATTTTTTTGCCCAATTGTGCTTAATGCACCTTAGGGACACTTTGGTCCGGCATGGTCCAGAATGTTCTACTAACTTAGTGGTCAAAATGGGGTTGTCCCTAGCATTTACCTGGAAACCAAAGCTAATGGAATAGTCCATTCGGTGTCGGGATGAATGGTTTGGAAGAAACCCATTGGTGCAACTTTCAACTGACCCTCACTACAAGTTTTGGCATCAAGCAAGACTGGTGCACCAAATTCAAACAAATTTGAATCTCCCAGAATGGAGAGAGGTTATTGTAGGCCTCATAAATGCAGTCTTGTAGCATCTCATAGATCATTGATACCTCTCATGGAGTGTGAGATACGAGCCTCAAAATTTTGTTGCCCAATCGTGCTTAGTGCACCTTGGGGACACTTTGGTCTGGCATGGTCTGGAACGTTCTACTGACTTAGTGGTCAAAATGGGGTTGTCCCTAGTGTTTACCTACCCAATCAGAGCTAATGGCATAGTCCATTCGGTGTCGGGATGAATGGTTTGAAAAAAATCCATTAGTGCAACTTTCAACTAACCCTCACTGCAAGTTTTGACATTGAGCGAGACTGGCATGCCAAATTCAAACAAATTTGAATCTTCCAAAATGGAGAGAGGCTATTGGAGGCCTCATAAATGCAGTCATGTAGCATGTCACAAATTTCCGATACCTATCACAGAGTCTGAGAACTGAGCCTCGAAAGTTCACTGCCCAATTATGCTAAGTGCACCTTGGGGACACTTTGGTCCAGCATGGTCTGAAACGTTCTACTGACTAAATGGTAAAAATGGAGTTCTTCCTAGAATTTACCCACCCAACTGGAGCTAATGGTACAATCCATTCAATGTCAGGATGAATTGTTTGGAAGAAACCCATTGGTGCAACTTTCAACTGACCCTCACTACAAGTTTTGGCATCGAGCGAGACTGGTGTGCCAAATTCAAAAAAAATTGAATCTCCCAGAATGGAGAGAGGTTATTGTAGGCCTCAGAAATGTGGTCCTGTAGCATCTCATAGATCATCGATACCTCTCATGGAGTCTGAGATATGAGCCTCAAAATTTTTCTACCCAATCATGCTTAGTGCACCTTGGGGACACTTTGGTCTGGCATGGTCCGGGATGTTCTACTGAGTCAGTGGTCGAAATGGGGTTGTCTCTAGCATTTACCCACCCAACCAGAGCTAATGACATAGTCCATTTGGTGCTAGGACAAATGGTGTGGAAGAAACCCATTGGTGCAACTTTCAACTAACCCTCACTGCAAGTTTTGGCATTGAGCGAGACTGGCATGCCAAATTCAAAAAAAATTAAATCTCCCATAATGGAGATAAGTTATTATAGGCCTCAAAAATGTGGTCTTGTAGTATCTCACAGATTGTTAATACCTCTCACGGAGTCTGAGAACTGAGCCTCAAAAGTTCTCTGCCCAATTCTGCCTAGTGCACCTTGGGGACACTTTGGTTTGGCGTGATTTGAAATGTTCTACTGACTTAGTGGTCAAAACAGTTTTGTTCCTAGTGTTTACCCACCCAACTGAAGCTAATGGCATAGTCCATTCAGTACCAAGATGAATGATTTGGAAGAAACCCATTGGTGCAACTTTCAACTGACCCTCACTGTAAGTTTTGGCATCACACGAGACTGACGTGCCAAATTCAAACAAATTTGAATCTCCCAGAATGGAGAGAGGTTATTGTAGGCCTTAGAAATTTGGTCTTTTAGCATCTCATAGATTGCTGATACCTCTCATGGAGTCTAAGAACTAAGCCTTGAAAGTTCACTGCCCAATCGTGCTTAGTGCACCTTGGGGACACTTTGGTCTGGCATGGTCTGGAACGTTCTACTGAATCAGTGGTCAAAATGAGGTTGTTCTTGTTGGAAATTTGGCTATGTGAGATATCTAGATGTTGTCATTATGGAAACATATGATCTATGTGAAGACCGCATACGACAGAGAGCAAGTATGACAGAGCATAGAGCAAAATTGTCTAAGTGTAAGCAGCATTTTTCCCAGTGTAACTGGAGATAGTTTTGATTGGTGACATCGATAGAAGTAAGTTCAGTGCTTGCACACTTGAACATGGATACTATGATGTATATTGAAGACTCACCTAAGAGTGCAAGTATGTACGGAATGTATAGAAGAACAGTGCAAACTGAGCAGACAGTGCAAACCGAGCAAGTTAGTACAAACTGATCAGGACAATGTAAACCGAGTAACATCTTGTCTACCGAGTCACCAGTACTTACCGAGTTCAAAACCTATCGAGTGATCAGTATGAACTGTGCCTTCACTTTCACCGAGTGCATGACGATGCCGAGTAATGCAGTGGATGTCGAGTATCAGAAAGTCACCGAGTCAGTTTGAAGGAACCGAGTAACTACTTGGGCCGACTTAGCAGCACTCATGTTTATTTGTCAAGCCGACTGTGTAATTGTAATTGTAATTAATTGTTTAAGACCTGTATATAAGCAATGTTGTAAAAAGATGAAATGTATGAAGGAGTATATATGTGAAAGAAAAAGAAAGGCATAAATAAGCGAATTGCAGAAGGCTTCAGAAGTATAAGGTACAACAAAGACAAATTCATCACAGAAGGTGATCAGTACATCAGAGAATCTCAATCAGCAATCCAGTTGCAAAGCAGAGATCTACTGTTTCATTCTAACAGGTGAATCAGTACTAAATCCTTTAACCGGGTAGACTTAACAGTCTTTGTAAAAATCTCTTTACCGAGTGCATACTTCACTGTATGTTTGTAAATCCTTTAACAGGGTGGATTTAGCAATCCTTATTGCTCCTAACAGGGCAGATCATCAGAAGTGATCAAATTGTAAGCCTTAACCGGCCAACTTTATTCTGCAGTATTAAAGCTTTGTGGGTTTCATCCCCACCCCAGTTTTACTTTCTTTTGGAAGGTTTCTGGGTAACCAAATCTATGTGTCATTATTGTGAATGCTTTTAAGTTTCATGCTTTCTGTATGCAAAGGTTAAAAGGTAAATTTCATGTTAAAATTGTAAGAAAATTTGGAGTTACTGATTCACCCCTCCCCTCTCAGTAACTCGGTTAATTCCTGAATATTTCCAACACTTAACATGATACTTTTGATTAGTGGATCTTTGTGGGTATCATCCCCACCAGGGCTTTCCCTTGGCCAGGGTTTCCTCAAGAACAAATAATGTGTTATGAGTTCATTTTCTTTACTGTTATGCATGTTCTTTAGTTTACTCTATTATGCAAGTATCAATTTAATCTGTTATATCTATAATTGGGAAAAATTAAAATTTTGTAGAACAATGATTCACCCCCCTCTCTCAGTATTCCCTATTTCTAACAATTGGTATCAGAACTTAGTTACTCGAAAAAGAATCATTCAGAGAAAGCCTAGTAGCTTGAGTAAGATCTCTATGGATCAGCTACAGAAGAATCTTGAAGAAGCTCTTGAACAGATTGATATACTTACTAAAGAAAGAGATACTCTGAAAGGAAAATATTATGATGCAAAGAACCTTATTGAGAAGCTGAAAAAGAAGCTAGAAGAACTGAAATCAGAGAAAGAATCTACAATTCAAATTGAAGATTGTGATGAAAATCTAGAAAAATAAAATGAGATCCTTAAACATTAATTAAAGATAGTAAACCTGAAATTGAGTTTGAAAGATGGAAACAACAAGAGTGAAGCAAATCTAAAATCTAAGAATGAAGATCTGAAACCTAAACTTTGTAAAGTGACATCTAAACTTGAGAAAACAAAATTACAGTATGTTGAACTTGAAAAGTACAATACAATAGTGAAAGGTGAACTGACTGAGTCTAAGAAACAACTTGAGAGAATATATTCCACCAGTGAGAAGATTGATGAACAAATATCTTATTAGAAGCCATTCTATGATAAAACTAGTCTTGGATTTAACTCATCTAAGGTAAGTAAAGAAAGCAAGGAACCAGATCTGAAAGTTTTTGAAAACATAGATGAAAAGAAATCTGATGAAGCTAACAAATCTAAGGACACACCTAAACAAGAAGAACCACCTAAACAAGAAGAATCACCTAAAGGTACGTAGAGAGAATTTAAAGGTAGATGTTTTGCATGTAATACTTGTGGTCATATCAAGAAAGATTGTATAGGTAAGCAATTTAAACCTCTTAATGGTTATTGTTATAATTGTCATGGTTTTGGACATAGAGCTATTGAATGTAAGAAGCCTAGATCTAATGATAATAATAATAGTAGAATGTTTAGAGATACTAACCATGTAGATAAGAGACCTATTGAAGATATGAACAAAAGAAATGGAGTAGTATGTTATAGATGCAACAAGATTGGACACATTGCCAAGAATTGCAGATCAAAAATCAACCAGACTAGACCGAGATATAGAAATAATGGAATAGTTTTTCATATATGCAACAAATTTGGTCATACAGCAAGGTTTTTCAGAATGAATAACATGATAAACCATAATCCTAGAAGTTATACAAGGAGAAATAAGAATGCAAGCAACAGTCAAAGAGGATGTTGTAGTAATTCAGAAGAAGTGAATTTTGTTAAAGCCATAGATCAAGGAGACACATTCAACACTGAAGGTAATTAGAAAGGTGAAGTATCTAATGGTAAGAGTGAATCTCTTCCTAACCCATCTAAAAGTACTTAATTCATAAAGAATGTATTAGAATAGGAACTTAGAATAGTGTAGAAGTTAGTATAGGATGAACTGAGTTTTGTGTAGTTAAAGTAAGGTAGTATATGATGTAATGATGCTATGGTTAAGAGAGCATGAGCTAATATGAAGTTATGTGAGTTCGCAAGAAGTTTGAAGTTTTGCAGGAAAGTAGGAACAAGTTTTTGGAAAGAAGCAGAAAAAGAATTGAATGCGATGTCAGAATCTTGAAGTTAAAAGCTTATGATCGGTATTGTTTGATCATTAAAGAGAATATAAGTGTTAAGGAGATCGAAGCAGCAGTGATTGAAAGCAGTTTGCAAAGATTTGGTGAAAGAACTTCATGTCAGATCTACGCAAAGTCCTAAATCCCAAAATTAAGGTATTTTACTGAGCAAATCTATCAGTCAGTTAGAGAATTTGTAGAAGATATGGATGTTTCATTGGTTCACAGCATAAGAGAAAAAATCAAACCTAAGATTAAAAGGGAACCAGTAGAACCCTTGGAAGAAGACCCTAAACTAGCATTATCATCAGTACCAGACAGAGTTTTACATTTAGAGAATGTTAGAAGCTATTTGGGATGCAAACTTGAAACCCTCAATGAAAGTGACTTTACCAAGGAATATGAAAAGTTATACAATCAAGATATGTCATTGAAAGTAGGATTTGAACGTTTGAATGATAATGAAATCATAAGGTATTCACTACAACATGAATTTGATGATGATGAATGCAACAAAATCATTTTGAGCAGAATTCATAATGGAAAGTTTTGCCTAGATGATAGAGTGATTGATATAACATTAGACCTAATCCATGAAGTAACCAGTTTATCTAAATCTAGAGTTATACCATTCAATGAGAAGAATGTAAAGAAAACTATATTGGACAACACTAAGTCATCCTACAATGGTAGAGGAATAGTGATCAGTAAGATTCAACAAGATGATGTTAGATATTTATGCAAGATCTTAACATCTAAGTCTTGTGCCAACTCTAGAGAAGATGACATGGCATCTGATGTGATTCATGTAGCCTATTTGATGTGTGTTGATAAAGTGCAAGTGGATATGTGTGAAATTTTGAGAATTCAGTTATTTGAGAACTTGGAAAAGATTAAGACTAAGAATTCCCAGTTTAGATTCTCATCATTGATTACATATATGTTTTTCCACTTGTTGAGGAGATTTCCATTTACTATTGGAGAAGACTGGAATGATAATAGAACCATCATGGATAGAATTAAGAAAGTATATCTGAGATATCCTATAGATAAGGTTAATGAGAGTGTAACCTTAGTGATCAAATCATTTCATAACTTGATGAAAAAAAGAACAAGAATTCCATAGGCTATAGTTGAAAAGTATAATAATGAAGTATGCTTTATAGTTGACACTAACTTTACCTTCATTGAAGTAGTTGAACCTAGAGTATAATTCACAGACCCTCTTAGTTATGAAATTTCTGAAGTTGAAGCAGAAGAATATGTGAATAGATTGCTGAAATGTAAGCTGGAGGTAAATAGCTATAGATTTGTGACTTATGAGGAGAACTTCAACTCCACAAAGTCTATTCAGGAAGAAAATCTATCTAAGAAGAGAGTGGAAAGTACTATAAAGAAAATTCTTAAAGATATGGGTATGACAGAACAAGAATTCATAATTGAAAAGAATACATTAGCAGCACTAAGAGATATTGGACAAAAGAAAGTTTTGCTTGTTCCACCCCTGTCAGCAGTTGTAGATGAGATTGGAAATTTGCAGAATGTAGTAAAAGTGGAGAAAGTTGAGAAGGAACAAGAAATAAGGAAATCTACAAGATCTTCTTCCACTCCACCAGGTAAAAGAGTAAAGGAAATAGCTATTGGACTAGGTAAGAGACATAAGACAATAGTCTCCCCAGTGAAAAGTAAAGTAGCAAAAATTAAATATGATGAGGATACTGAAGTCAAGAAGAAGAAATGGAAGCCTAAGATTGAAAAGGTAAATGAACAAATCACTAATGATGGAGACTTTTCAAAGATGAACAAGTATTATGAGCTATATAACTATTTAGAGAGATTAAACTTGGAAAATGCAGTTTTAAGACATATGATCCTAGCAGACAAGAAATTTGATACAATTCAAGGAAAGATACCTAACGAACTATTTGAGAAGCTAGTAAACAGGAAGAAGAGAGCAGTTGAAGAAGATAACAAGATCAGAGAGAATTTTGTGAGGAAGCTATGTGACATTAGAGATGAAGGTCACTTCAAAGAAATCATGAAAGAACTTGGTACTCACCTAAGGACAAAAAGGAGAACTATTTAGATAATGGGAGAAAACTATGAAGAAATAAACAAGGAAACTAAACAAGTAATAATAAAGGTGATGACAACAAGTGTTGGTAAGCACTCTAGTACAACAAAACAAGCTATGGAGGTTGAGCATCAGAAGATTCCCTCTCCACCACCATCAATTAACATTGAAGATGAATCAATGAATGTGGAAGGAACTAATATCATACTGGATTGTGATGATAATCCTTTTAGCAACCTAGAGAACATTGTTGACAATTCGGCTCTAGAAGAATAGGATAGAACAGTTGAAGAAGGAAGGAAGGAAACAAAGAAAGAAGAAGAAAAACAATCAGAAAATCAAGTAAATATAGAGATTCAAGGATAGAAAGAAACACCAAGAAAAGTGGAAATTAGTCCCGCCCCTGAGATTGTAGAAAAGAAAACAAAGATTGAATAAATTTTTGCTGATATTGGAAAAGAAGTTGATCTCATCCATGAACAAGATAATTGGAAAGAATAAGAAGGTGAAAAGCCTTGAAGGATTATTGCAAGAAGTAACAGAGAAGTTGCAGAGTGTTGTGACTAATTATATGACAAAGGCAGATCCACAAATAAAAGCCAAAGAAGTGATGAAATCATTTGACAATGAATTCACTAATTTGTCAGATATTGCTACAATGAAGGCTCAGGCAGCCTATGAGGCTAAAATGTTTCTTGATATAAGTCAAAATATCAAAAATGATATCAATAATTTGGATGTGTGCATAAAAGACTTGAGAAGGAATTTGGACAAAGGAAAAGCTTTGTATACACAGTGTACAAATACAAACAATCATGTATTAGAAGTGACTGAGAAGATTAGAGAAAAGGAGACTGAAATTCAAACAGAGATAAATCTGTTAGCCAGCCCTAATGTAAAGATACTGGATATTGAGAAAAGAATCAGCAAATTGAAAGATGATATAAGGATTCTTAATGATGAAAAAGATAGGAAATTGAGAAGATTCTCTCTTCTAAGAGAGCACATTTCAATCCAGTATCATTGAAGGACAGTTGGAAGAATGTCTTTCATCCAAGACATCTTATGAGAAGTTCAATTTTGCAAACCTGCATGCATGTGAGATCACATCTTATGGTTTATGTGCACTACTCAGTGTTGCAGACACCATTAAGAAGGCATGGGAGAAAGAAATAGAGAGCATAAAAGTGAACTTTGCAGATTGTGTTGCAAGCCTACCGGCTCTGCAATTTTGAATCTAGGTAAACAACTTTGAGAACAGAGTTTTGGCACCCTTTTTCGTCATTGTTGTCAAAGGAGGAGTGATAGCAGAAAATTGATATATATATATATATATATATATATATATATATATATATATATATATATATATATATATATATATATATATATATATATATATATATATATATATATATATATATATATATATATATATATATATGATAAGGAAGTATATTCCTAGGTGGAGCATAGATAAGATATATGGAGTTATAAGGATAGTGAAGATATAATTTTTGCTATGGCCACAATTTTTGAGTTTTGAAATTTTGAGACTTAGCCAATTTTCTCATATGTTGCCACCAATGACAAAGGGGGAGATTGTTGGAAATTTGGCTGAGTTAGATATCTAGATGTTGTCATTATGGAAACATATGATCTATGTGAAGACCACATATGACAGAGAACGAGTATGACAGAGTGCAGAGCAAAATTGTCTAAGTGTAACCAACATTTTTCCCAGTGTAACTGGAGACAGTTTTGATTGGCGATGTTGATAGAAGTAAGTTCAATGCTTGCGCACTTGAACATGGATACTATGATGTATATTGAAGACTCACCTAATAGCGCAAGTCTATACGACATGTACGGAAGAAGTTATTGTAGTATTGCCAGAGACAGAGATGAAGCCGACTGGACAAAGAAGAAGATAGAATTGGTAAATAGTTAAGGGATTATTTTGTTTATCAAAATAATTTCTTAATCATATAAAGGGATGAAATCCTAGATGTTAACCCTTGGGTAGCGCATGTTAAAATATATTTTGTAAAGTCTTTTATGTTTAGTAAAGCTGACTGTAAAAGTTATTATTCCTAATAACTTGTATAAATAAAAGACATATGAAAAGAAAAGAAAAAGGTGTATATGTATGAAAGTATAGAAGAACATATGTATGCGAAAGATATTGATGTGAAGTTGTGAAAGTCAAGCAAGAAATATAAGGTTATGTACCTTGCCCTATTTTTGTAATCAGGAATTATTGTACATTACATGTTTGGGCAGTGGGCTCATCTTGTAATCATTTGAATTTGTACTACCAACTCTTAGCAGGGTTGAGGCTTCTAACAAGGCCTAGAGTCCCTTAATCAGGACTGAGACACTATATATATGTAACAAGCTCCTAAAAGGGTCAACATCCTTAACAGGATACTTTTGATTAGTGGATCTTTGTGGGTATCATCCCCACCGGGGTTTTGCCTTGGCCAGGGTTTCCTCAAGAACAAATAATGTGTTATGAGTTCATTTTCTTTACTATTATGCATGTTCTTTAGTTTACTCTGTTATGAAAGTATCAAGTTAATCTGTTATATCCATAATTGGGTAAAAGTAAAAGTTTGTAGAATACTGATTCACCCCCCTCTCAGTATTCCCTATTTCTAACAGTTCCTAGTGTTTACCTGCCCAACCAGATCTAATGGCATAGTCCATTTGATGCTAGGATGAATGGTTTGGAAGAAACTCATTGGTGCAACTTTCAACTGACCCTCACTACAAGTTTTGGCATCGAGTGAGACTAGTGTGCCAAATTCAAACAAATTTGAATCTCCCAGAATAGAGAGAGGTTATTGTGAGCCTCAGAAACACAATCTTGTAGCATCTCACATATTGTTGATACCTCTCATAGAGTCTAAGAACTAAGCCTCAAAAATTTTCTTCCCAATCATGCTTAATGCACCTTGGGGACACTTTGGTCTGCAATGGTCTGGAATGTTCTACTGACTCAGTGGTCAAAATAGGGTTTTTCCTAGCATGTACCAGTCCAGCTAGAGCTAATGGCATAGTCCATTCAGAGCTGGGATGAATGGTTTGGAAGAAACCCATTGGTGCAACTTTCAATTGACCCTCACTGCAAGTTTTGGCATCAAGTGAGATCGGCGTGCCAAATTCAAAAAAAATTGAATCTCCCAAAATAGAGAGAGGTTATTGTAGGCCTCAGAAATTTGGTCCTATAGCATCTCACGGATCATTGATACCTCTCATAGAGTCTGAGAACTGATCCTTGAAAGTTCACTACCCAATCATGCTTAGTGCACCTTGGGGACACTTTGGTCTAGCATGGTCTGGAACATTCTACTGACTCATTGGTTGAAATGAGGTTGTTCCTAGTGTTTACATGCCCAACCAGAGCTAATGGCATAGTCCATTCGGTGCCAGGATGCAATCCTTGAACACTATCCCTTCACCCTAGGGAATCATCATTTTACTTTGGAAACATTTGACAAATTTTGACTCAATGACTCCAACTATTACATCATTTGACAATACAAATGTACATGGAATTAAGATAATACAAATGTAAGGATACAAAATTAAGAGGATACAAATTATATAAGGATACAACATTCATAGTAAGGAAACACATTTTTTTCACTTTACATGGCATTAAGACGATACAAATGAGGGCTTTTAATATTTGCAAATTACAAAAATTGTCATCTAAATATGCACATTACATTCTATTGTTATTTTTATATACAAAATTTGGCATCTAAATATGCACATTACATTCGATTATTATTTTTATATACAAAATTTGGCATCTAAATATGCACATTACATTGAATTGTTGTTTTTATATACAAAATTTGGCATCTAACTATGCACATTACATTCGATTGTTGGTTTTATATACAAAATTTGGCATCTAAATATGTGAATTAGACAACTATATATAAAAAATAAGTGTCCTTTTCACTCCAATCCCTGCATTCGGAAAGCAGACGAAAATTTAATAGAGAATATAAGAAGTTTATATAGGTTTGAGAAAAAGATTATGAACATGTATAAGTAACTAAACGAACCAAAGAACATGACTAGAAAATGCATAGGGAAATTTACCATCATAAAAGATGGGCTAATCAAATGCACACCTCGATCTTCTATATCCATCATATATGTATCAACTGCATTTACAATCCACATACAAAACCAAGTTTATTGGCTCAAACAAATAAAGCAAAAAATTACAATTAATTTATTGAACGTAATCATAATAAACATGGAAAACCTTGCAACTTGAGTTGAACTTACCTACTAAAGTGTGCCTGAAGGGTCATCTCTATTCTTGAGAGTATTCAATATTTCTTCATGATCAGCAGTACTAATAGTCCAAAGTTCCTTTGTCTTTGTTTTCCTTGATGTTTCAACAACTTAACATTGACTGCTATAACAAGGTGTGAATACATGAGAATGGTTTTGTGCTTCTCATAGTCTTCAAATGCAGGAATGCCATTATTTATAATCATATATGTGCACAACCATGTTCCCACAACAACATGTGATCCTATTGGATATGTGAACATATCATCATCTGTCGTTGATTGTGCAAGTTTCTGCTTTCCTTGTACACAACGTGCTAACCAGTAATCCAATCTCTCAGCATTCCCTTGTGGTGAAACCAATGCAAAAACATGTCCTAGCTATAGAAGATTTGAAAGATGGTCGTAGTCAAGTGAACAATACATGTCATCATTTATTACAGAGACTGTGAGAGATAAAGGAGTAAGATAATGTGGAACCCATGTATCAAACCACTCACTTGACTCACACTGATCCCAATCACACTGAAGACAACTCGGACAATAACAAGCCAACTCTCATGTCCAAATGGTCCATGTACTAGCATTTGAGCTTTGAAATGAATGCATTTTTAAAGAATCTTTCATAGTTTGACAATCCAACCTATCTCCTATTGTGCCCAACTCAACCAACCAAAAGAATCTGTGCACCGCTGAATCAAGAGTCCCCCCTGTAACAATGCTGAAGTACACCAATCAACAATAGAATGAGAAACAATGATTTTTGCACCTGAAATCCTCAGCTGCTCCTTAACTAGAGCTCTCTTTACACATGCACTTGCTCCATCATGCTCCCCTTTTCCATGACCAGCCTTAAAAAAACTCCAAATATGAGGTACACCTCTCTCTACATGCATTCTACATAACCAATAAAACATACGAGCATTTTTTAATTGACCTGTGCAGTTATATGACCAAATGAGATGTCTATCCATAGCAATATTATTTTCCCGCACCCACTCAAAATAATTCTCAAAGCAATGTTGGACAAACTCGGATGAGTGTGATCTATCATCACTCATATAAAAATGGTACTCTCTGATTATCTTCCGGTCATCTTCTATACTATCAGGGGAATGCCTATAGGTTATGTGCACAAAAATAGAAACCTGAATAGAATTGTAATATTGAGCTTGCAACTCATTTTGGGGCTGAAATGTGTAGTTCTCTCCAAATTCAACAACTGATATAATAGTGCCAATCAGAAAAGTGTCCTTACAAATCCTGAATTGTTGATCCAACCACTGAGACCTGTGACTATGCCTTGCATACTTGTAAAAAAGATTCTTCCTGAAATATTAAATAAAATAAACTACACTGCATTCTTTAGTAACCAACTCACATCTAGTGCCTTCACCTCCAATTTTTAATTTATATTTAACGGTTTCATATACCTTTTTGTGGACAATTGTCTTTCCAAAATCGTATCCGCAACCCTCATGAAAACATTCAACAAACTTCACTAGCCCACCACACTCTGAGCACTTGTCATTTAAGCAATCTTTTCTATAAAAGAAACATTCATCATCTCTAGGACATAAAAAATGATCTAGCAAGTCTCTTGATGATTTTAGAAGAGCACTTGCACCACACTCCTCCAACATTTCACTACTATGAAAAGTAGAATGAATGGATCGTAACAATTCATGATGCATTGAAAACTCCACATGATATTTGCAACAACAAGTATTTCCAATCTTAAGAGGCACACAAAAAAAAGGCTTTAGGGCTTCAAAAGCTCTTTGTGATATTTCCAATGTTGGATGTGTCTCACAGAATTTTTTGAACAACATTGTTTGACTCACCTCTAAATAATGTTTCGAATGCAAGGTGCAGTCTCGAATGCCAATTCTCAACTTCAAGACATCCTTCACATTTGGTGACACTCTTGAGTTAGATTTCCAAAATAGTTGAATTTTATCCTTCACAGCATCAAGTCTCCCACCATAAGCCCATGTATCATTTTGAAGAGGATCATCAAGTCTTTATCTTCTTGCAAGTGCTCTATCCAAAGTTCTATGATTTAGATTCAAGTCAACACAAGTTTGTCTCATCAAACGAGCCTTTCTCAAATGATGACTTACTAAGGAGGTTGTAATAACCCTCCTAGTGGCTCTCTTATCTTTTTCCTTGGTAGTCTTCCCAATGGAATTGAGAGCACTAAAAATATTTCTCACAATAATAGCATTCTGCTCCTTTTTCTTATTCACACTAATCTTCAATTTGACTACTATACATCTCATCTTCTGCATCTTTAACAATTGCCCAAACATTTTGCATTGCTCAACCAACATCTTGTTGCTAAAAAATTGATCAAAAAGTTTTGAAACCCACAACCGAATGGTTCTTCCTGATCTCTTGCCATCAAAATTGTTCATTATGTTCTCATCAATTTGAAGTAACCATTTAGTTCTTCTTAAATGTCTCAATTTTGAAGTTTGTCTTTCTTCCTCCAAAGGGACTTCATTTCTCATATAATTTGGAGATGTGTAATGTTGATTTGGTTCTTCTGCACCATTATCATTGTCAATTCCTTCATATTCAATCGATGGATTGTCATTGACAATGTCCACACTTCCATTGGCCATATCTACATGTTCATTTTCAAAACCTACATTTTCATCTTCAAAACCTAAATTCTCATTTTCAAAACCTACATTTTCATCTTGAAATTCATGTTCTTCACTTGAAACCACATTCAAAGGTGGGTCTATGCCGACATCTTCATTAATATTAAACATACCTTCTCTCTTGTTCTGATGGGAAAACCTATCCATTTCTCTATACACTTCAACATCTTCATTTGTGAGTCTCCTCTTCCGTTTATGCTTTTGACAACTACTACTCCCCATAGTTAGACCAAAAAGGTGATGCAAATACCTTTGGTAATAGAGAAAATCCAACCAAAAAGTGGATTTTTGTCTTCTCTAGAGACAAAATGTGATTCGCTGCAACTTGAATCCCGTAATTCAGCAAAAAAACATGACTCACTGGAGGGACCCAGAGAATATTGTTTTTACTTTACACCAGTAAAAAGAATCGGATATCTGATATCTCCTGCCAAAATTTTGCCAAAATCTCTCTCTCTCTCTCACCTTTCTCTCTCCTCTCTTTCTCTCCTCTCTCCTACTCTCTCTACTTCCCCTTCTCTCTCTCTCTCCTACTCTCTCCCCTTCCCCTTCTCTCTCTCTCTCTCTCTCTCTCTCTCTCTCTCTCTCTCTCTCTCTCTCTCTCTCTCTCTCTCTCTCTCTCTCTCTCTCTCCACATTTTAATGTATATTTAAGGGTTTCATATACATTTTTGTGGAAAATTTACCTTAAATGTTCTTACATAAATTTTTATGCTACTGTCAGTTTCTAGGATAGAAGATGAGCGTACAGTGGTTCTACATCTGTGTGAAATTTTTTTCCAGAGTTAAAAAATCAATTGATTGTATTCAATATTTAATAAGTTAATATTATACTATTATACAATAAAGAAATAAATAATAATAATATAATACATACTAATATTTGACAATGAAAAAAATAAATAATAATAAATATAATACAATATAGAAATAAATAATAATAATAAAATACATAATAAATAATTTGTAATATATATTTTAAAATTAAAAAAAATACTTAATTCATTTAATATTAACATAAAAAAAATATAATTTAATATGGAACTTGAAATTGAGAAAACTAGTGCAATTGAAATTTTGAATTAGGCGAGAATTTTCGGATCCGATTAGGCTTGGTATTTCCTTGGGCAATACCAAATGTGGGTGGTCAACCCTTTAGGTGTGTTTCAGGAGATAGTTTCTGATATCGAGAGTTCGACCATGTAGCTGACGACTATTTTTTCACCCGAAATTGATGAACGAAAAGGGTTTCTTAAAGACATTGTCAACTTTCCATCAATATAATTGTTATCAAATTTCAAGTTCGATAAGTAATTATTACTTATTTTTCAATTGAGTTATCTTTAAAGTCGTAATTGACGTACTGATTAAAAAACAACTATAACTTTCAAGTTGTTTAACCTTTTTGAAATCTGAAACATGCGTCACATTCTATGCTTCGGCTACTATAAGGGAAAAAAAAAGTCAATTTTGTAAAGTTTAGAATTAGTTAAGGTGGCCAGACACGAGAGTTTTTTTATTCTAAAAAATTTGTAGCAGAAAATTCATAATTAATTATTTATTTGGCAAAAAATTACAAAAAAATATGCATCACATTCATGAATGAGTCTACTACTTATATCTAGAATCTTGGCAAAATATATCATCATTTGATTGTGATTAAGGTGGTCAGACATACACGTACTTTTTATATTTTCCCTAAAATTTTTGTACTACTGCATTGAAATCTAAAATTTTGAACAAGTAGATTAAAAAAAATTCAAATAAGGGCTAGTAGTTTAGAAACTACATTCAATTTCCTACAAATTATATTCTTATAGCTTTTTCACATAAGGTTCATAAGATGTTCAAGTTTTTACGTCAAGTTGACTAACCCCAATTTTTTTATTTTTCATTGCCACTTAAGGCCATAGTTTGGTATACCATGATCCTGCACATACCCAGAAGAGTAGAGGAAAGAGTAAGAACATGTGAGACCTAATAGGTCAGTGGATAATAGGTTAACTTCTAGTTATATTCCCCCTTGGCTGTCTAATTCGATAAACAAAAAACGTAGCTTGAAACCAATTTCCCTTCCTATGAAGGATATAGTTACCAAGTATGCAACTCACACTCCAAAGGCCAAAAGAATTAAAAATAATTCTAGGTTGAGTACAGACCCTGCTATAGGAAAAGTAACTGCAAAGATCGTGACATACAAATAAAAAGAAGGTGCTCAAGAGCTCAAAGCAGAAGATTTTGAGGTAACTAAGATGGAACTAGGAGTCTTGAACCGTGACACAAGAGACCACTTATTTAAATTTTCATCCAATCATATGTTGGGTCAGTCTCAAAATGATGGTCATGAAGAGAGGGAGCTCAAACAACTGGTTATAACCATGGCTGAATTCCTTAATTCTTTGAGCAATGTAGGGGCATTACCTTTGGTTCATACTCCTCAATCATTTGATCCCAATTCTTTAGACAACAAGCAGTTATTGAAACAAATGCAACATGGGAGGGCCTTAGCTGAAGAAATGGGTAACTAGATTGATGGTATTGTAACAAAAGGAAACAAATTCATTCAAGAGTCTGTTATCATCTAAATAGAAGGGGAGACACTGCTTGGCAAGATCCAAACTCTAATTCTAGGTTGGGAATTAGATGAAGCCAAATGTGTGGCTATCGTGTCTCAGGTGCATGAAGTGGAAAAGTATAGTGTAACAATTTTTTTTCAGAGAATCTAATGAATTCAATGGACCCCTATATGCTATACATGTTGAAGAAGAATATTGGATGGAAAGGTACTATATTCAAATCTACAATCCAAAGTGTTCAGGCCATAGGGAATGAGATAAATGAAATGCATGAAGATGCGTTGAAAGATATCAAAGTGGTAAACCCTTATGGCATTCTCCAATTTGAAGAAGGAAACCTAGATCTAGATGCTATGGTAAAAAGTTTTGAAACTACTATGTATGATATAAAAGAAAGTGAAAACCTCGTAGCTCATGATTTCACCATGATAGAAAACATGGAGGCACTATTGTACCTGAATAGAGAGAAACTACCTAAAATAGCGGAGAGAATTAAGGAGCTTAAATGGGAAAAATATGCCTATTGCGCAAAGCTGTTAGGATTGAAGAGCTTGCACTCTCACCCGACACAAGAGTTCGTGAGCACTTTCATGAGTTGGAAATTAGTTAAGGATGCCACATGGGATAATGAGCTATCAGAGGAGGTGGGATAACTATCATTTGTTTAGTTTCTTTGATAAGTGGACATCTGTCTAAAAACTATTGTTTTATTATGTTACTGGTTTATAACTGTTTCTTTACTGACAACCCAAGAGGCTGAGTTTTTAGGGAGGCCTCCTTGATTGTGAAACTATTTATGCTGGAGCATAAAAAATTTTAGGGGTTAGAATTTTTAGTTAGAATTTAGCTTTAAGGACTGATTAGTAATAGTTTCCTTTTGGGAAGAACTCAGTGGAAAGAAATAGCGACCTGAATATCTGTTTTGGCTTTGAACTTTATAGTACATATACATATTAATGTGAAGTTCTAGTTTGAATCTTTGATTTTAAACTTGTGGTGAATTGATTACTATGTGAATTGATACATTATTTACTCTGCATTATTCATTATCTATCTTGTGATCATAAATCTTTCCAAAGTGATTCATGTTATTTTAAAAAATAAAAAATTAAATCTTAAAGAGTTGAAAGAACTGTGTTTTCTTTGAATTTTTCTTGATCTTTTGTACAATCTTTGAAATTACCCCTATAGCGAAGAGTATATGAGAGATCCTTAGGTACTTTCAGGTAAAAAGTACATATGTGTGTGGTTTGATCATAAATTCCTTGAATATTTGTGAGAGGGAGTTGTACCTCGTAAAATTTAGAGGGAAATGACTATCATGGGCTTACCCAACTGTTATGAATTGTTTGTCTTTAAGAGAGGGTGATAGAGTTAGGTTATATTCCATTTAGTGTGAAGAAAAATCTATTCACCAACAGATCATACAAAAAAACACTTGTAGTGATCATATGCTCAAGGCATGAATCACACATTTAGATATCCATACACATTGTTTGTATACACTAATGAGGCATGCATGTAAGTAATGCATAAACCATGATTTTTCTTTAGCCAAACAAAATACTCATAATGTATAAAGGATACACATGAATAAAATGTAGCACATAAAGCATGAATTCACTTAAATGATGAATTACACATGTGAACACACGTAGCACATAAAATGTACACATAAATTTTCTTAAGTTATGTAGCACATAGATTATGAAGCATACACATGAATTCACTTAAGTCGTGCACATAGCCCGTACACATGAATTTAGGTTATGAAGAATCTACTCGAATACACATGAATATACTTAAGTCATAAATCCTACACATGAGTACATACACACAAGCACATTTACATACTAACAATGAACAAATGAACATACAATTAACAAATTGGATTGAATATCAAGTTTCATATATATCAAAATGAACAATAATTGTGTACATATCAAAAAATGGCATACATGCCAAATCAATAATAGAGTTACAAAAATGTGGCATTGACTATGTCAAGGTCAATCTATATAATTAAAATGTCTAATATATACAAAATTTGGTCATTCAATAACCACAACTAGATCTGTATATCTCTATCAATATGTATGACTTTGTTGAATCATCAAAATTGAGCATCTTCAAAGTAGTAGGTGGCTCACTAGGTGTCCACACAAGAAAAATTCAAATTCTAAATCAAATATCTTTTTTTAAAATAACATCAAAATAACTAAATACTGGATTGTAATTTTTTGGCAATTGAATTGTTGGTTACCTCATCTCTTTCTTCTACAATTAGATCGTTCTCTAAAGCTGATGGTCCCCATCTTGTGTGAGCTGGACTCCTAACAAAATGTAAAGGCGAAGGATCCATGGGAGGTTATGAAGAGGGTTGTAATAGGTAAAATAAAATCAATACAAGTTAATAACATATATGTTAGGAAACCCTAAAAAAATAAAAATACATGTACTCATATCTAAACACATATGTTTAAGATGTATATAGAAAAAATGCATATTAGAACCTTAGATGGCTCCCCTGTATTCTTAGGACACATCACTATTGATGAGACAACTACGACCAATACCTGTATGAACAATCATAACATATGTCATAGTCATAGAGGAAGGATTTCTAAGAGATTTAAAATGATCAAGAATTCAATTGAAAGTAAATATAAAAATGTTATCTCTTCTCTCTCCTGAACATCAGCAACATCAAGTGCATTCATTAATTCTATAAAACCCAATTGTTTCTATATATAGAATAAATAAGTCATGTGCATTCATCAATATAGACTACAAGTACATGTTTAATCATGAATAATTTATTTCAACAAATAAACTTAAATTCTATTGAATTACCTTTTGTCATTTGGGTGTCCTCGAGGATTTCTTTCTCTTTCCCGGTGTCCTCAAGTTAGGTGGGGTACCCTAGAAAAAAAAATTAACATAAGAGAAATGAATATGATACCACATGGGTTTAATTAAAACTATAAACAAGAGATGTGCAAAATATTATACCGCAAATATTTCAAACCCAAAGTCAATGGCAGGAAGGGTGATATCATCAAGTTCAGAAATCTAAGCAGCCGACAAGCCCTATAAAACACCAAATAAATATGCATATAATATGCATATATTAAAAAAAAATATTTTGAAACATACATATTATTCTATTTTTATGAACATTTTTTAAAAATTACCTCAAGTGTTGAAGCTACACATGTACGTGTACATCTACTTGAACGAACACTCTGCGGTGTGCTTGTATCACCTGTTGCACCCTGCAATGCATATTATTCATGTATCAATTTAAATTATTCTCTAAATAAAAAATTATTTACTTTTATAAGATTTAGGTGATTAATTAAAAACATGTCAAAACACAAACAAACAAACTTTTCTCTTCTCTCTATAAAATACCTTCATCGTCAAGTCATCTGTGAGGGTTGCATCCTCGGCAGTGAATGCATGGCATCTACTCTGTAATGCATACATGAATGAGATGTCGAACCATCCTCATTCACGTCAATATCTACTCCAACACATATACCCTGACAATTGGGGCACATATGCTCAATGGGTTGGGCTGATCTAAATGGTGTATCCGATGACAATGGAGGTGGTGCGGGTGCTGATCCACCCTCTACTCTGACAAACTGTGTGCCATGCTCAATAAGGCATCATTCAATGATGTGGCTGCATGAAGAGTCTATAAATCGATGGACTCCTTCACAACTATTGGGACCACAACATGAACCATGGGTTTTTTTATCTAGGGGCCTCCTATGTTGTGGTTGTACCACTCTACAAACCCCAGGTCTATCCTACACAGAGCCTCTCCCTCTACCTTGGAACAATCAGATGTCAAAGTAATTCGACTTCTCACCGAGGATAAAATCACAATATAGATGTCTCAAAAAATATAGAGGTACCTCCAAGGGTGAACCCACAATAGTGGGTTACATTTTTTTTCTTGAACGGACACTGAACTCTGCATTTTGAAAAAAAAAAATAGATTCAGATGCATATTGTCATTAAACCGTTTGAAATCGAAAGATGAAGTAAATTAGAGTATTTTAAGATTTTCTGTCTAGATTTTAAATATTTTTTTTTTTTTTTTTTTTTTTTGAATTTATTTGAATGATTTTTTCTTCTCCCACGAAAACTGGTATGTTGCTGAAAACGTCATTTTCAAAGAGTTACATTATTTTCATAGAGCATAAATTTTTTTCTAAAATAGATATCAATGTTCTTCTTTCGAATTTAGTTTTGTAACATCCATACGGAGGGCATGCAATTGGTTTGATGACATTATTATGATTATTTCATATTTTATTAACATTTAAAGTTGACTAAATTGTAATTTTGACATACCTTGACTACATAGCTTATAACTTGTCATGTATTTATCCAATTTCATTTTTATTTTTTTTGATAGAAAGAGAACTTCAAAACCGAGGGCATAGATATTTTTTAGAATTTTTTTCTCCCATTAACTATTTTTCCATAAGCGTCAAACATAAAGGTAGACATACGATGAAATATCCATGTTTAGTAAAACTAAAAATACAAAGTCATAATAAACTTAATATATATTAACATTATAATCATTGGAAATATTTTTCTCAGTAGTACCTTACTACATAGATAGGTTTGTCAAATGGATTTATTTGATCTGCCAAAAGATAAAGTTGAAGTGATTTTTTGTCAGCATTTTAATAGGTGTGAAGGAGACTCCATTGTAGGTATGAATGAGGAGTATAGATGTTATATCAATATTTTTTTATCTAAGAGAATTTGAGCTAACCATTTGTAATTAATTCCTTCAAATGAAACCTCTCAATTCTTAAATCATCATATTTTATTAAAAATGTGTTATTTCAGCAAAAATCAACATGTCTAAAAAAGTGTAACCCATTATTGTTCTTGGTCAAAGACCATATACCACCTATCCAAAAAAGATATTTTCATCCTATTGTGAACACACCAATGTATAGGAAACAGAGTCATATTTAGTTCTAGGGTGTTACTAGTACTAGGATCGGTGAAAAGAGCACATATGTCACTTTTAAGTATGGCCTTCTTTTTCACTTCAACATCTGACAACCCATCCGCATAAAATGCTTGACACTTATCCCTCTATGAACCCTATTTGGTAACCTCTCTAGAAACCTCATTTGCACTATTGGCCATTCTTTCTAGCATCAAGGCAAGGGTTGAGTGGTGGTCAAGACTAGAGGATCTCAACCTATTGACCAATATAGACATTTGGGCACTATTATGTGTAAGGTATTTTATGAGATCATCTGGTGTGACATCTACATGATCTAATGGAGGATGTGGAGGGTTTACGGGTGATGATGGTGGTTAAGGAGAATTATTTTGAGGTTGAGGAGGATTTTATGGTTGTGGAGGAGGATTTTGTGGTTGTTGTTGTTGCTCATGTTCAATATTTTCTTTTGTTTCTTGTACATGAGGTCTTTGTTTTCTTTTTCATTTTGGGGAATTCTTTGTAGATTTTGACATCAATTTTTAAAAAAAAACATAAATCAATTAAAAAACCCTACTTCAAATAAAATACAAAAAAAATTAATTGAAACACTAAAATCTTACATGTCTGACACAATGCCATTGTTGTGAATTGATGAAAAATGCAAATGGAAGCAAATGGAACCAAAACACGCTCACGTTATGATGAAAAATGGCTTCCTCAATTGGCTATTCCTTCATTTATGGCGTTGGAAATGGTTCAAAGCCATAGGTTTTGGGGAATATAATGTTCCTCAAAACCTGTTCGAGTTTTGAGGTTCTATTGGCTTTTTTAATTATTTTTGGCTAGGCTTGGTAAAACCAAGCCTAACACAATTTTGAATTTCGTATAACCCGCACAGGTTATGAAAATTTTTATTTATTTTTAGATGTGGCCACTAAACTGTCCACCATCTTGGTGCACTTACCCATAGTTTATTAGAGAAAATAAGAAATTGCAAGATTGGCACTCTATGCACTACAAGTACCAATACCAATATCAAACATCAATTTAGATAAAAAGATAAAAAATGACTTAATAGATATGAAAAGGAAATTATAAAAACTTAGCAAATAAACTTTCAATCTTTAGTCAATGATTTGAGGGACATCTAAGCCCAAGTAGCTTTTTCCTAGTAATTCTTAGCCTTCTTTTTCTCAAATAATTACATATCATTTACACTAGCAAACTTCTCCCTCTACTTTGTGGTGTTTGACTATCCAATAATAGTCACCCATAACAACTTTCTTCATTATCCCATCAATGATATTCATAACTATCAAAAGAATTATCTATCCTCTTCATCCTATCCTAAAATTTACTAATAAGACATAAATGCTTTCCCATTTATTTTTACAAATTTTGCATTATTTTTGTTCTTACATGTTTCTTTCAATTTATCCCATTCTACTTTTGAGGATGACAAAATCTTCCTTAAGGGAGTCTAGAGTGTCTTCTTTATTAACAATTAATTCAAATTCATCTTCATTCTTTGGCTAGTATTTCCTTTGATACTTTTTAATCCCCTCATTATTCTCTCATACTTCTACTCTTTTTTAGAATCATCAACCTTATTTTTTTTATATTCATCTTCTTGCTCTTCTTCTTTAGCTTCCTACTTCTCCTCATCTTTTAGACCCTCCTCCTCAACTTCTTGTTCTTCCCCTTCTTCCTCTTGTTCCTCTCAATTATCTTCCTTCTCTTCTTCTTTAATATTCAACTAGAACAAAAAATCCTCTTCAAATTGGAGGAAAAAATTCCACATTAACATCATATTCTTTTTTATTATCTATTTTAACTTTCATTCTTTTTTAAAAAATAATTTAGTTTTTGAGAAACATGAGCCCTAGCAAGCCTAGCAAATCTTCTTTCTCTTAGTTTATGTTTCATAGTTATGCTCTAGACCACCACCTACACACTTTTCATCCTTGTCTGAAATATCAGTAGCACCTTTCCCTCAAGTATTTTTAGGGTTATTTAAGCCTTGCTTGTTCTGAAGACTCGGCATAATTTTCTTCACTGACATATTAATTATCCTCTAAAACAATTAAAGCTTTTTCTCTTTAGGTTGCTAGAGGGAGAATCTAATGGACCCTTATTCTTGATACATTTCTTACTCTCACTAGGATTTTAATAGGTAGAAATAGTTGGACCGATAATGCTTCCTTTTAAAAGTTTGGCAAAAGTTTGACATAAATGACTTCTCATTCTCTAATAGTTCTTATCTTCATATTGACCCTCTTGACAGTAAAGTTGAGCATAAGGTTAAAGTCAAACTGAACTCGATTGAAGCCATGATTAATCATTGATGTAAGTGGTGGGTATGCACTGTCAACAATACACTTCTCTAACGACAAGACTCAATAACAAGACATAACATGCATGGATGGTTTAAAATAGAAAAATGATACATGTGAACCATTTTAAATCTACTTTCAAATGTAAAGTAACATGCAAACTTACCATGAGAGAATGTTATGTTACTTATGATGTAGACTAATCCTTTTGCTAGCATCACAAACCTAACATAAAAAATATTTAAATTGACAAGCATGGATAATTATTTCAAAGAACTTTAGAATAGCAATATAGTTAATATTGAAATCCTAATGCAATAATACCTCTCGCCTATTGAGTGGGTTTCATTATCTAACACTCCACATTGAAATGCCTTTGAGCCTATCAAGTTAAGACTTATTTGTCCTAACCAGGCCCAGTGTCGACCAGAAGATTGTAATGCACAAATATGCTTTATCCTTTTCTGCTTGCATATTGATGACATATATATCTCCCCAATATGTTGCTTTCAATATATAACGTATAATCTCTCACATGCATACACATTACATTACATTAATATGTCGAAAATATTATTAGGGTTTTAACCCATTTTTTTCCTTGACTGCGAGCTGGGCATAACACCATACAATAATAATAATAATAAATCTCTTTAAAGAAACACACCATGAGAGAATCCCCTTATGAACTAAAATTCTCTGAACTGAGAGCTTTTTTGTCGTGTCAGTGTGATAAAAACAAAAGAGACGTCAAATTCGAAATCTTCAGAGTAAAAGTACAGAGAGCCATTATCCATGCATTAACCTTGCCTACCAAATAATTTTTTGGCAATGGTTTGAACAGTTCTTCTTTTCAATGCTTTTGGAGTACTATGAGATTCGAACTTGGCACTTCAAAATACTTACAACGTTGAAAACCGTCACATAATCTTTATAATGAATTCTCTCTTTATGTATGGTAGGGAGATAGAAAACTTCTCATAACAATATGTAGTTGATTCATAAGAACTCATCTTTTATGAAAATGAATGGCACATTCTTATTGTATTTAGATAATGTTTATACAAGCAAAGTATTAGGTCTTTCTGTAAATCACACATTCAGTACCATTTCAACTCAAGCACCCTTAATCATAAGATCTTTAAGTCACACATTCAGTACCATTTCAACTCAAGTATCCTTAATCATAGAATCTTTCCTACTAAATTTATACATATTACCATTAGTGAAAATTGAATGATATTACGCCATAGAATGTATTGTGTATGAAGACATATGAACCAATTAGGTTAATATTCTCAAAATAAAATTAGTATCGGTTTTCTTTACAAAAAAATTGATAGCAAAAAACAACAGATTACTTGATCAAAATTTGTGATGATCAACCATAATTAACTGAAAAATAAAATTGAACTTTAATTTATTGATTGATTTTTGCATTTCGATACACTTTCATCTTGATGATGGATCATAGATTAGGTTAATATTCTAAAAATAAAATCAGTATCGATTTTCTTTATGGAAAAACTGATAGCATAAAACAACAACAGATTACTTGATCAAAATTCTTGATGATCAACCCTAATTAACTAAAAAATAAAATTGAGCTTTAATTTATTGATTGATTTTTACATTCCGATATTCTTTCATTCTGATGATAGATCATAAAATATGATCCGAAACATTAATGATTATATTTTAACATTAACATGAACTGTCTCTAATTTTACTCAAATTCAACTCACTTCCCATTGACTATTTACACTTGCAAACGTCATTAAGAAGTGTCATTTTTACTTAATTTCAATCAATCATATAAGAAACCCAGTTGAAAAAACAAAAGAGGCAAGAGGTGTAAAGGTGGAAGGTTGATAAGATGGCGAGAAAAAGGACGATTGCTTTTGCAAAAAATGGGCGCGTGCGACAAAGCTCTAATTATTTGTTAAGATAAGATGAATGAAATCTTCATTGATTGAACAAAATTCAGGCGCCCTCCGTAATTGACTTTACTGTGTTGATTGATTGTTGATATTATGAATGGGCATGGGTAATCCCCACAAAGATTTCCCCAAACATATCGCTTTTTTCAAATTATGCACATATTCTGTCGAATGTTATCCGACACACCGGCCATAGACGGTTCCTCCGGTTTCTCGACTGGGTTTAATGTATGTTAATTTTGCTTAGGGTAGTAAGCCATGTTTGTACGAATGCAATGTCTTACTGCATTTATGTTTGTCATTTCACTCTGCAATATAATATTTGATGTTCCCTCATGGTGTGGACCTGCACTCATCCTCAACTAATACACCTTTTTTTTCCAATTTTTGTTAGGTGCTCAGCATCCATAGCCTTTATAGTTCATTTTGTGTATCTTAAGTTTCTAAATGGTACATCAGATTTTGATGATTTTGTTTGTTATCTTCGTATGCGACTTAACTGCTTATAGCTATTGTTCTACTTCTCGGTAATAAAGACATAGTGTGGGATCTGTTATGTGTCCAAGATTCAAAAAATGTTCGTTTCAAAGTGTTCTCGAAACTTGCTTATTACTCATTTGCTTTGATAACTAAAATATTAGCACAACTTATCTACTACTTATACACAAATGTCTCAATAATTGTGTTATTGTTACCAATAAAGTTGTACAATTGATTTGATGTCTACTTTTTTTTTTTCCCACAAAAGGGCAACTATTGGTCCACTAGATGATTTTCAAGTAGACTTTTAATCGGTAAAATGTGGTGAAGTGTAATTGGAACATGGCAGAATCTAGAGCTCTTCCTCTTAAAAAAACCTTGTAATGATGATTTTGTCATATCCATGGTGGCTTCCATTTAATTTTGGCCCCATTTTGTAATAAAAGATTATATATTAAAATTAAATTAAATAGAAATTAGAAATTAAAAATGAGCGGCAGAGAATTGCTTTTTAATTATTTTTTTTAGATTTACGACACACACAAAAGTTTGAGTGTTTTCCCCCAATTGCTTTTTGGAAAACTAATCAAAAATCAATTTTTTTTCAATGTGTGAAAAATGGAGTCTAGTTTCTAAAAATGTATTTGTTTCAAAATTAGATTACAAACAAAAATCTATACCCAAATTAGCACTTTTGGTTTTTGACAAAAAATGGACACACTTACAAAAGAAATTAGCGATGAAAACCTTAACATAATTAAAATGTGAAAAAATATATGGTTAGATAGTTAAGAAAGAGCTTACGGTGTCATGGTATTTTTTTCTTTGCATTGAAACATGTGCAAACTTGATGGAGAACACAACAAAAAATGTGAGAAATTTTGTCATCTTTTCACAAAAACATGTCTCGGGCCTAAAATGGTCACACAATCCTTTGGGTTGGATGCCCAATGAAAATCCAAGCTAAAGGCTTGGTATTTCTCAATGTAGACAATTTGGCATGTGCCAAACATAAAGAATACATTTTTTTGCACTTGATATATGTCAAATTTGGCATGTGCCAAACTTTAAAAATGAAAATTACTTATATATAGAATGCACCAAATGGTTTGTGATCTCTCTCTCTCTCTCTCTCTCTCTCTCTCTCTCTCTCTCTCTCACACACACACACACACACACACACACACACACACACATCTCTAGGTCTCTCACACCCTATCTACCCCACCTTCCCTCCTTACACATCTCTCTCTCTCTCTCTCTCTCTCTCTCTCTCTCTCTCTCTCTCTCTCTCTCTCTCTCTCTCTCTCTCACACACACACACACACACACACCTCTAGGTCTCTCACACCCTATCTACCCCACCTTCCCTCCTTACACATCTCTCTCTCTCTCTCTCTCTCTCTCTCTCTCTCTCTCTCTCTCTCTCTCTCTCACACACACACACACACACACACACACACACACACACACACATGCACCTCTAGGTCTCTCACACCCTATCTACCCCACCTTCCCTCCTTACACATCTCTCTCTCTCTCTCTCTCTCTCTCTCTCTCTCTCTCTCTCTCTCTCTCTCTCTCTCTCTCTCTCTCTCTCACACACACACACACACACATCTCTAGTTCTCTCCCACCTAATCTACCTCACCTTCCCTCCTTACAATCATCTTTATTCCTTTGTCCCTCTCCCTCTCTTTTTCTCTCTCTACCTATACCTCTCTCACCTATGTGACTCCCTCATATCTCTCTCTAGATGAATATTTCATATTCTCTCTCTCCCCTCTTATAGGATTAAGGGTATAGAGTATAGGGTATGAGGTTTATAGTTTAGAATTTAGGTTTAGGGTTAAGGGTATTGGTTATAAAGTCAAAGTTATTAGTATATGGTTTATGGTTAGGTCTTAGGGTTGAGGGTATTGATATAGCTTTAGGGTTATAGGGTCAAGGGTATTGGTATAAGGTGTAGAGTTTAGCGTTAAGGGTATTAGTATAGTTGAGGATATAGGTTAAGGTTGAGGGTTAGGATTGTTGATACAAAGTATAGGGTATAAATTTTAGGGTTTTGGGTTTAGATGTAGGGTTAGGGTACTAGTACAAGGTTTATGATTTATGGTTTATGATGCAGAGCTCTCCCCTATTTAGGAAACTCAGTAAGTGGTGAGGCCTTCTATGCCTTCCTGAACCCAAAGTGGTTCTAGAAGAGTGTTCTACACCTTTAGAAGATCCTACAACAAACACAAGCCACTATCCTCACTTTTGGATTATATGTCCTTGACTAGCTTTCTCTCCCCCCGAGCTTGACTAACACTCGGTTCCCTCTTTAACCGAGTTAGCTCAGTTGATACTCGGTATCTTTGTTAACCAAGTGGGCTCGATTGATTCACTGAGTTGTTTTCTGATGCTTGATAATTTCTACTGAGTAGTGTCTCCTACTGTCTTTGACTTAGTAGTAAGAACCTTTATTTTGGGAAGGGGATGGAAAGGTTCCATGCTCACTATGTGTCTCCTATGGGAATGAATTCCACACCTATTGTGTTTTGGATAACAATATCTGGGTTTTAGGCCTTCTGAGCTTGTAGCCTTCTGAGTGAGGTTCTAAGGACTTAGTTATAGATTCTTACAAAGAACCTACAAAACATATTGTATATTTGGACACCCTTTATAGAGTTATATCAAACCTCCAGATTGCAAGATCCCAACCAGTATTGACAATACCTAACTCTTCCTGATCCACTAGTCCTAATAGGGCTAATTGGCTCGGTTATTTAAGGAAAAGTTCACCAATTGATTGTCCAAGGGAAACCCTCAATTGGAATGATGATAAAAATTCCAATGAGACAACAATTTGTCATCATATTACTTGTATCCACCCCTGAAGTGCTACTACCACTTCTCTCTTCCATATTCTTGACCATGCACATAGAGATGCTTGGCCTAGAGCCTACAAGAAGACTTCTCAAAATAATCCCCTTTCTTCTACACCTTTGAGGATCTTAAATAAATTGACCCTACTTGCATTTCCCCACTTCGCATGGGAATCCCAAGAAGGAAAATCAAGTTAGGGCATTATTTGTTAAAAACCCTGGTTCAAGAGGGTTTCCTGAAAACTTGATAAAAAAAATCTTCTATCTCTCAACTCCAATATCAAAACTAACTCAATCCAAATGCATTGGAGTCCTAATTCATGTTAGATGACGGATTGATCAATATTCTTCTTCGTACTTCCGTACCAATCCATATATGTTCTGTTATAGTCCAGAATGAAGAGGAAAATAAGGGATTTTTATTGATTGAATGCAAAACTACATAAGTCTTGTCTCTAACTGTCTTCCACCCACCTGAAAGGGTTATTTGAAGACCTTTCCCAATGAATCCAACCATTTTTCAATCGTTTGAGACTGTTGGGAAGTTTTTATAAGTTGGTAGCAACTTTTCAAAGAAGTTGTTGAGCAACATTTCTTGCATTTTACATTTTTTTGCAAAATGTTGCATTCTTGCTCCTAATAAGCCTAAGCCTTGGATCCTAAGGATCCCAAACATTAAAATAACCTAAAAGACACCTAGGAAAATCTAAACACCTAAATGTGCCTTTGGACCATAGTCAAAAACCCATGGTTTATAACCACACCGAGGGTGATTAGGTCTTACAAGTTGGCTTACTAATCAAATTTTGAAAATTCTTTAAAGACCCTTAGGCATGAAGACCCTTGGGTGAATCCTCCGAAGACCATAGAAGTATAGATGTTGTGAAGAGTGGAGGGGGTGCTCCTGCACCATACTCCCTTGTTTTAAAAACTCAAGTCCCACTTGAGAGCAGTTTTTGAATCAAGGTTCCATGCTTGTCAATACACTCTTCACTCATCCATGTAGCATCAATGTCAGGTAACCCCTTCCATTTAACTAAGTAGTCTTTGTAGGTTTTCTTCTTGGTTTTCTTGACAACTTTAGATTCAAGAATCTTTTCCAACTGTAATGGTTGGCTTGGTGGTAAGTGTCATGCCCCGCAAGGGAACCAGGGAAGAGAACAAAGATTCTCTTTGTTAAAGAAAACCTAAGTAATAATTTATGAAAAATTTTGAACTTTTAAAAGAATTATGTGAACCAAACTTAAACTTAGATTCCTCCCAAGGTTCCCTTTTTCATTTAAATGCATGATTCATTCAAATCCATTAAGTAAACTAACAACAAGATTTATTTCTCAAAGCAAACTACATCATATCTTTAAGAAATACAAAATATTTTCATTTCAACTTTCCATTTAAAAATCATCTATATTCCTAAGTATCCTTTATGAACAATATAACTTTTAAAATTTATCCAACTCATTTGATACATTACAAATATACTACATTTGATTTTTCAATAGCTTCACTTAAACAACAAGTAATGAAAGCATGTTACATAATTTGGAATGTTACAAAATCCTTTTCTTTTGCAACATACATCTTAAACATAAAGTTCACATCTCCCTTTCCCTTTTTCCTAAATCTACCCATTCCAAATACATCATTTTGAATTACATCAATGATTACATTCAACTCCTCATGGGAGGTAACAATAATTTTACATCAAGAGATATAATTACAAAGCCTTCATCCTTCAAACTGGTACATAAGCAAACATGAATCTTCAAACACTGCATCCGCAAGAGATACCTTGATAAAATATTTACCACCCAACCACGTGGATACCTAAAAGGCCCACTCCCCCGTGCTAGGAGATAAACACCAAGGTCCAAAAAGAAGGAATAGCTAGGCCAAACCTAGGGTTGGGTAGCCTTTCCCAAATAGAAAATAAAAGATGATCAAAGTATAAATCTTTCCCCAAAAGACTCTAAGGCTTGGTAGAAACTCTAAGCAACAACCTAAGTGAGTGTCATCGCATAGCCCTCACTCCTTGGGTTATCTTGGTACTAGACACTTTGGGCCCCGGCCCCCCAAGTAGGCACATGCGGGATCAAATGCCTTTCATACAGACAAGCGCCATTCGATTGTACCTACGCATAGGTACCTTCTCCCACTCTCATCCATAGCCTTTACTAGTACTAATGGCATGGGCGAGGCACATTTAATCTTTTTAATGTTTTAACCCATTCCCATAAGTTTAATTTAAGTTTTCACTTGTTAAATAACTCTTCAGTTGATTATCCTGGTTCTAGCCACTTAGGGCCCCGGCCCCGCACTGAGAGCCACTCACTAGGTGTCATTAGGTTTTCTACCCTTAACCCACATATCATAATTACATCATACATGTAGTAAAAACACTTCATATAATTCCAACACAACAAGAAATGAACATATTTATAGTTTACACAAAGTTTCATATGCCAAAACATAATATAAAACTTCCCACATGCATTGAAACAACATTCCATAGCTTATTCCAAAAATCTAGGAAAACATCTCCTGTGCCTGAAATTTGACTAAGTCTGAATTTTAAGAAATCTCAAAATTATAATTTGCATCTTAACTCCTATGAATCTGAAACCTATCCCAAACATCTCAGAAGGTACCTAAACCCTTTATACTTAAACTTATAATTGTATAAATTCTGAATCCTATTTTCCTCAGTTTATACTAGCTCTGTCAGTTTGTACTGGACTGGTCGGTTGACACAGTATTGCTCGGTTGACACACTACCGACCTAGCTCGGTTAACACTAAACCGACCTAGCTCGGTTAGCACACTACCGACCTAGCTCGGTTAACACACTACTGACCTAGCTTGGTTGACACACTACCAACCTAGCTCAGTTGACACATTACTGACCTAGCTCGGTTGACACATTACCGACCTAGCTCGGTTGACACACTACCGACAGGAACTGCAGAAGACGACTATCAACTTTGTCTTGCGGGTAAAATTGGGCATTATGGGGACTAAGGTTGCCTAATATGAGCACGACCCATTTGAGATCTCCCAATTTCCCTTCAAAAACAGCCCATCAATCCTCCCTATCTATCTAACAAATGTATTCTAGATCTGGGAAAAGAAAGGTGGCACATAAATAGACATGAAACAGTAAGGTTGCAACAGAAGTTCTAAAATTTGGAAGCATTCATAATACATCCAATGACAGTAAAATACACTATCCTACAAGATCAAAACCACTTCTACCCTCCCAGGGAGGTTTCACCACAGTGAACATACAAACATTCGTAAAATAACTTTCCACAAACACATTTCAAATACACAGAAAATAAAACATATATATATAGTTCCCGATTCTAAACAAAAAGGTAAACAATCATAATCTCATCGAGTAATAGATCATTCATATACACAATCATAGTCATGGGAAGAATGGAGATTCTTCCCAGGTTAGACCCTACCTGGGGTCCTGTGGAGAATTGTCTATCCCTTGGTCAGAGACTCTCAGCAAAATTTCCAGCAAATATCCTCCTAGAAAATACTCCTCTGGCAATCAACTCCAGGCTCTTCTTCAAATTCCTCCTGTAGGTAAGCTCCAAATCCTTTCACCTCTTCTTAGAGAAATCAATAGTCTCTCTTCTCTAAACTATAGAAATATCCTATTAAAATTTAAGCCTCTCCTCAAATAAAATTTCCTCTCCAAAAACCCCCAACTCTCTTCACACAGGAAATCTTTCCTGTATATAGAATGGAGGAGGTGGTTGCACGGGTAATCCAATTGGTGCAACCATCTCAACCATCCATCCGTTAATTGTTAAGCTTAAATAATATTATTAAAGCCTTTTCTGGAAAAGATATAACTATACCTATCTATTACCGTAATCAAATTTATGTTTCCTTTACTTTACAGAAGTTAATAATTATTATTATTATTTACAACCATATCATTTAACTAATCTAATTATTCATTAATAGAATGTAATAATTACTTACTCACCAATAATTATATAAATATATGTATGCATATGCATATGTGTGCACCCATATGCCTATGTGTACATATATTATTATTATTATAAATATTATTGCAAACATAATATTATTATTATAAAGCATATTATTTATTTACACACTTAATCCATATTCTTTACAAAATGCAATAGTGATATATATACAAGGTGAAACATACCACTATTATTAAAATATTTATTATTTTTATTGCCATAGACATTTTGTTACTATGGATATTATAAAGATAATACCATAAAATTCTTTATTATCATTGATATTAAAATCACATATTTCAATCACATACTAACTCATTCCTAACAAGATCTACTAGTACATAAGTAGCTAATAATAAAGATAAATTATTAAATCATACCCTCAAATTCACATCAATAATCTACTAATAAAATTGAAAGTACCATAAAGACAAATAGAACTACTATACTCAAAACTTCATTCACAATGAATACAAAAGACAAGAAACTAACTACAAGATCCACAAAGCCAATAAACTGAGAGATCACCTAATACATTCACACAAGGGATTGACTCGGTACTTCCCACCTAAGGATAAAAGGATCAAGGTGAAGTTTCTTCCTGTGGAACCTGGTGATATCTGCATACAACAACAACGATCGAGAATTTTGAGGGATCGCTCAGACCTATGAAGCCAGGTGGAGACGATACCCGGTACCTGCAATCCTACATCACCAAGAAGAGATACATATACATATGGATATACAAATCATATATATGCAAGTAGATGACCAGGATCGATACATCGTGTGGACCTCAACCAAGTGAGTAACTACGACTTTGTCCTGAGTCATGAAAACACATCAGACACATGTCCATGAAACATAAAACATCATGATAATGGTTAGATTCAAATCCTTGGGTTAGATCCATGAAACATATATAAAATAGATGGTTTTCTAATCTCATAAGCATATAAATAATAACCATAAATGAGAATATCCATCATATCATCATCCACAAAATATAAATGCAACTGTATAGTCCTGACCATAATAAAATGTCCAAATCAGAAAAGTCCAAGAATCTTTTCCAACTATAATGGTTGGCTTGGTGGTAAGTCCTTTATCCATTTTTCGTATGTATCTTTAGTATCCTGAAAATTGTTATTAGATCCCACATCACCCTTAAAAGGAGTGAGATCACAAATGTTAAAGATAGGAGAAATAGAAATAGTAGGGGATAAATAAATTTCATAAGCATTATCCCCAAATTTATGAAGTATTTGAGAGGGACCGATCTTTCTCATCTGCAATTTGGTGTGTCCCCTAGGTAGCCTTTCCTTATTCAAGTATGCCCACACTTGATCTCCTTCTTTGAAAGTAACATGTCTTTTCTTCTTATCTTCTTGTTCTTTGTACTTTACAATAGTTTGTTGTAATGTGTCTTGGACATGACCATGAATCTATTTAATCCATGGAGACAATTCTTCTCCTTGTGTACTGACCTTGAAGTTAGTCGGTAACTCTCTTAACTCCATGACTCCTCTTGGATGTATTCCATAGTTCACTTGGAATGGTGTCTTCCTTGTTGACCTATTTACTAAATTATTGAAAGAAAATTCTTCTTGAGGAAGGATAACATCCCAAGTCTATCCATATTGTTTTGTTAGACACCTTAGAAGGTTTCCTAATGACCTATTTACAACTTTAGTCTGCCCATCTGTTTGTGGATGGTATGCAGAACTGAATGACAAGTTTGTCCCCAACTTTTTCCAAAGGGTTCTCCAAAATGCCCTTGGAATTTCACATCTCTATCTGAGATAATGGATGTTGGAAATCCATGAATTCTAACCACTTCTTTAAAGAACAAGTTAGCAATATGTGAAGCATCATTAGAAACTTTACAAGCAACAAAGTGTGCCATTTTGATAAATCTGTCAACTATAACAAAGATGCTATCAAATCCATGTTTAGTTCTCAAAAGTCCTAAGATAAAATCCATACTCACACTGTTCCATGTCTTTGTTGGAAAGGGGAGTGGTTGATAGAGACCTTGATTGTTCCTGACTCCTTTACCCTTTTAAAAAATAGTGCATGTCTCAACAAATGTTCTGACATTAGTGGGTAACCGAGGCCAATCATAGTTTCTCCTTACAAGTTCAAGTGTCTTATCAATGCCAAAATGACCTGCTAATGTACCACAATGCTTCTCTCTTATTAGATTTTCTCTCATGGAGAATTTATGAATACATAGCTGACCTCCTTTTAACAAAAGGCCATTCTATAATAAATATTCTAAATAAGTGGAGTTATATGCATCTGAGAGAGTAGAGAAAACCTTGTAGATATCAACAAATTCTGAATCATCCTTGTATAGGTTCTTGAGGGCATCAATTCCCATGATTTGGACTTGCACTTCCTCAACCAAAATTAATTTTCTACTAAGAGCATTTGCAACTTTGTTTGAGGTTCATTTCTTATGCTTTATAGAAAATGTAAATACTTGGAGTTGTTCAACCCATTTCATGTGCCTGCAGCTTAACTTATCCTAACTTTTCAAAAAACTTAAAGCATGATTATCTATAAAAATAATAAACTCCTTAGGAAGCAAGTAGTGTCTCCATCTCTTGAGGGCTTGAACCATAGCATAAAGTTCCAAGTCATATGTACTATATTTCTTCTTTGCTTCATTCAACTTTTTAGAGAAGAAAGCCACTGGCCTTCCATCCCGACTGAGGACTGCACCTATGGCTAGGTTACTAGAATCTATTTCTACTGTGAAAAACTTGTTGAAGGTTAGGAGTGCCAAAATGGGGTATTGTGCTACCCTCTCCTTAAAATACTCAAAAGCTTCATCTTCTTGTGTTGTCCACTAAATTTATTTTTTTCTACCACCCTTGATGGTATCAAGTAAAGGTGCACAAATGTGACTGAAGTTCTTAATAAACTTCTTGTAAAAGGTAGTCAATCCATGAAAGCTCTTGACTTCTCCTAGAGTCTTTGGTATGGGCCAATTAATGATAGCCTCTACCTTTTCAGGATCCATTTTAAAAGTGTCCTTTGAGATGAAAAAACCAATAAATATCAGTTCTTGTTGTATGAAGGTACACTTTTCCAGATTTATGGATAGTTTGTTCTCGTGTAACCTTTGGAGAACTTGTTCCAAATGTCTCATGTGCTCTTCTATAGTCCCATTAAAGATTAGGATGTCATCTAAATAGACCACCCCAAACTTGCCTATAAAATCATGAAGCACTTCATTCATTAGTCTCATGAAGGTGCTAGGAGCATTGCTAAGGCCAAATGGCATCACAACCCATTCATATAATCCTTCAGTGGTTTTAAATGCATTCTTCCACTCATCTCCTAGCCGTATTATTATATGATGATAACTAGATTTAAAGTCAATTTTAGAGAAATAACATGCTCCTCAAAGTTGGTCTAATAGATCTGCTATTCTGGGTATATGGAATCTATATTTGATTTTTATTTTGTTTACTTCCCTGGAGTCAGTGCATAGTCTCCATTTTCCATCCTTTTTAAGGGCCAAAACACTCAGGACTGCACAAGGGCTAAGACTATTTTGTATGAGTCCTTTTGTCAACAATTCACTAATTTGTCTAGTGACTTTTGCATTTTGATCAAGAGTGAGTTTATAAGCAGCCTTGTTGGGTAGGGAAGCACTTGGAATGAAATCTATTTGGTGGCAGATGTCCCTCAATGGTGGGAGTTCATCTGGTGTGTCTCCTACAACTATTCTTGTGTACTTCTATAGTAGACTATCTACTTCCTTCGATACTTCTTTGTGCAATGTTTTCTCCTTTGGTTTAAGGACTAAGCCATACCCTACCTCTGAATCTTGAATAGTGTTGATCATCTCTTGTTCTCTTGCAAGCATGACTAATTTTTCTTTTGGTTTTTCTTGTTGAGGATTAGGAAGAGGGACTATGTTGTATTTGTGACCATTTTGAATAATTTGGTATTTGTTTGTGACTCCATTATGTTTAGCTTGCAAATCATACTACCATGGACGTCCTAACAAAAGGTGACAGACATCCATATCTAAAACATCACAGAGGACTCTATCCTTATAGTCTTTAATGGAGAAATCTACCCAAGCCTATTCATTTATGAGGGTCTGTTTCCCTTTTGTCAACCAAGATACATGGGATGGATTTGGGTGGGGTATCTTTTCTAATTTTAATTTATCTACCATTTCTCTAGATACAATATTTTCAGTAGAACCATAATCAATTACTAACTCGCATACCTTTCCATGGCTTTTGCAGTTGGTCCTGAAGAGATTCTTCCTTTGAGGAGGCTCCACCGGTACTAGTGCTTGGATTAAGGTCCTATTTATCATGAGGGAAACACCTTCTTCTCTCATATAGTCTCTAACACTTTCAGCATCATCTTCTTGCACTAGGTTGGTTCTTCTTTCACCTTGGTTATTATTCTTGTCTCTATTTGAACACCTGTTGGTGTAGTGCCCTATATGATTATAGTTATAGCACCTGATCTGCCCATTGTTTCTTCCTCCATTTCTACCTCTACCATTTCCTCTTCTTCCTCTATATCCACCTCTTGAACTACTTTCTCCTTGGGTGTTCTCCATATTGGATTCTCCTTGTGGTCTATTGTTTTGTCCTCTTCCTCCAACTTATCCTTTGCCTCTATCATTCTTAGTTTTTCCTCTACCACTCTATTCATTCCTCCTTCTAAACTTTTATTCAACTTTCAATGCCAATTGATAGCATTGGTTCACTGTGGTAGGGCTTTTCAAACTAAGTTCATCCTGAATTGAGACCCTTAGGCCTTTCATATACCAAGTAAGCTTCACACATTCTGGTTCAACAAGCTTTGATTTCATTACCAATCTCTAAAATTCTTCAGTATAACTAGAGATATCCATCTCTTTTTGTCTTAGAATCATTCTTCTTTTATGAATTTGGACTTCATAATCTTTAGGGACATAAGTTTCCCTAAGCAGGGCCACCATCTTCTTCCAAGTGGTGATAGGATTTTTCCCATTCTTCACCCTATCATATTGCGTGAAGTTCCACCATGTGAGTGCAAAGCCTTTGAACTTTGACTTAGAAATATTCACCCTCTAATTATCATGGATGTCTTCCCAATCAAAGAAACTATTTAGGGCATCCACCCAATCCATTTTAGCATCTAGGTCCATCTTCCCATTGTATGTAGGAAACTCAAGCTTGGCGTCCATGGTTCTCCTCTCCATAGACTTTAGAGTCTTCATAAGTAGCCTCTGGTCTCTAGGACATTCCTCTTCCTCCTGCTCAAGGGGTTCTTCAGCACTCCCTTCTTTGACATCATCAGAGTTTCCACTACTTCTCTTTTGAAGCTCTTCCCTAAGCCTATCCATTTCTTGCCTCATCTAGTGCATTTCAGTGTCTCTTTATTCATCAAACTTTGTACTTTTCTCTCTCAAGTATCTTACCATCTCTATATTGGTCATCCTTGATGACAATCCTCCTTCATCTTCTCTTTCCATGGTGCTACTATATCTTTACCCTAAGGATATTAGATTCTCTCATACCACTTTACATAGAGCTCTCCCCTATTTAGGAAACTCGGTAAGTGGTGAGGCCTTTGGTGCCTTCCCGAACCCAAAGTGGTTCTAGAAGAGTGCTCTACACCTTTAGAAGATCCTACAAAAAACACATGCCACTATCCTCACTTTTGGATTCTATGTCCTTGACTAGCATTTTCTTCCCCCGGGCTCGACTGACACTCAGTTCCCTCTTTGACCAAGTCGGCTCGATTGATACTTGTGTGCTAAAATGTTGTCACACTTATATGAATCCTTACATGTAAGAAAACTCAAGAATGAGCCCTCACAAATCGATCCATAGCTCTCTATGCATGGAGTTGCAAGATTTGTAAAATTGCTCTCAGCTAGAGCTATAAACTCATGACCTTGCTAGTCAACCACACAATGAGAGATTGCAAATGAATGCAATGCTATGAAAATCTATATGAGAATGCAAATTAATCTTATGAGAATGAAGATGCAATTAAGCTATGAAAATGGAAATGAAAGAGTTACAAACCCTCTAATTAAACTATGTGAGATTAATCTAAAACATGAAAGAAAATGATACCATGATAATGAAACTATGATGCAAGCTAGGATGTGATGTAGATGCAAGATGAATGCCAATGATGCTCCAAATCTTCAAAACTTGATGCAAGAATATCTCCAAAAGCTTCAATGAGTTAGAAAACCTGTAGCATAATAATTCAAGTATGTATGTTGTGTAAATGAGGAAGAGAGCTCTTCTTTTATAGAGAATGAAAAATCAATGGACGATCGAGATTAAGAGGCAAAAGACTTAATCAACGATGGAGAAAAATGGAATCTTGATCCTTTTGCACAAATATCCTCCAATAAGAAAATTAGAAGCATTTACTTTATGTTGAGCATTTACTTTATGTCCATGTGAGACAAAAGTACTTTTCTTTTATTTTTTATTTTATTTTTCTTTATAAATAAGAATTAAATGCTTTATTTGTGTAACAAGGATAAGAAGAAAAGTGGAGATTTTTTATTTAAATAAAAGGGAAGGAAATTCCTTTTAATTAAATAAAGGCTTAGGATAAAATGATTTTATTATTTAATTAAAAGAGATTTTTATTTAATTAAAAGGGAGCATGTTCTCTTAATTAAATAAGATTTTTATTTTTTATTATTTTTTTATCTCTTTTAAATTAAATAAGGCTCAAACCTTAGGAAATATTGAATTGATTATGATTTGATCAAGGAAATTGATATATTTGAAAAATGCTGATATTTGAAAATATTGATTCAGGGATTTGACAAATTGCTAAATGGGGGCCCAAAGTCTAGGCAACCATTTTAGGGTGCATACAATACTCAGTGTCTTTGTTAACTAAGTGGGCTTGGTTGATTCACCGAGTTGTTTTCTGACGCTCAATAATTTCTATTGAGTAGAGTCTCCTACTATCTTTGACTTAGTATTAAGAACCTTTATTTTGGGAAGGGGATGGAAATGTTTCATGCTCACTATGTATCTCCTATGGGAATGAATTCCACACTTATTGTGTTTTGGATAACAATCTCTAGGTTTTAGGCCTTCCTAGCCTTCTGAGTGAGGTTCTAAGGACTTAGTTCCAAATTCTTACAAAGAACCTACAAAACATATTTTATATTTGGACACCCTTTATAGAATTATATCAAACCTCTAGATCATAAGATCCCAACCAGTATAGACAATACCTAACTTTTCCTGATCCAGTAGTCCTAATAGGGCTAATTGGCTTAATTATTTAAGGAAAACTTCACCAGTCGATTGTCCAAGAAAAAAACTTGATTGGAATGATGATAGGAATCTCAATGAGACAATAATTTGTCATCAGATTGCTTTTATCCACCCCTGAAGTGCTACTGCCACTTCTCTCTTCCATATTCTAGATCAAGCATATAGAGATGCTTGGCCTAGAGCCTGCAAGAAGACTTCTCAAAAAAATCCCCTTTCTTCTATGCCTTTGAAGATCTAAAATACATTGACCCTACTTGTATTTCCCCACTTCATATGGGAATCCCATGAAGGAAAAGAAAGTTAGGGAATTATTTGTTAAAAACCCTGGTTTAGGAGGGTTTCCTGGAAACTCGGTAAACAAATATCCAAAATAACTCAATCCAAATGCATTGGAGTCATAATTCATGTCAAATGATAGATCAATCAATATTCTTCTTCATACTTCCATACCAATCCGTACGCATTCTGTTACAGTCCAAAATGTAGAGAAAAATAAGGGATTTTTATTGATTGACTGCAAAATTACATAAGTCCTATCTCTAACTGTCTTTCACCCACCTAAAAGGGCTATTTGATGACCTTTCCCAATGAATCCAACCATTTTTCAATTGGTTGAGACCGTTGGGTAGTTTTTACAAGTCGGTAGCAACTTTTCAAAGAAGTTGTCAAACAACATTTCTTGCATTTTGCAACTTTTTGCAAAATGTTGCATTCTTGCTCCTAATGAGCCTATAATCCTAAGCCTTGGATCCTAAGGATCCCAAACATTATTAAAACATTAAAATAACCTAAAAGACATGTAGGAAAATCTAAACACTTAAATGTGCCTTTGGACCATAGTAAAAAACCCATGGTTTATAACCACACCAAGGGTGACTAGGTCTTACAAGTTGGCTTACTAATCAAAGTTTAAAAATTCTTTAAAGACCCTTAGGCATGAAGAACCTTGGGTGAATCCTCTAACTACCATAGAAGTATAGATGTTGTGAAGTGTGGAAGGGGTGATCCTACACCAGTTTAGGTCTCAAGGTTGAGAGTATATAGGTTTGAGGGTATTGGTATAGGTTTTAGGTACATAAGATTTATAGCATTATAGGGTCAGAGGTATTGGTATGGGGTTTAGGGCATTGGTTTTAGGGTTTAGATTATTTGAACTATATTTCAAGGTATAAGATGAGGTTGAGGGTTTAGGGTTGTTAGAATAGAGTATAGGGTATAAGGATTAGGGTTTAGAGTTTAGGTGTAGGGTTTATAGTGGGTATGTACATGATCATGGTATACCAAACTATGGCCTTAAGTGGCAATGAAAAATTAGAAAATCAGGGTTAGTCAACTTGATGTAAAAAGTTGAACATCTTATCAACCTTTATGTGAAAAAGTTGTAACAATAGAATCTATAGGAAATTGAATGTAGTTTCTAAACTACTAGCCCTTGTCTGAAAAAACTTAATCTAATTGTTAAAAATTTTAGATTTCAATGTAGTAGTATGAAAATTTTAGGAAAAATATAAAAAGTACATGTATGTTTGACCACCTTAATCACAATCAAATGATGATATATTTTCACAAGATTCTAGATATAAGTAATAGACTCATGCCTGGATGTGATGCATATTTTTGTGTAATTTTTTCCCAAATAAATAATTAATTATGAATTTTCTGCTACAACTTATTTAGAATAAAAAACTCTTGTGTCTGACCACCTTAACTAATTCTAAACTTTACAAAATTGAAAACTTTTTTTTTCTTATAGTAGGTGAAGCATAGAATGTGACGCATGTTTCAGATTTCAAAAGGGTTAAACAATTTGAAAGTTATAGTTATTTTCCAATCAGTATGTCAATTAGGACTTTAAAGATAACTCAATTAAAAAATAAGTAATAATTACTTACTGAACTCGAAATTTGATAGTAATTATATTAATGGAAAGCTGATAATGTCTTTGAGAAACCCTTTTCATTTCATCAATTTCGGGTGAAAAAAAGGTCGTCAGCTACATGGTCGAAGTCTCGAGATCAAAACAAATCTAGTGAACACGCCTTATGGGTTGACCATACCAAGCCTAATCAGATATCTGATAAAAATTTTGGATATCCGATAATATCGGATATCTGAAATTTCCCACCTAATTCAACATTTCATTTTGACTAGTTTTTTCCATTTCAAGTTACATATTAAATTTATTTTTTATGTTAATATTAAATGAGTTGAGTATTTTTTTCAATTTTAAGTTATATATTACAATTTTTTATTATTATTAATATTAAATGATAATAGCAAAGCATTAGTATTATATAAATTTTTATATTAGTATGGTATTATATTATTATTACTTGTTTCTCTATTGTATAATAGTATAATATTTGTATTAAATATTTATATTATATGTCCAATAATACCTAAGAGAGAGAGAGAGAGAGCATGCAACTACCAACCAAATTTAGGGACTATCCCACCCCAATCTCCTTTGCACTTGTTTTTAGGACCCTCCTTGATCCTACACCCACTCCTTGGGAACAAGCACTAGATGATCCCAATAAGTGAATTTCACCCTACTTCACTAGACCACTCTCAACAATGGTGGAGATAGTCTTTATGGACTACTACCAGCTAGGATTTACCCTCCTAAGGAATCCCTAACACCCACAACACCAATTCCTTCAACAAGGCCTACAATCCTTGTAGTCCTGATCACTTAGTTTTTGACCCTTAGTTTGAAATTTTTTTGAATGAATTGGAAAAATTTCCACATTTCAAAACACCCTTTTGCACTCCCCTAAAGATCCCAAGAGCCCTTGGTCTGACTCTAATCCATCACCCCCAAACACCTACTAGGTCTACAGGCCTAATTGGCTAGATTAGGCTAGGAACACAAAGCAACTATGAGAAGATAGGTTCTCAGAATCCTCCAAACCCCTTGGACATCCTTACCACATCCTAATTGATCAAAAAATCTACTTCAACGGGTCTCCTTAGTCCCACACTTTGACTATCCCCACTTGTTTTCTTCTCTCCTGGCTAAACACATAGAGATGTTTAGCCTAGGGCTGGCTAGAAAATTGACCAAACCAACCTTTCATGCCTTGAGCCTCTAGAATCTTTGAGAGGGAACTCCTAACTTGCATTCCCTTAAGGTCCATGATAATCCACCAATGGGATGCCAAGTTAGGGGTCCATTTGCACCAAACCCTCAAATTCAAGGTTATCCGGACTAGTCTAGAGACAAACCAATATAACTCTTACTATGTGTTCCAAAATTGATTCAAATCACTTTCATTAAAACATTTAATCACACCCTAACACAAAAAAAACTTCATCCAATCATCAGTTATCTATATTGGATCGTACAATTCACTGCAACAGGGAGTTTTTCCAGAATTTCAAGGTTTTCAATTGATTTCTTCAAGTCTCAGTACACCACATCATCCAACTGGATGTATGATCACATTTTTGGATTTGAAAATTCTTTTCCAATAGTTATAACCACCTTTTGAGGGGTTTTGAACTAATTTACAACTTATGAGCTACTTTTCAAAAGTTTTCGAGTAACTTTTGAAAAGTTGTCAAGCAACTTTCAAATGTTGCATTACAACTTTGTTATTTTTTCTCGTAGGCCTCTATCGGACCATTCCAAGGTCTAAATGGATCAAATCCACCCACCTAATGCCTAAAACTATCTTATCTTACTAAAAACCATCTATTCTAAGCATTTGAGACCCTTGGTCCAATTAGGTCTCTAGGTTCACAACTTCACCTTAGAGCCAATTGACCTTACAATGGTCTTTATTAAAATTCAAGAGGTCCACATGGATCCTTGTAACTATCTAACCCTCTGAGTCCTATTGTTGACTCCATGGAAGGGCCTTGGGTGCCCTGCACTATATTCCCTAGGCCAACAAAACTCAAGTCTCTTGAGTTGGAAAATCTGATACCTTGTAACCCAACTGCTCAATTGTTGCTTCTATCAGCCAAGTAGCATCTTCTACTAGTTTCCCCTTCCACTTGATAAGATATTCATGGTAGGTTTTTCTTCTGGTCTTCTAACTTTCCTATTTACAAAGGATACACTCAATCTCTGGTTGTTGGGCTTTAGGAAGAGTCTTGATGGTGTCATCCTTAGGTAGTGCATCTCCATTGGTATCCAACATCTTCGGGCCTTTATAGGCATATAGATCTGAGACATTGAAGGTATTTGAAAACCCAATATCTGATGGCAAGTCAATTTTATGTGCATTCTAGCCACACTTTTGAAATTTTTTAAAGGGACCTATCTTTCTCATCATGAGTTTGGTATGCTTTCCCTTGGGTAGTCTCTCTTTCTTAAGGTGAACCATCACCATATCTCCTACAAAGAATTGTACATCTCTCCTCTTACTCTCTGCAACATCCTTGTATTTCTCTGTTGTCTTCTCCAATCTTCTCTTCACTTCCTTGTGGATGTCTCTCATGACTTCTGCAAAGTCACTTGCTTGAGAATTGTTCCTCTCTAAGGATCTAACTTCCCTCAACTCCATCACACCCCTAGGGTGTCTCCCATAAACTATTTGAAAAGGACTTTGCCCCATTCTCCTATTCACTAAGTCATTATAGGAAAATTCTTCCTGGGCAATCACTGAATCTCATGTAGTGCCATAATCCTTTGTTAGACACCTTAATAGGTTCCCAAGGGACCTATTAACAACCTTTGTTTGGCCATCTAATTGGGGATGGTAGGCAGATGAATAGGACAATTTTGTTCCAAGCTTCTTCCAAAGGGTCCTCCAAAAGTGACCAAGGAATTTGGAATCTCTGTCTGAGATTATGGATAAAATTAATCCATGTAATCTTATGATCTCCTTAAAGAATATGCCTACTACATGTGAGGCATCATGGCTTGTCTTACAAGGTAGGAAATGGGCCATCTTTGAGAACCTATCCACCACCACACATACACTGTCATATCCTTTCTTGGTCCTAGGAAGCCCAAACACAAAATCCATGCTCACTGAATCCCATGGTCTATTTGGGATGGGTAAAGGAGTGTAAAGGCCTACATTAGAAATCCTCCCCTTGGCTCTTTGACAGACCATGAAAATCTCCACAAACTTCCAGGCATCAATTGGCATCCTGGGCCAATAATAAAACCTTCTTACCAACTCCAAAGTCTTTTCAAGCCTAAAATGACCTACCAAACCCCCATAGTGTTTCTCCTTCACAATATTGTCTCTAAGTGATCCCCTAGGGATACACAATTGACTTCCTTTGAAGAGTAAACCCTCCTACAGCATGTAATCTAAAAAGACACTGTGATACTGACCTATCATTATCTTACACACTTGGTAGACTTCTTTGAAATCCTCATCCTACTCATACATGTCCCTTATAGAGTGGATTCCCATTCTTTCCAATCTCATCTCCTGAATGGTTAGATTTCTCCTACTGAGGGAATCAACAATATTTTTTGTTACCCCTTTCTTGTGCTTTATTATGAAAGTGTATGATTGGAGGTACTCCATCCAATTCACATGTCTATGGTTTAGCTTCTCCTACCTATTCAGGAAGCTTAGTGCATTATTATCTATATACACAACAAACTCTTTAGGCAACAAGTAGTGCCTCCATTTCCTTAGGGACTACACCATTGCATACATCTCCAAATAATATGTGGAGTATCTATATTTTTCCTCATTTAGCTTCTCACTAAAGAAGGCTATAGGCTTTCCATCTTGGCTTAGGACTCCTCCTATGGCCCTATTACTAGCATCACACTCAATGGTAAAGACTTTGTTAAATTCTAGCAGAACTAGTATGGGTTGTTCTGTAACTTTTCTCTTCAAGAATTCAAAAGCCCTGTCAGCTTCTTGAGTCCACACAAAATGACATTTCTTACCCCCCTTTATAGTATCAATCATAGAAGCACTAACATTACTAAATCCCCTAATAAATTTCCTATAAAAATTGGCCAAGCCATGGAAACTCTTTACCTCACTTGCAGTCGATGGGGTAGGCTAGTCTAGTATGGCATCCACCTTAGATGGATCCATTTTGAGATTCCCTCCTGAGATGACAAAGCCTAGGAATATTAGTTCCTCCTATAAGAAAAGACATTTCTCCAAGTTGATTCTCAGCTTCTCCTCCTGTAACTTCTTCAAGACTTGTTCTCCATGCAGTAGGTGTTCCTCCTTGTCTTTACTAAAGATGAATATGTCATCTAGGTAGACCACAACAAAATGGTTAATTAATGGCTTAAGAACTTCATTCATGAGTCTCATGAATGTGCTTGGTGCATTTGAGAGACCAAAGGGCATCACCATCCACTCAAATAGCCCCTCATTGGTCTTGAATGCAATTTTCCATTCATCTCCTTCCCTCACTCTTATCTAGTGGTATCCACTCTTCAAGTCCATCTTGGAGTAGTACTTTTCCCCTCCTAGGAAATCCATTAGGTCTTCCATCCTTGGCACGGAAAATATTTATCTTATGGTTATTTTTTTTATAGCTCAGGAGTCAATACATAACCTCCATGTACCTTCCTTCTTTGGGGCTAATAGGGCTGGCACTGCACAAGGACCAATGTTCCTCCTTATGAACCCTTTTCTCAAGAGTTCTTCAACTTGTCTTGCCAAATCCTCATTTTGATCAGGGGTAATTTTGTATGTTTCTTTGTTAGGAAGTCTAGAGATAGGTATAAAGTCAATACAATGACTTACATCTCTAACTGGTGTAAGAGTCTTTATCTTACAATCTGCAATCACATCCTTATATCTCTCCAACAACTCTTGCACCTCCTTGGGACCCATAGTTCTTAGTGGCCCCTCAACTTCCTATCTCCATTCATCCTTCTCTTTCTTGGGCTTCACCAAAATGGAAAAGCATGGAGTTTCTTTCACCTTCAGTGTCTTCAAGAACTCTTTCTCTCCCACCAATAGCATACTATTTTCTTGGGAAGTCTCCTTTCCATCATCAGGCAAGGGTCTCATAGTGACTGTCTTCCTCCTTTAGTGATCTCATAGAAATTAGTTTTTACATCATGATGTGAACTCACATCATACTACCAAGGCCTTCCTAGTAGTAAATGACAAGCATCCATGTCAATTACATCACATAGGATGTTGTCATGGTAGTCTCCAATTTGGAACTCCACATGTACCTTCTCATTAACCAAGGCTTGTTTCTCTTTGTTTAACCATGATACTTTATAGGGGTTAGGGTGAGGTATCATCTTTAAACCAAGCTTATCGACCATAGAAATGGATCCTAAATTATCAATAGAACCAGAATCCACTATTACTTTACACACTTTACATTTCACCTTGCATGTGGTCCTAAATAAGGTCCTCCTCTGTGGTGGCTCCTTGCTTGTAGGGTTCTTCAATAGGGTCCTATTGAACACGAGGAACTCTCCTGTCTCTAGGTCTACATTACCTCTTTCTCCTTGTACACTTTTTGTGTCATCTTCTTGTGCTAGGTGTACCCTCCTATCTCCTCGTTGATGGTTTTTCTCTTATTTTGAAGGGCACCTTGAGGCTTGGTGACCTACCTAGTTGTAATTGAAGCATCTTCTAGTAAATACCCCTAGAGTCCTTCCTCCTAATCTTCCTCTACTATTACTTCTTCTGCCCCTATAGCCTCCTCTAGGACTGCATCTCCTTCTTAGCTTTCCTGGTTACTATATTCCCCTTGGAATATTTTGAATGATCCTCTTCCATTGAATCTTCATCTGCCCCTATTATTGGTTCCTCTCCCTTTAGCTTGGGATTCACTCTTCCTCCTTTGTCTCTCCTCAATATTTTGTGACATTTGGAAACATGAGTGTACTAATTTTGGATTGAACAAAGTCAATTCATCTTGGATGGAATACTTGAGACCATTCAAGTATATAGCCAATTTCTGCTTCTCACTCTTAGTTACCTTGGCCCTTAGAGTGATTTTGTGAAACTCCTCTATATATGCACCTACATCCAAGTCCTTCTTCCTTAGGCTCTATAACTTTTTATGTATGGTGACTTCATAGTCCTCTGGTATGAATTGCCTCTATATTTCAAAATTCATTCTCCTCCATGTTGATATTTGGATCTTTCCCTCATCCATCCTTTCACTTTGAAGGAAGTTCCACCAATTGAGGGTAGGGCCCTTCATTTTGGATTTGGCCAAATTGAATTTTTGGTTTTTTGACACACTCTCATAATCAAAATGATTGTCCATAGCCTCTATCTAGTCAACACAATCTTCAAGGTTTAGTTATCCACAAAAGGTAGTCACATCTGCTTTGGTTTCTCTTCATCCCACCTTCTCAAGGGCCTCTAAAAAGATCCCGTGATCTGCATCTATCCCTCACCTATCCCTCCAAGGTTCCTCTCTTTCTTCCTCATCTTCTCCTTCTTCTTTGGAGTCCTCATGGGTTTCCCTACCCATCTTTCCCTTCAAATTTTCCATCTCCCTTTTCAGGGTTCTATTCTCTTCTCTCATGGATCTACATTTTTCCATTTTCTCCTTGACCAATTTGGCCAACTCCACATTGGTGATTCTTAAAGAGATTTCCCTCTCCCCTTCTTCATTCTCTGACATCTTGCCTCACTCCTACCTTCCAATCAGGATATTAGTGGCTATGATACCACTTGATGTAGATAATGCAACTACCAACCAAATTTAGGGACTATCACACCCCAATCTCCTTTGCACTTGTTTTTAGGACCCTCCTTGATCCTACACCCACTCCTTGGGAACAAGCACTAGATGAGCCCAATAAGTGAACTTAACCCTACACAACTAGACCACTCTCAATAATTATGGAGAAAATATTTATGGACTAATACCAACTAGGATTCACCCTCCTAAGGAATCCCTAACACCCACAACACCAATTCCTTCAACAAGGCCTACAATCCTTGTAGCCCTGATCACTCAATTTTTTACCCTTAGTTTGCAAAAATTCTGAATGACTTGGAAAAGATTTCACATTTCCAAACACCCTTTTCGACACCCCTAAAGATCCCAAGAGCCCTTGGTTTGACTCTGATCCAGCAACTCCAAACACCTACTAGGTCCACAGGCCTAATTAGCCAAATTAGGCTAGGAACACAAAGAAACTATGAGAAGGTGGGTTCTCAGAATCCTCCAACCCCCTTGGACATCCTTAGCACATCCCACACTTTGACTATCTCCACTTGTTTGCTTCTCTCCTAGCTAAATACATAGAGATGTTTAGCCTAGGGCTGACTAGAAACTTGACCAGAACAACCTTTCATTCCTTGAGCCTCTAGAATCTTTGAGAGGGAATTCCTAACTTGCATTCCCCTGAGAGCCATGAGAATCCACCAGTGGGATGCCAAGTTAGGAGTCCATTTCCACCAAACCCTCAAATTCAGGGTTATCCAGACCAATCTAGAGACAAACCAATATAACTCTTACTATGTGTTCTCAAATTGATTCAAGTCACTTGCATTCGAACACTGAATCACACCCTAACACAAAAAAAACTTCATCTAATCATCATGGATCTATACTGGATCGTAAAATTCACTGCAAAAGGGAGCTTTTCTAGAATTTCAAGGTTTTCAACTGATTTCTTCAAGTCTTCGTACACCACACCATCCAACTGGATGTCTAATCACATTTTTAGATTTAAAAATCCTTTCCCAATGGTTATAACCACATTTGAGGGGGTTTGAACTGATTTACAACTTATGAGCAACCAACTTTTGAAAAGTTGTCAAGAAACTTTCAAATGTTACATTACAACTTTGTTTTTTTTCTCCTAGGCCTCTATTGGACCATTCCAAGGCCTAAATGGATCAAATCCACCCACCTAATACCTAAAACTATCTTATCTAACTAAAAACCATCTATTCTAATAATTTGAGACCCTTGGTACAATTCAGTCTCTAGGTTCATAACTTCACCTTAGAGCCAATTGACCTTACAATGGTCTTTATTAAAATTCAAGAGGTCCACATGGATCCTAGTAACTATCTACCCCTATGATTCCTATTGTTGACTCCATGGAAGGGCCTTGGGTGCCCTGAACTAGAGAGAGAGAGAGAGAGAGAGAGAGAGAGAGAGAGAGAGAGAGAGAGAGAGAGAGAGAGAGAGAGAGATTTTGAAAACATTTGGGTAGGAGATTTTGGATATTCTATAATATCAGATATCTGATAATTTTAGATATCTGATATTTTTGGATATCTGATTCTTTTCATTGGTATTGAAAAGTAAAAAATTTATTCTCTAGGTCGCTCAGCCTGAGAAGCATGTTTTTTCTACAGAGAATCATGGGATTGCAGTTGTAGAAGACAAAAATCTACTTTTCCCCCCTTCTTGGCTGGAATTTCTCTATTACAAAAGGTTTTGCATCACCTTTTTGGTCTCACTATGGGGAGTAGTAGTCTTTGAAAGCATAAATGGAATAGGAAACTCACAAATGAAGAGATTGAAGTTTATAGAGAAATGGATAGGGTTGCCCATCAGAACAAGAGACAAGGTATGTTAAATATTAATGAAGATGTGGGCATAGGCCCACCCTTAAATGTGGTTTCAAGGGAAGAAGAACATGAATTTGAAATGATTTATGACAATAATATTGAAAATGAGAATGTAGAAATTGAAGATGAAAATGTAGGTTTTTAAAATGAACATGTAGATGTGGACAATGGTAGTGTGGACAATGACAATGAGAATCCACTGATTGAATATGAAGGAAATGACAATGATAATGGTACACAAGAACCAAATCAACGTAACACATCTCCAAATTATATGAGAAATGAAGTCCCTTGGGAGGAAGAAAGATAAACTTCAAAATTGAGACCTTCAAGAATAACTAAATGGGTACTTGAAATTGATGAGAACATAATGAACAATTTAAATGGCAAGAGATCAAAAAGAACCATTCGGTTGTGGGTTTCAAAACTTTTTGATCATTTTTTTAGCCACAAGATGTTTTTTGAGAAATGTTAAATGTTTGTGCAATTGTTAAAGATGTAGAAGATGAGACATATACTAGTCAAATTGAAGATTAGTGTGAACAAGAAAAAGGAGAGGAATGCTATTATTGTGAGAAATCTTTATAGTGCTCTCAATTCCATTGGGAAGACTACCAAGGAAAAAGATAAGAGAGCCACTAGGAGGGTTATTACAACCTCCTTAGTAAGTCATCATTTGAGAAAGGCTCATTTGATGAGACAAACTTGTGTTGACTTGAACCTAAATCGTAAAACTTTGGATAGAGCACTTGCAAGAAGAGAAAGAATTGATGATCCTCTTCAACATGATACACGGGCTTATGGTGGGAGACTTTTACGTTGTGACAAGAAGCTTACCGATGGTGTGAAGGATCAAATTCAACTATTTTGGAAATCTAACTCAAGAGTGTCACCAAATGTGAAGGATGTCTTGAAGTTGAGAATTGGCATTCAAGACCGCACCCCACATCCCAAATATTATTTGGAGGTGAGTCAAAAAATGTTGTTCAAGAAATTTTTTCAGACACATCCAACATTTCAAATATCACAAAGAGCTTTTGAAGCCCTCAAGCCTTTTTTTTGTGTGCCTCTTAAGATTTGAAATACTTGTTGCAAATATCATGTGGATTTTTCAATGCACCATGAACTGTTATGATCTCTTCATTCTACTTTGCATACTAGTGAAATGTTGGAGTGTGGTGCAAGTGCTCTTCTGAAATCATCAAGAGACTTGCTAGATCACTTTTTATGTCGTAGAGATGATGGATGTTTCTTTTATAGAAAATATTTCTTAAATGACAAGTGCTCAGAGTGTGGTGGGATAGTGAAGTTTGTTGAATATTTTCATGAGGGTCGCAAACATGATTTTGGAAAGACAATTGTCAACAAAAAGGTATATGAAATCATTAAATATACGTTGAAAACTAGAGGTGAAGGCTCTAGATGTGAGTTGGTTACAAAATAATGCAATGTAGCTTATTTTATTTTAGATTTCAGGAAGAATCTTTTTTACATGTATGCAAGGCATAGTCACAGGTCTCAGTGGTTGGATCAAAAATTCAAGATGTGTAAGGACACTTTCTTGATTGGCACTATTATATTAGTTGTTAACTATGCAGAGAACTATAGATTACAGCCTCAAAACAAGTTGCAAGCTCAAAATTACAATTCTATTCAGGTTGTTATTTTTGTGCACATAACATATAGACATTCCCATGATAGTAAAAAAGATGATTGGAAGATAATCAGAGAGTACCATTTTTAAATGAGCGATGATAGATCTCACTCTCATGCATATTTCCAACATTGCTTTGAGAATTATTTTGAGTGGCTGCGGGAAAATAATATTGTTATGGATAGACATCTCATTTGGTCAGATAACTGCACAGGTCAATTAAAAAATTCTTGTATGTTTTATTGGTTATGTAGAATGCATGTAGAGAGAGGTGTACCTCATATTTGGAGTTTTTTTATGCCGGTCATGGAAAAGGGGAACATGATGGAGCAGGTGCATGCGTAAAGAGAGCTCTAGTTAAGGAGAAATTGAGAATTTAGATACAGAACTCCTTGATGCTCATTCTATTGTTGATTGGTGTACTTCAACATTGTCACACAGTGGACTCTTGATTCAGCGGTGTGCAAATTATTTTGGTTGGTTGAGTTGAGCACAATAGGAGATAGGTTGGATTCTAGAACATGGACCATTTGGACATGAGAGTTGGCTTGTTATTGTTCAAGGTGTCTTCAGTGTGATTGGGATCAGTGTGAGTCAAGTGAGTGGGTTGATATATGGGTTCCACATTATCTAACTCCTTTATCTATCATAGTCTTTGTAATAAATGATGACATGGATTGTTCACTTGACTATGACCATCTTTCAAATCTTCTATAGCCAGGACATGTTTTTGCATTGGTTGTACCACAAGGGAATGATGAGATATCAGATTACTAGTTAGCACATTATGTACAAGGAAAGCATAAACTTGCACAACCGACGATAGATGATGATATGTTCACATATCCAACAGGATCACATGTTGTTGTGGGAACATGGTTGCACACATATATCATTAGAAATAATGGCATTCCTATGTTTGAAGACTATGAGAAGCACAAAACCATTCTCATGTATTCACACCTTGTTATAGAATCCAATGTTAAGTTGTTGATGTTAGGATTAGGTAATACTGAGAGGGGGGGGTGAATCAATATTACAACACTTTAATTTAAACTTCAACCAATTTCTCATGTCCACATGAATGAAAAAATGGAAAGAACATAATTACACAACACATAACTCATAACACCATGATTTTTTTTTGAGGAAGCCCTTACCAAGGGAAAACCCTGGTGGAGATGGTACCCACAACTATGTACTAAAATATAGTATCCCTGTTAGGAGATCCAGCCTTGTTAGGAGCTGAGTATTACATAGTACATTTCCTTGTTAGAGGAATAAAAAACCCTGTTAGGGGTATACAAAAACCTTGTTAAAGGTGGTGAACTTACATCTCTTACAATCAAAATACTGTCACAAAATGTTCTTCAAATAGTGAACAATACAAGAATCTACTATGCTTAGATAGTTCTAGTTATAGCTTTGTCAAACACTGATCTCACATCTTCTCTCTACTCTCAAATTTGCATCCATCACATCATCATCACTATCACACTTATCACTTCCACAAAATACTCCATACTTATATTAATTTTGCCATCCAGTCAGCTCTCAAAATATATTAAAAAAACATAATAATTACTTATGCAAATGATCAACATAGAGATGTAGATCATATATTACCAAAGTATCATCAATATACAACATTCATCTAACTTAGCATGTTACCATACCAACTAAACTTCCCTCAATCATCTCGACTATTCATATGCCATGTTTCACTGATTCTCTATCTTCGCATTCCTTCAGAATATTGTATCTTCCTGATATCAACTCTAAAACACATGTGACCTTAACTGAAGGTCCTACATATCCCAAAATGTCTTCCTTTATCTTTGCAAGCCATAATACATCATATATTATCTTCGTTAATCAAAATAGTATTGTAGTATATTATTTTCTAATTCTGTACTTAGTCATTTTCCTAACTGAGTCTCCAATACCAAAACTCTCTGCATGTGATCACTCTAACATAAGTGTTGCCATAAATGAAAACCCTTAAGTGATTCGTAGTGCTCCCAAAACATCACTTTCCAAAAATCTCTCCCTTTGGCATTGATGGCAACACTTAGCGAAAAATGACTAAGTGTCAAAGCATTATCTTCCTTCTACTTCTCTATATACATGTTCTCTTCTTTTCTTTTATTTTCTCTTTTTATCTTTTCTTTTTTTTTTTATTTACTCTTTTTTTCTTCTTCTCACTTTTTCTCTTCATTTTTCTCTTCTCTTCCTCTCCCTCTGACATCAATGGCAAAGGTACTTACAAAATTTTAAAATTCTAAGCACAAAAGACTTAGTGCTTACTCACCAGATTTAGAATGTCTTCGAAGGTGTCTTCCAAGGTCTTCACTTCATCAGTCCATGACTTAATCAAAAGCTTACTAACATGGATCAATCCATTCAATGCATAAGATGTTATTTCTACTACCTTCAGCTCATTGGGTATAGCATTCATCATTGATCGTTCTATTTTCTCCATCTCTGTGAGATGAGCTTCAAGAATTGAAAGCTTAGGAGTGATTAGACTCTTTAGCAATCCAAATATTTCCACTATTCTCCCTTTCTCCATATTCAAAACACTTATCTTATCCAAAATCTTAGATGTCTGTTTGTCCATTTCTACCATAGATTGTGAAGAGGTTTCACAACTGTCCATCAAGCTCTCTAGTGTAGCCCTATCCTTGGCTATGATATCTTCAATATTCTTCACATTTCTAATACGATTTATACAATAACTGTATACCTTTCTTCCTTGTGCTACATAGCTTCTAGCTTTAATTGTAGTTTCTTTCAGAATGTCCAAGTCCCATGAGATGGACTAACAAACTTCCTTCAACTTCTTTTCTAAGAACCTCTTTTCAGCCATATCCTCTGCGGTCTTCAACAATGACTCAGAATGACTATCAAAGTTGTCCTATGCCATGCTCAAGTTCTTTGCATCATCCTTACCTTGAAAAATAAGAGGTGAAGGGAATATTTTGTTCACTGTCTCCACTACCCTAGTAATCACCTTTACCCTTTTATCCCCTTTTTGTACTGACCTTTCTTTTTCTTTAGAAAATTCCATGAAGGATAACCTCATGAGTTCATCCTCATCCATTCTTTCTACATCTACGCCCACTGGTTTGGCCATACTTGCCAACAATAGAGTAGAGGAGGTGTACGGTTCTTGTTTATGCTCAACTCTTACCTCTACTTTTTATGTTCTTATTTCTTCTACCTATCTTTCTTCTTGTTGTATCTGATTCTCTTGTTCTTTCTTTTCATATGCATGTTCTTCCTCTATCGGTCATTCCTCTGCAACTGTCATCACATCGTCTAGATTATCTCAAAATGGGTCATTTACATCAAGCAAGGTGTCAAGGGTCACAGGCACACCAGAGACAAAGAAGTTTGGTTGCATGTCAACTTCTCTTGCTTTCTCACACACTTCAACTATCTTAGAACTTTCTCCTATTCCCAAAGGTGTAGGCTTGGTAACCTTGGGAAGTGAGGTGTTCTCAGGCATGTCGCTCATAATAATTTTATCCAATGCCTTTTGTGTGTCCTCTATGACTTCATCATATTTTCTTTCCATAATCTTCACCATTTTGGCCTTTGTCCTCAATAAAGGTTTCAGCTCTTTGATGATTCTCTCCCTCTCTTTTATAGAGACTACCGACAATGTATCTTCAATATCCTTGTTTCTTATATTCTCATCCTCTGACTATGCTAACTATTTTCTTCTTTCTAAACCAATTTTTATTTTGTCTTCTGTAGCTCTCAGAGATTTGAATACCAGTAGGTAAATCATTCTTCCATGCTCTAGGGCACATTCCAAGAAAATTGTGTACAATGTGGATGTACATATGAGCCAAAAGTGAACCAAACCTGAATGTCTTTTACTTATCTTTCTTGATAACCTTCACATTTTTCAAAAACTGTTGTGCTAGAACTTTGCATGGGTTATATTTCTTTTTTTCCTTAACCATTATGTATGCCATCATAACTACTCCAGCTGATACAAAGTTAGTTCTACTACTATGGAACATCTTGTAACCTAATATCATTGCCACCAATCTCACATCTTGTTGAAAGATGTCATTTACTGTCATTAATCTATTATCCCACTTAGAATGGGTTAGGGTTTCTACTTGTTTTCTGATGTTTTTCTCAACTACTGGGATGGATCCGGTATTATCCAATCAAGTTATCTCATGAATCATTTATCCACATATCTTAACTGGTTGGTCTCCAATCCATATAAATTGTTCATGGATTCTGGTTAGGATTATCTTGAACCATTCAGTTTCATGGAGCTCATGTAGAAGGGTTAACTTAATAATGGATTGATCTTCCAAATTCTTAAACTCTTCTATCATCTTTTCATCTACTTCTATCATCCCATATAATTCACTATAGATATCAACATCTCATATAATCTCATATTTGTAACGTATGTAAGCCCTAATTTCTTCAACATGTAACATGTCGTAAGGGATTTGCAAAAATGCTCCTTCCGGATCATCCTCACAAGACTTAAATGGATGATTCTTAAACTTATTCCTCAATCTATCAACAACATCAAAAATCACATGTGCATTCATATCTTCTTGAAGAGTATAAAGTCTAAATACCTTTGATATGCCAAATTCCATAACTTCTACTTGAATCGATCATGCAATATATCTGCTAGATGGCTAAAATACTTCTTCACACTGCACTCCTTGGTTTATGATTATCAAATGGTGCAGAAATGATATGTTTCAAGCTCTTTTATCCATCACAGGTTGAGTAAGTGCATTAATCACAGGTAGCTCAACTTTGCACATTGTCTACTCAAACAAAATCTCGTGAACACAAGATATAAATTTCCAAGTACTGCAATCACAAACATAGACTCCATTGTGTCTATACACACCATATCTAAGCTTGCACGAGCTCATTCCACAAAATCAGGGCTGGATATAATCTATTATCTGCATCTAATGCTCTCCCTAAGGCCATGTGGCCTTCTAGGTTGATGTCTCAATGTACTCATCATGCAAAGATGCAATAGCATCTATTTTCTCTCCCTGAACCTGTTAGAAATAGGAAATACTGAGAAGGGGGGGTGAATCAGTATTTCACAAACTTTTACTTTTGCCCACTTATGGATATAACAGATTACTTTAATGCATACAAAGCATAAGAAACTAAATAGCATACATAACAGTAAATGTAAAGAACTCATAACACATGATATGTTCTCAAGGAAACCTTGGCCAAGGGAAAAACCCAGTGGGGATGGTACCCACAAAGATCCACTAATCAAAAGATATCCGGTTAAGGATGTTGACCCTGTTAGGAGCCTGTTACAATCATATAGTGTATCAGTCTTGATTAAGGGACTATAGGCCTTGTTAGAAGCTCAACCCTGTTAGGAGTTGTAGATACAAAACCAAATTACCAAATGAGCTCACTACCCAAAAAAGTAATACAAATTTTTACTAATTACAATATGGTACTACTTACAACTTCGCATCAACAACTTTCGCTGCTATCACAATTTACATATATTACATGTTACATTTCAAGTATGCTCGGTACATCTTTATTTATACAAGATACAAACATAATATCTTTCTCTTGTCGGCTTGCATATCTTTATCCAAGAGTAAAAATCTAGGATTTCATCTCTTTATAATATTAAGTCATTATTTTGACAAGCAAAATAATCCCTTAATTCATTTACTAGTTCTGTCTTCAAAACTGCACTGTCGGCTATACTCTGTCATTGGTAAAATAGTCATAACTTTGTCTGTACTATCTGTAATCTTTTGCGCATTGAGATGGGGTATCCTTAGACACCATAGAGTCTATGTTCAACTGTGAAAACTTTGATCATGCTCCAATGAATGTCGCCAAAACAAACTGTATCAAGTGCTCTGTCAAAATCACTATTTCATACTTAGACAATTTTAGTCTGCGATCTTCCATACTTACTTTCCAAATTATGTGCTCTTCATAGGGAACATATGTTTCCATAATGACAAAATCTATGTACATACCTCATCCAAATTGCCAAAAATCTCCCCCTTTGTCATTGGTGGCAACATATGAGAAAATTGGCTAAGTGTACAAGTCAAAATCTCAAAATTTGTATCAAAATGTGGCCATAGTATAAAATAAGTATACTATCCTTATATCTCCTCAAAATATATACAATAATCTATAACACTTCATAATACTCCATAGAACTCCCCCTATGAGTATCCTTCCTTATCATATAGACAATTTTCTAAGTATCTCTCCCCCTTTGACAACAATGACAAAATAAAGGGTGGAAAGGGATATACAAAAATTGTGTCAAAACTTTTACCTTACTGTCTTATTGAAAAGCCGGTAGGCTTGCAACACAATCTGCAAAATCTATCTTCCAAGTCTCAAAATATTTCTCCCATGCCTTCTTTATTGATTTTTCTACATTGAGTAAAGTACTCAATCCGTATGTTGCAATCTGACAAGCTTGGAGGGACTCAAAATTGAATTTCTGAAATGTTGTCTTAGTAGTAAGACATTCATCTAGCTGCTCTTCTATTATGGTCAACTTGATTGAGACATGCTCTCTCAAGATGTTTATTCTGATAGATTTCTTATTCTTCTCATCATTTAAAGTCCTTATTTCATCACATAATTTTCTAATCTTATTCTCAACTATTCTGATCTTCATGTTTAGGCTGGCTAAAGAGTTTGTCTCTGTTGCAATTTCATCTTGCTTCTCTTTTATCTTTTTTTCTTCTTCAATTAAAATATTCTCATATTTTATACACTGAATGTACAAACACTTTCTAGTCTCAAGATGTTTCCTTAAGTCCTTAATGTGTCTATCAAGGCTGTCAATGTCATTCTTGATATTCTGACTTATGTTTTGCAACATCTCAGCTTCATAAGCTGCCTGAGCCTTAACCTTAGCAATATCAGTTAAATTAGTGAATTCAACATCAAAAGATTTAATTACCATCTTTTCTCTTTCAAGTGGATCTGAATCAAAGACCTTTGTAGATATGACACTTTGTAGATTCTCAGTCAAATCTTTTAGACTACCTTCTAAATTATTAACTTTCTTGTTCTTTCCAATAATTTTGTTTAAAGAAGTGATCAACTCTTTTTGATCATCGTCATCAAATTCCTTGCTCAAATCTTTAATCAATGTTTCTATTCCTTTCTCCTTTCCAGTCTTAGGAGTAAGACTAATGTCTTCTTGTGTTTTAGTAGGAGTATGGGCCTCTATTTCCATTTACACTTCAGTATGTGTAGTCTCTGTTTCAATAGTCTTTTCTTGCTCTCCCAAATCCAAATTGTCAACAATGTTATCCAAACTGTTGAGTACCGCATCATCTAAATCTAAAGTAACTTTAGTTCCTTCAATGTCCATAGATTATGTGCCAATGTTTATGGAAGAAGAGGGAATATCTTCAACTTCAACTACCTCTACTGCTGCCTCTGCTTGTTCTGAACTCTATTTCTCTGCTGGTTCTGCAACTGCTTGATCTTTGCTATCTTTTCCTGCTACCAAGTTTGCTAGCACTTGCACAACTACCTTTTCAATTTTAGTCTTTAATTTCTCATACTGTCCTCCCATTATTTGTATAATTATTCTTTTGGTTCTCAATAGGGTCTCAAGTGGCTTGAGGATCTATTTAAGATGGTCATCATCTCTTATCTCACAGAACTGTCTAATCACATTTTCTCTCATTTTAGTATCTTCTTCTTGTGCTCTCATCTTTCTTCTCACAAGTTTGTTGTACAAATCTTCTGGTATCTTTCCATGAATAGTATCAAATTTCTTATTTGACAAAATCATATGTGTAACCATTGCATTCTCAAGATTCAATCTGTCAGAGGATCCATATAAATCATAGTATTTATTCATTTTGGTAAAGTCTCCATGCTGCATTATATCTTCATTAACTCTTTATATCCTTGGTTTCCATGATTTCTTCTTTGTTGTCACTTCATCATCTTTTATTTCTGCAACTCTTCTAGGTACTGGTGGAACAATTATTTTCTATCTTTTACCTAGTCCTGAAGCACTTGCTTTCATTCTTTTTCTCAATGCTAAGGAAAAGGGTTTCTCTGTCTAACTGATTCCTTGTTCCTTCTCAAGTTCTTCAACCTTTACCTTTACTTGAATAGGTTCTACACTTGATGCCAAAGGTGGGACTGATAATATCTCACTTTTCCTTATTGCTTCTATAGTCTTCTTTGCAATATCAAATTCCTGCGCACTCATACCTGATTCTTTTAGAATTTTCTTTCTTATAGACTCCACTCTCTTCTTTGATTGTTTCTCTTCCTTAAGTGACTTTGCTGAACCAAAGTTTTCATCATATGTTCCAAATCTATTGCTATGAGCATCAACTTTACTTTTCAACAATCTACTAACATAACCTTCTGTTTCAACTTCAGAGATTTCATAGCCAAGAGGGTCTATGAATTCATGTCTAGGTTCTACCACCTCAATGTAAGTGAAATTAGTATCAACCATAAAACATATATCATCTTTGTATTTCTCAACTAGGGATGGAGGAATCCTTGATCTATTTACCACAATGTTTTGAAAAGTTTTCAGTACTAAATTTACACTATCATTAACCTTCTCAATAAGTTGTTTCATGTAGACTTTATTGATTCTTTCCATAGTATTCTCACCATCATTCCATTCAATGGTGTAAGGAAATCTTCTTAACAAGTAAAAGAACATGTAAGTAACCAATGAGGAAAATCTAAAGTGAGTGTATTTAGCTTTCTTTATCTTCTCCAAATTTTCAAACAACTGTATTCTCAAAATTTCACACATATCCACAGGCTTCTTCTCCACACACATCAAATAAGAAATGTGTACCATACCTGCTGGCATATCATCTTCTCTAGAGCTTCCACAAAAATTTGTTGTTAAAATCTTACACAAGTATTTTACATCATCTTGCTTAATTTTACTAATGACTATACCTCTGCCATTGTATACTGAACCGGTGTTTTCAATCACAATCTTTCTCATGTTTTTCTCATTCAATGGGATTACACCAACTTTTGATAATCTAGTCACATCATGAATTAGGTTTGTAGTTATGTCTATAACTCTGTCTTCTAACCAAAATTTTCCATTATGTATCCTACTCAAAATGATCTTAGTACACTCCTCATCATCAAATTCATATTTCATAGAGTACTCAATGATTTCATTATTTTCTAGATGTTCATAACCTTGTTTCACTAACATATCTAAGTTATACAATTTATTATATTCACCATTAAAATCATACTCCCTTAGGGTTTCATACTTGCATCCAAGATAACCTTTAACATTCTCTAAATGAAGAACTCTATCTGGTACAGCTGATAAGGCTAAACTAGCATCTCTTTCTGAGGGTTCAACTGGATCTTTCTTATTTCTAGGTTTGTTCTTATCCTTAATGTTGTGAATCAATGACACATCCATGATTATATCTGATTTCTTAAGCTGATTCAAGATCGTAGTCGAATAAATACCTTAAATTCATAAAATTAGGGCTTTCACTAGATCGGCATTTCAAACTTCTACAAATCACTTCCAAACTTCTTTCTTCACTTCCAAATCACTTCTAATCACTTTATAATCATAATAACTTTGATTTCAATCTTTTAACACTTAACATTTACTCGATCTGACATTGCATTCAATAATTTTGCCACCAAAATGCCAAAAAGCTGATTCTGTAAACCTGCAACCATAAATCTTTTTGCGACCTCGCAAAACACAATATTTCTTTTTGCACACTTAACCATAGCATTAGTATAACATAAAAAACCTTCATCTAACTGCGCAAAACTTAACTCATTCAAAAACTAACTCTATACTAATTCTAAGTTCCTAGACTATAGAAATTTACATAATTTAAGTGCTTAAAGAAGGGTTAGATAAAGACTCATCCTTACCTTTAGATACATTACCTTCCTGATTACCTTCAATGCTGAATATACCTCCTTGATCTATGCCTTTAACAAATTTTACTTCATCTTCATTGCTACAGCAACCTTTCTCTTTGTTTCCTGCAATTTCATTCCTTCTTACATAGTTTCTAGGGTTAGGGTTATGTTGATAACCTCCATTACTCATTCTGCAAAATCTTACTCTGTGTCCAATCTTGTTACATATCTAAAAAGTGATTCCATTGGTTTGTTGATTGATTTGTGTCCTATAATTTCTAGCAATATGTCCAATTTTGTTGCATTTGAAACATACTATTCCATTTCCTCTTTTCATGTCTTCAGTTGATCTCTGATCTGCATTGTTAGTATTCCTAGGCATTCTTCTATTGTAATTATTCTCAATAACTTTAGATCTTCTACATTCAATAGCTCTATGTCCAAAACCATGACAATTATAACAATAACCATTTAGAGGTTTGAATTGTTTACCTATACAATCTCTCTTCATATGACCAATAGTATTACATGTAAAACATCTACCTTTGAATTCTCTTTGCATACCTTTGGATGATTCTTCTTGCTTCGATGGTTCTTCTTGCTTAGGTGCATCTTCTTGCTTCAGTGATTCTTCTTGTTTAGGTGATTCTTCTTGCTTAGGTGATTCTTCTGATTTGTTCTCATCTAACTTCTTTTCTTCACTGCTTTCACATTCATTCAGATCTGGTTTCTTGCTTTCACTAACTATCTTCAATATGTTAAATCCAAGACCAGTTTTGTCATAGAATGGTTTTCCATAAAATACTTGCTTATCAATCTTTTCACTATTTGAATATAGCCTTTCAAGTTGTTGTTTAGATTGAGTCAATTCACCTTTCACAATTTTGTTGTATTTCTCAAGTTCATCATACTACAGTTTGACTTTATCAAACTCAGATGTTACCTTGCCAAGTTTAGATTTCAGATCTTCATTTTCATTCTTTAAAATTTCATTCTCAGATCTCAAATTGTCATTTCCATCTTTCAAGCTAAGCTTCAAATTTGCTATCTTCAATTCATGTTTAAGGATCACATTTTCTTTTTCTAAGTCTTCACAATCTTCAAGAAGAATTTTAGATTCTTTCTCAAATTTTAGATCTTCTATCTTACCTTTCAATTTGTCAATAAGATTCTTTGCATCATCATAATTCCTTTTCAAAGTGTTTCTTTCATTAATAAGCATATCAATCTGCTCAAGAGCTTCTTCAAGATTCTTCTGTAATTGATCCATATCCATAGAGATCTTACTCAAGCTGCTAGGCTTTCCTTGAATGTTTCTTCTCTGAGTAACTGTGCTCTGATACCAATTGTTAGAAATAGGAAATACTGAGAGGGGGGGTGAATTATTATTTCACAAATTTTTACTTTTGCCCACTTATGGATATAACAGATTACTTTAATGCATACAAAGCATAAGAAACTAAATAGCATACATAATAGTAAATGTAAAGAACTCATAACACATGATATGTTCTCAAGGAAACCCTGGCCAAGGGAAAACCCCGGTGGGGATGGTACCCACAAAGATCCACTAATCAAAAGATATCCGGTTAAGGATGTTGACCCTGTTAGGAGCCTATTACAATCATATAGTGTATCAGTCTTGATTAAGGGACTATAGGCCTTGTTAGAAGCCTCAACCCTATTAGGAGTTGTAGATAAAAAACCTAATTACCAGATGAGCTCACTACCCAAAAAATTAATACAAATGTTTACTGATTACAATATGGTACTGCTTACAAATTTGCATCAACAACTTTTGCTGCTATCACAATTTACATATATTACATGTTACATTTCAAGTATGCTCGGTACATCTTTATTTATACAAGATAAAAAAATAATATCTTTCTCTTTTCAGCTTCCATATCTTTATCCAAGAGTAAACATCTAGTATGTCATCTCTTTATAATATTAATTCATTATTTTAACAAGAAAAATAATCCCTTAATTCATTTACTAGTTCTGTCTTCAAAACTGCACTGTTAGTTGTACTCTGTCATTAGTAAAATAGTCATAACTTTGTTCGTACTATCCATACTCTTTTGTGCATTGAGATGGGGTATCCTTAGACACCATAGAGTCTATGTTCAACTGCAAAAACTCTGATTATGCTCCAGTGAACGTCGCCAAAACAAACTGTATCGGGTGCTCTGTCAAAATCATTGTTTCGTACTTAGATAATTTTAGTCTACGATCTTCCATAATTGCTTTCCAAATTATGTGGTATTCATAGGGAACATATGTTTCCATAATGAAAACATCTATGTACATACCTCAGCCAAATTGCCAACAGAACCAATGCCTTATTGAACTCTTTTATCTTCCATATCTTCTCATCCTCTTCATTTGCAAATTTCTTGAAATGATTCTTGAACTCATCCATGTACTCAGTAAGACTTTTACCACTGTCACCAATATTCTTATTTATAACCATGAGAGGTGGTCCTCTTCATCCTCTTCTATTTTTATCTCCATTATATCTGCAAAACTTCACTCTGTGTCCTAGATTGTTGGATTTGTAACATGTAGGTGGTCACCTTCTATCCTGATTTACTTACAACTTACAATACCTTGTAGTATGTCCAAATTTATTGCATTTGTGGCATGTGATCTTAGTTTCTAATTCTTATCTTCTATAATCTTTCTTATATCTAGACTGATTAGGTTTTCTACATTCTACTTTGTTATGTCCATATGCATAACAGTTATGACAATAACTAGAAAAAGGTTTGAAATAACTTTTACCTCTTCAATCTCTTTTCATGTGTCCAAGTTTGTTGCATCCAAAGCATCTACCTCTGAAAGGTCTAATCTAATCTCTAGGTCTCTCAAAAGTAGGTCTTTCTTCAATTTTTTCTTCATTTTTTTCTTCATTAGTCTTAGAACATTCTTCATCATTGAATCCAACTCTAGCCATGTCTCCTTTAGGTTTCTGTCTTTCTCTTTGTTCCTCAATCTTATCATTTCTCATGTGAAACTTCTCAATATGTAATCTAGATTGAGTGAGTTCACCTTTAATGATCTAATTTTACTTCTCCAATCCCTAATATTTATCCTTGTAGTGATCAAGTTCAATCTTCATTTGTCCTATTTGCACATTTTCTTCTTTTAGTGTCTCTTCAACTTTATGTCTTGCATCTTTTTCATGTTGAATCTCTTTAACCATCAGAAGATTGATTTTCTCTTTTTCCTACTCCAACTTCTTTACTTGGTCTGATCTATCATTGTCTAAATCCTCTTTGATCTTATCCATAAGGTCTTGTTTCTGACTTCTTGAAATTTTAAGTTGTTCCTTTAGTTTCTTGATGAAACCTTCTACTCTTCTCAATTTGAATTTAGTTCGCCATTCTCAGCCTTTTATTTGTCCAGGTCATCAAGTGTTGCTTCAAAGTTCTCTTGCAAAATTTCTAAATCCATTCCAATCTCCCTTAAGCTGGTAGCCTTTATCTCCAAGGGCCTATAGCTCTGATACCAATTGTTAGGATTAGGTAATACTAAGAGGGGGGTGAATCAGTATTACAACACTTTAATTTAAACTTCAACCAATTGTAAATAAACCATATGAATGCAGAAATGAAAAGAACGTAAGTACACAACACATAACTCATAACACCATGATTTTTTTGAGGAAACCCTGGCCAAGGGAAAACCCTGGTGGGGATGGTACCCACAACTATGCACTAAAATATAGTATCCCTATTATGATATCTAGCCCTATTAGGAGCTGAGTATTACATAGTACATTTCCTTGTTATAGGAATACAAAACCCTATTAGGGGTATACAAAAACCATATTAAAGGTGGTGAGCTTACAGCTCTTACAATCAGAATACTATCATAAAGTGTTCTTCAAATAGTGAACAATACAAGCATCTACTATGCTTAGATAGTTCCAGTTATAGCTCTGTCAAACACTGATCTCTCATATGCTCTCTACTCTCAAATTAGCATCCATCACATCTGTTAGAAATAGGGAATACTGAGAGGGGGGGTAAATTAGTATTCTACAAACTTTAAATTTTTCCCAATTATGGATATAATAGATTATCTTAACACATGCATAACATAAGAAGCTAAACAACAAGCATAGCAATAAAACTAAAGAACTCATAACACATTATTTGTTCTCGAGGAAACCCTGGCCAAGGGAAAACCCTGGTGGGGATGGTACCCACAAAGATTCACTAATCAAAAGTATCTTGTTAAGGATGTTGACCCTGTTAGGAGTCTATTACATGCATATAGTGTCTCAGTCTTGATTAAGGGACTATAGGCCTTGTTAGAAGCCTCAACGCTGTTAGGAGTTGGCAGTACAAAAAGTGATTACCAGATGAGCCCATGCCCAAACAAGTAATATACAATATTTACTGATTACAAAAGTAGGTCAAGGTACATAACCTTATACTGCTTGCATCAATATCTCTTTGCTACTCTTTCACTATCGCATATAGATCATATATCTCGCATCACATCACTTCTTGATTATCATGATTTTCTTACAATTTACAATTACATTTATACAAGTTATTAAGGCTAATAACTTTTCAGTCAGCTATCATATTACAAAATAACTTTACCCAAGGGTTAACATCTAGGATGTCATCCCTTTATATTTTTAATTCATTATTTTGATAAACAAAATAATCCCTTAACTCTTTATCAATTCTATCTCCATATTTTGTCATGTCGGCTTAACACTATCTTTAGAAAAACTGTCATAACTTCTTCTGTACATGTCGTACTAACTTGTGCTATGAGATGAGTCTTAAATATTCACCATAGAGTCTATGTTCAAGTGCTCAAGCATTGAACTTACTCCAGTCAACATTGTAAACAAAAACTATCTTCAGGTTCACTGGTAAAAACACACTGTCTCATACTTAGACAATTTCACATTGTGCTCTGACATACTAGGTCTCTAACCTGTGCAATCTTCATGTAGATCATATGTTTCCATAATGACAACATCTACGTAACCAACTCAACCAAATTTCCAACAATCTCCCCCTTTGTCATTGGTGGCAACATATGAGAAAATTGGCTAAGTCTTACAACTTCAAAATCTCAAAAATTGTGGCCATAATACAAAACATATATATATATATATATATATATATTGTCCTTATGACTTTATTAATCCTTTCTATATACTGTACTCCCCCTAAGAATATGTTTCCTTAACAATTTTGTGCTATATATCTCTCCCTCTTTGACAACAATGACAAAAAAAAAGGTAAGGAGGGTAACAAAATTCTATTCATAAAAGTTATACCTTAATTCAATATTGCAAAGCTGGTAGGCTTGCAACACAATCTAGAAAATTGATCCTCATAGCCTCTAATTCTTTCTCCCATGATTTCTTAATAGAATCTGCCACACTGAGTAGTGTGCACAATCCATAAGATGCTATCTCACATGCTTGGAGATTCTCAAAGCTAAACTTTTGAAAAGATGTCTTTGCTAAAAGACATTCTTCCAATTGCCCTTCAATAGTGCTCAAGTTTATAGAAATGTGTTCTCTCAAAAGAGTGAATCTCTTCATTTTCCTATCCTTTTCATCTTGCAAAATTCTGATCTCATCACATATCTTACAAATTTTCTGCTCAACATCAGATACCTTCACATTGGGGCTTGAAAGAAGGTTTGTTTCATTCTGAATTTCTACTTCCTTCATCTTCATCTTCTGATCTTCCTCTGCTACCAATTTTTCTAATTTTGTACACTGAATGTACAAGGATTTACCTCTTTCTAAATTCTTCCTCAAGCCCTTTATACAGATGTCAAGGTTATTGATATCATTCCTGATATTCTGACTAATGTTCAGGAGTGTTTTGGCCTCATAAGTTGCATGAGCTTTCACTTTTGCAATATCAGATAGATTTGTGAACTCATTATCAAAAGTGTTCATTACCTCCTTTACTCTTTCTAGAGGGTCATCTTTTACAATCTATGTAGTAATAATGCCTTGTAATTTCTTAGTAAGCTCCTTTAGGCATCCTTCAAGACTCTTTACTTTCTTATTCTTTCCAATGATCTTGTTCAAAGATGTGATCAATTCCATCTAATCATCATCATCTACTTCCTTTCCCAAATTCTCAATCATAGAGCCAATCTGAGTTTTCTTGCTAGTCTCAAGTGTAAGACTGATATCTTCTTTCATGGGAATAGGTACTAGTTTTTCAATCACTTTAGGTTCTACAACTATGGTCTCTATTTTCTCATCTCCTTTGGTAGTCTCCTGCTCTTCAAAAGCTGAATTGTCAACAATGTTTTCAAGATTCTTGAATAAGTTATCATCACTATCCAAGGTGGTCTTAGTTCCTTCTACATTCATGACTTCATCCTCAATGTGTATGGTTGGTGGAGAGGGAATGTCCTCTTGTTCTACTTCTTCTGCTACTTGATCTTTGGATTCAGCTGCAACTAATGATTCTCCAGCATTCTCATACATTACCTTAATGATTGCTTGCTCTGTTTCTACATTAAATTCTTCATATCTGCCTCCCATAATCTGAATGGTTCTCTTCTTGGTTCTCAAATGGGTGCTTAAAGCTTTCATAATTTGACTAAAGTTTACTTCATCTTTCACAATACAAAGCTTTCTTACAAGCTTTTCTCTAATAGTTGTGTCCTCTTCTGATGCTCTTTTCTTCCTATTTACAAGTTTATTGTACAATTCATCGGGTATCTTACCCTGAATTGTATCAAACTTCTTATTAGACAAACTCATATGCTTTACCACTGCATTTTCTAGATTTAATCTCTCTGCATAATCATAGAGATCATAATACTTATTCATTCTTGTAAAGTCTCCATCTTGAATGATCTGCTCATTAACCTTCTCAACTCTAGGTTTCTAGGTTTTCTTCTTAATAGAAGTGTCATCATCTTTGATTTCTGCAATTTTCCTTGCAACTGGTGGCACCAATGTTTTATGCCTCTTACCCGATCTAGTAGCACTCTCTTTTACTCTTTTGCTAGGTGTGGAGGAGGTGGAGCTAGTGGATATCCTTGCTTCTTGATCCTTCTCTATTTCTTCCACTTTCACCTTAACTAATGTTTCTTCTTGCTATGTTGCAATTGATGATAGAGGTGGAACAGACAAAACTTCTTTTTGTCCAATATCTCTGATTGCTGCTATTGTTTGCTTGGCTACCAATAATTCATGCTTATTCATCCCTGTATCTTTTAGAATTTTCTTGATAGTAATCTCAACTCTTTTCTTTGATTGCTTCTCTTCAAGTAAGGTCTTTTCAAAGTTGAAGTTCTCCTCAAAGGTTCCAAACTTGTTACAGTGAGTGTCCAACTTACACTTAAGTAACCTGCTCACATAATCTTCTATCTCAACCTCAGATATCTCATAGCTAAGAGGGTCTATGAACTCTATTCTAGGTTCTAATGGTTCAATGTAAGTAAAGTTAGTATCAACCATGAAACATATCTCATTTTTATACTTCTCCATAAGAGACTGTGGGATCCTTGATCTGCTAGACACTAAATCCTGAAATGTCTTAATTACCAACACTGCACTCTCATTCACTTTATCAATAACATGCCTCCTATACACTAGGTTAATCCTTTCCATCATAGTTTGGCCATCATTCTAGTCATTTCCAATGGTGTAAGGAAATCTTCTCAATAGATGAAAAAACATATAAGTGATTGAGGATGAGAATCTAAACTGTGTATACTTAGTCTTCTTAATCTTTTCCAAATTCTCAAACAGTTGAATTCTCAAAATCTCACACATATCAACTTGTACTTTATCAACACACATCAGATAAGCTACATGTATCATTCCAGCTACCATGTCATCCTCTCTTGAGTTTGCACAAAACTTAGTGGTTAGGATCTTGCATAAGTATCTGACATCATCTTGTTGAATCTTACTAATCACAATTCCTCTACCATTATATGATGAATTTGTGTTGTCTATGACTATTTTACTCATGTTCTTCTCATTTAAAGGAATGGCTCCAGTTTTAGATAGTCTAATAACTTCATGAATCAAATTAGTTGTGATATCTATCACTCTATCTTCTAACCAAAACTTCCCATTATGAATTTTGCTTAGGATAATCTTAGTACATTCTTCATTATCAAATTCATACTATAATGCATACTTAATGATCTCATTATCTTTCAAATGTTCAAATCCTTCTCTCAATGACATGTCTTGATTGTAGATCTTTTGATATTCCTTGGTGAAATCATTATCACTGATAGTCTCTAGTTTGCATCCAAGATAACTTCTAACATTCTCTAGATGTAAAACTCCATCTGGTATGGATGATAAAGCTAACCTAGGATCATCTTCCAAGGGTTCTACTAGTTACCTTTTCATCTTAGGTCTATTTTTATCTTTGACATTGTGAATCAAATAAACATCCATGATTTCCTCTAATTCCTTTACTGATTTAAAGATCTGCCAAGTAAAATACCTCGATTTTGTGATTTAGGGCTTGCATAGATTCAGCACAAAATTCTTCACCAAATCCTTGCAAAATGCTTCCAATCACTGCTCTTTGATCTCCTTAACACTTGAATTCTCTTTGATGATCAAATAATACTGATCATGACCTTTTATTAATTCAATCTCACTTAGATCTGACATTGCATTCAATTCTTTTGCTACTTCTTTCCAAAAAGTTGATTATGTTAGCCTGCAAAACTTAAAACTTCTTGTGATCTTGCAAAACATAATATTTTTCTTTGCACTCTTAACCATAGCATTAGAACATCATATACTACCTTTTATTAACTATGCAAGACTCAATTCATAACATATCTACTTCTACACTAATCTAAGTTCCTATTCTACTATAATTTTCATAAATTAAGTACTTTGAGATGGGTCAGGTAAAGATTCATTCTTACCTTTTAATACTTCACCTTCCTAACTACCTTCAATGCTGAATATGTCTCCTTGATCTATGCTTTTGATAGACTTCACTTCATCCGAATTACTACAACATCCTTTCTGACTATTACTTGCATCTTCATTTCTTCTTGCATGACTTCTAGGGTTAGGGTTAGGATGAAAAACTCTATTGTTCATTCTGTAAAACCTTGTTGTATGTCCAATCTTGTTGCATATCTGACAAAAAATTCCATTGTTTCCATATCTTGGTCTAGGCTGATTGATCTGTGATCTGCAATTTCTAGCAATGTGTCCAACCTTGTTGCATCTATAACATACTACTCCAATTCTTCTATTTATATCTTCAGTAGGTTTCTTATTTGCATTGTTAGTATTCCTAAACATTCTACTACTATTATTATTCTCAATAAATTTAGGTTTTCTGCATTCAATAGCTCTATGTCCAAAACTATGACAATTATAACAATAACCATTAAGAGGTTTGAATTGCTTACCTGTGCAATCTCTCTTCATATGACCAATAGTGTTACAAGAAAAACATCTACCTTTGAATTCTCATTGCATACCTTTGGGTGATTCCTCTTGCTTAGGTAATTCTTCTTCCTTAGGTGTTTCTTTAGATTTGTTAGTCTCATCAGACTTCTTATCATCTATACTTTCAGATATTTTCAAATCTAGTTCCTTGCTTTCTTCATTTGCTTTAAAAGTGTTAAATCCAAGACCAGTTTTATCATAGAATGGTTTCTGATAAGATATTTGTTCATCAATATTCTCACTAGTTGAATATAGCCTTTCAAGTTGTTGCTTAGATTGAGTTAGTTCACCTTTCACAATTGTATTGTATTTATCAAGTTCAGCATACTACAAATTGACTTTCTCTAGTTCAGATGTTACTTTACCAAGTTTAGATTTTAGTCTTTAGACTTTCATTCTCAGATTTCAGATTTGCTTCATTCTTGCTATTTCCATCTTTTAGACTTAGCTTCAGATTTTCTATCTTTAGTTCATGCTTAAGGATCTCATTTTCTTTTTCTAAGTTGTCATCACAATCTTCAATGTGAATTTTGGATTCCTTTTCAGATTTCAGATCTTCCAACTTGTTTTTTAGTTTCTCAATGAGGTTCTTTGCATCAACATATTTTCTTTTCAGAGTATCTCTTTCATCAGTAAGCATATCAATCTATTCAAGAGCTTCTTCAAGATTCTTCTATAGCTGATCCATATCCATAGAGATCTTACTCAAGCTGCTAGGATTTCCTTGAATGATTCTTTTCTGAGTAACTAAGCTCTGATACCAATTGTTAGAAATAGGGAATACTGAGAGGGGGGTGAATCAGTATTCTAAAAACTTTATCTTTTGCCCAATTATGGATATAACAGATTATATTAACACATGCATAACATAAGAAGCTAAACAACATGCATAGCAATAAAACTAAAGAACTCATAACACATTATTTGTTCTCAAGGAAACCCTAGCCAAGGGAAAACCCTGGTGGGGATGGTACCCACAAAGATTCACTAATCAAAATTATCTTGTTAAGGATGTTGACCCTATTGGGAGTCTATTACATTCATATAGTGTCTCGGTCCTAATTAAGGGACTATAGGCCTTGTTAGAAGCCTCAACCCTATTAGGATTTGGCAATACAAAAAGTGATTACCAAATGAGCCCACTTCCCAAACAAGTAATATACAATATTCACTGATTATAAAAGTAGGTCAAGGTACATAACCTTATACTACTTGCATCAATATCTCTTCACTACTCTTTCACTATCACATATACATCATATATCTCACATCATATCACTTCTTGATTATCATGATTTTCTTACAATTTACAATTACATTTATACAAGTTACTAAGGCTAATAAATTTTCAGTCGGCTATCATATTACAAAATAACTTTACCCAAGGGTTAACATCTAGGATTTTGTCCCTTTATATTTTTAAGTCATTATTTTGATATACAAAATAATCTCTTAACTCTTTATCAATTATGTCTCCATATTCTATCCTGTTGGCTTAACACTATCTTTAGAAAAAACTATCACAACTTCTTTCATACTTGTCATACTAACTTACACTCTGAGATGAGTCTTCAATAGTCACCATAGAGTCTATGTTCAAGTGCACAAGCACTGAACTTACTCCAGTCAACATCGCAAACAAAAACTATCTTCAGGTTCACTAGTAAAAACACACTGTCTCATACTTAGATAATTTCGCATTGCGCTCTGACATACTATCTCTTTGACCTGTGCGATCTTCATGTAGATCATATGTTTCCATAATGACAAAATCTATGTAACCAACTCAGCCAAATTTCCAACAACATCATCATCACTATCACACTTCTCTCTTCCACAAAACAATCTATACTTATATTAATTATGCCATCCAGTCGGCTCTCAAAATATATTACAAAATATAATAATTACTTATGAAAATGATCAACATAGAGTCGGTGATCATATATTAACAAAGTTTTGGCAATATACAACATTCATCTGACTTAGCATGTTACCATACTAACTAACCTTCCCTCAATCATTGGGACTATTCACATGCCTTGTCTCACTGATTATTTGTCTTCGCATACCTTCATAATACTATATCTTCCTAATATCAAATCCAAAACATGTGCAACATTAACTAAAGGTCCTACATATCCCAAAATGTCTTCCTTTATCTTCACAAGCCATAATACATCATATATTGTCTTCATTGATTGAAATAGTACCGCTATATACTGTTATTCTAAGTCTATACATAGTCATTTTCATGACTGAGTCTCCAATACGAGAACTCTCTACATGTGATTATTCCAGCATAAGTGTTTCCATAAATTACAACCCTTAAGTGATCCCTAGTTCTCCCAAAACATCACTTTCCAAAAGTTGAAACATTAAGGAAAACCAAAGACAAAGGAACTTTGGACTATTAGTACTATTGATCATGAAGAAATATTGAATACCCTCAAGCAGAGAGATGAGCCTTTAGGCACACTTCAGTAGGTAAGTTCAACTCAAGTTTCAAGGTTTTCCATGTTTATTATGATTACATTCAATAAATTAATTGTAATTTTTTTCTTTATTTGTTTGAGCCAATAAACTTAGTTTTGTACATGGATTGTAAATGCAGCTGGATACATATATGATAGATATAGAAGATCAAGGTGTGCATTTGATTAGACCATCTTTTCTGATAGTAAACTTCACTATGCATTGGCTAGTCATGTTCTTTGGTTCATTTATTTACTTATACATTCATAATCTTTTTGTCAACCTATATAAACTTCTTATATTCTCTATTAACCTTTCTTCTACCTTCTGAATGTAGGGATTGGAATGTACATGTCATCAAGTGCCATGTGTTAAACTTATACACTTTAGGAGTGAAAAGGATACTTATGTTTTATATAGAGTTGTGTATCTAAGATTTTGTATATAAATACAACAATTGAATGTAATGTGGATATTTAGATGCCAAATTTTGTATATAAAAATAAAAGTCAACTATAATGTGCATATTTAGATGCAAAATTTTATATATAAAAAAACAACAATCAAATGTAATGGGCATATTTAGATGTGAAATTTTGTATATAAAAAATTAGTGCAAATTTTGAAATATAAAAGAGCCCAATGGGTTGATTTGTAAATATTAAGAGCCCACATTTGTATCGTCTTAATGCCATATAAAGTGCAAAAATTGTGTTTCCTTACTATGAATGTTATATCCTTATATTTGTATTGTCTTAATTTTGTATCCTTACATTTGTATTGTCTTAATTCCATATACATTTGTAATGTCAAATGATGTAATAGTTGGATTCATTGAGTCAAAATTGGTAAAATGTGTCCAAAGTAAAATGGTGATTCCCTGGGGTAAAGGGATAGTGTTGAAGGATTTCATCCTAGCACCGAATGGAATGTGACATTAGCTCCGATTAGGTGGGTAAATGCTAGTGACAACCCAATTTCAACCATTGAGTCACTAGAACATTCGTGTCCATGCCAAACCAAAGTGTCCCCAAGGTGCACTAAGCACGATTGGGCAGTGATCTTGCAAGGCTCGTATCTCGGGGCCCTGAGAGGTATCAAAAAACTATGAAATTCTATAGGACCATGTTTTTGAGGCCTACAATAACCTCTCTCTATTCTAGGAGATTCTAATTTGTTTGAATTTGGCACGCTAATCTCACTTGATGCCAAAACTTGCAGTGAGGGTCAGTTGAAAGTTGCACCACTGGGTTTTTTCCAAACTGTTCATCCTGAAACCAAATGGACTATTCCATTAGCTCTAATTGGGTGGGTAAATGCTATTGATAACCCCATTTTGACCACTAAGTCACTAGAATGTTCATGACTATGCCGGACCAAAGTATCCCCAAGGTGCACTAAGCACGATTGGGCAACAATCTTTCGAGGATCATATCTCACACCCTGTGAGAGGTATCAAAAAATTGTAAGATGCTACAGGACCATGTCTTTGAGACCTACAATAATCTCTCTCCATTCTAAGAGATTCAAATTTTTTTGAATTTGGTACGCCAATCTTGCTTGATGCCAAAACTTGCAATGAGGGTCAATTGAAAGGTGCACCACTGGGTTTCTTCCAAACCATTTGTCCCAGCACTGAATAGTTTGTGCCATTAGCTCTGGTTGGGTGGGTAAATGCTAGTGACAACCCTTTTTTGACCACTGAGTCACTAGAACATTAATGACCATGTCGGACCAAAGTGTCCCCAAGGTGCACTAAGCACGATTGGGCAGCGATCTTTCAAGGCTCATATCTCAGACCTCTTGAGAGGTATCATTGATCCATGAGATGCTACAAGACCATGTTTTTGATGCCTACAATAACCTCTCTCTATTCTGGGAGATTCATATTTTTTTGAATTTGGTTTTCCAGTCTCGCTTGATGCCAAAACTTGCAGTGAGGGTCAGTTGAAAGTTGCACCACTGGGTTTCTTCCAAACCATTCGTCATGACATCAAATGGTCTAATGCCATTAGCTCTAATTGGGTAGGTAAACATAAGTGACAACCCCATTTTGACTACTGAGTCTCTAGAATGTTCATGACCATGTCATCCCAAAGTGTTCCCAAGGTGCACTAAGCATGATTGGGTAGAAATCTTTCAAGGCTCGTATCTCAGACCTCGTGAGAGATATCAGTGATCTATGAGATGATATAGGACCATGTTTCTAAGGCCTACCATAACCTCTCTTCATTCTGGGAGATTCAAATTTTTTTGAATTTGGCACGCCAATCTCGCTTGATGCCAAAACCTGCAGTGAAGGTCAGTAGAAAGTTGCACCACTGGGTTTCTTTCAAACCATTCATCCTAACACCAAATGGACTATTCCATTAGCTCCAAAAGGGTGGGTAAATTCTAATGACAACCCTATTTCAACCACTGATTTACTAGAATGTTTGCAACCATGCCGGACCAAAGTATCCCCAAGGTGTACTAAGCACGATTGGGCAATGATCTTTCAAGGCTCATATCTCAAACCCCGTGAGAAGTATCAAAAAACCATGAGATGTGATATGAATATGTTTCTGGGGCCTACAATAACCTCTCTCCATTCTGGGAGATTCAAATTTTTTTGAATTTGGCACGCCAATCTCACTTGATGCCAAAACTTTCAATGAGGGTCAGTTGAAAGTTGCACCACTGGGTTTCTTCCAAACCATTTTTCCCGACACTGAATGGTCTACGCCATTAGCTCTGGTTGGAAAATTAAATTCTAGTGACAACCCCATTTCAACCACTAAGTTACTAGAACATTTGTGACCATGCCAGACCAAAGTGTCCCCAAGGTGCACTAAGCATGATTGGGAAGTGATCTTTCAAGGCTCGTATCTCAGATCCTATGAGAGGTATCAATGATTTGTGAATTCTATAAGACCATGTTTTTGAGGCCTACAATGACCTCTCTCCATTTTGGGAGATTCAATTTTTTATGAATTTGGCATGCAAGTCTCATTTGATGCCAAAACTTGTAGTGAGGGTTAGTTGAAAGTTGCACCACTGGGTTTCTTCCAAACCGTTCATCCTGACACCGAATGGTCTGGGCCATTAGCTCTAGTTTGGTAGGTAAATGCTAGTGACAACCTCATTTTGACCACTGAGTCACTAGAATGTTCATGACCATGCTAGACCAAAGTGTCCCCAAGGTGCATTAAGCATGATTGGGCAATGATCTTTCAAGGCTCGTATCTAGGACCTTGTGAGAGGTATCATCGATTTGTGAGATGCTACAAGACCATGTTTATGAGACCTATAATAACCTCTCTATGTTCTAGGAGTTTCAAATTTGTTTGAATTTGGCACACTAGTCTCACTTGATGCCAAAACTTGCAGTGAGGGTCAGTTGAAAGTTGCACCACTAGGTTTCTTCCAAACCATTCATCCTGGCACTGAATGGTCTACACCATTAGCTCTTGTTGGGTGGGTAAATGCTAGTGTCAACCTCATTCAGAACATGAATTCAATAGAATTTTCATGAACATACCGAACCAAAGTGTTTCCAAGGTCCACTAAGCACCATTGTGTATGTTGGCAAGCGTTCTGGTGTGTCAAGAGGCAAAGTGGGACCTTCCTAGGTTAAACCTACCCAACTAGACATGATGGAAGCATCAGTTTGTGCCCACAATGGACAAATTTTTCTTCTCCAAGGGAGATGGGGACATGACCATAAACGGTCATTGGCAAATGTAAAGAGACCAAGGATGGTCATTTGAATGTATTGTGGAATGTGTCTATGAGTTGAAATGGAGTAAATTAATTATTTATTGTCTTATTATCACTGCCATGTCCATATTGCATCATTTCATTGCAATTTGAAGGTAAGGAATTAACTATTGTCTTCTACAATAGTGTTTGGTTGTAGGGATATGCAGGATATATGTTGGTGGAGAGACCACAAATGGTGGTAAATGTTGATTGAAGGTGCATGAAGCAGCACCAATCATTGTTGCAAGCATATAATCCAATGGATGAGTATATTTTGTGATGGATCTATGCTATTGGGGTCCATAGGGATGTGTTAGATCCATTGGGGGGATCTAGAGAGATTTGCAAGAGTCTTTTTGAATAAGCCCTGACCTACAGACCCTAGAAAGGAGGGTTTGGTACCTAAATGATAGGTCATTGTTTTCTCAATAACAATTTGACAAAATCTTGATGTAGAAGCATCATTCCATGAATATTCTTACTGATTCTCATGGAATGATGTGTCTTTTACTTGTATAATAGAGTTCTAACCTAATACATTGCATAAAATTTGATTTGACAAGGTGATCACCTGATTTGTGAAGTGAACTTTGAAGGATTTGCTTGGTTGAGAGCATCAGATACACATGAATATAATGTAGCACATAGATTTTGAATTCACTTAAATGATGAATTACACATGTGAACACATGTAGCACATAAAGTGTACACATAAATTTTCTTAAGTCATGAAGCATACATGTAGCACATAGATTATAAAGCATACACATGAATTCACTTAAGTCATGCATGTAGCCCATACACATGAATTTAGGTTATGAAGAATGTACTTGAATATACATGAATATACTTAAGGAATAAATCATACACATAAGTACATGCACACAAGCATATTTAGATACTAACAATGAATAAATGAACACACAATTAACAAATCGGATCGAATATCAAGTTTCATATATATCAAAATAAACAATAATTCTATACATATTTACAAAATCAACATATCTAGATACAATGTGGCATACACCATCTCAAAATGTGTCATATGACATCTCAAAATAAGAAGTTCAACTACAAATGTTTCTAGGACATCCTATTCTACTGGTGGATCATCAAAATACAGCCTCTTTGAAGTACTCTTTGGCTCTTATGGATCCTGCTTTCAAACACAAAAGTGAAACCCCAAGTTGGATTACTTAATTTATATGGTTTCTACAAATAAAAATTCAAAATTCAAAATCATAGTAAAAAATAATAAATAAAATTTAAACTAAAATTGAACTCTCATGTACCTCGCCTCTTTGTCTCCTCACACGGACAAGAGACCTAATATATGTCCTTGGTAGTGAAGGAACAATGCCACCAATGTTGACTCTAATCTATATATGTTTGCAAACATGAGATTGATCTATGAGTTATACTATTTAATGTTAAATCCTTGGTAGAAAATATATGTTTACAAAATAACTGAATTAACATTAAAACTTACCTATGTTAAACTTTATTTAGGAAATATCGGCCGAGTAATCATTGATACAAAACATTGGCGTTCTACCTCCCTCAAACTAGGGGTGACCTAAAAAAGTCAAACAGATACTTCACACGATCATGACTTGATCATATTATATATACTTGATAGTAAAATACAAACAAATAACTTTAGAAATATACGTACCATAGGGCTATCACTATGAATTGAGATGTATGTGACTCTATCGTGGTGAAAGGGTCTCATGACATCATCAAACACCACTCTCTGTCAAATAAACCATGTAACTTAAAAATGAGTACGCACAACTAAAAAGTATACATGTATGCATAAACAAACTAAATTACTTAATTACCTTCCCCTTGTTAATGTTTGATGCCTAAACCCCCTCACATTGTCCCCCAGTGGCAACTGATGACACCTGCATCAGTATGAAATAAGATGATTGTAAACATTATAAAACACATGTACATATACTATTATAATAATTTAAGGAAACCAATGAGTACATTAAAACATATGTACTGTGGAAGTGTCAAGGCCAAATGATATGGCCAAAAGCGTGGACCCCTCCACCTGTGCCATCTCCTCCTCTGTCATTAACTGAACATAAATGTAACACATAAAAAAACATAAGTGGGAAATCTTTATAAGAAAATTCTACTAAAAATAAGAACGTTTAAAATTAAATACAATGTAAAAAGTGAACTATTTACCCTTACCATAATAGTAGGAGTCCATGGCTCTCTATGCCCATGATGCACATCTTCATGAGGTGCTTCAGTGCCTATAGTGTGTTGTGTAGTTTCATCCACCTCAAAGATGTAGTTGTATGCATCACTATCATTCAGGGGACCTAAGCATAGATTCTTGCATATAATGCAAGTGTGGGGCACACAAACATGTGATCTTGTGGAGGATGTGGAAGGGCCAAAAGCATCAAGAAGAGGAGGCAAAAATGTCATGCTTTGCGTAACTAGTAGATCACTCAAGGTGTGAATGGCTTGAATAGTCTATGAGTTGTCCTTAGCAATAATATCAAGATGTTGCACTATAGGAAGTGGTGAAATCTTAGGAGTGGGTACATATGTATGGGATTTAACCTAGTGTGCCCATGGCCTGTCTTGAGGAGTGCCTAAGCCTACACCCTGGTTCAATCTCATACTCGAATAATTTACCTTCTGACTAAGCATACAATTTTTTAATGAAATAAAATGGGACATCCAAATTTCTATGAGGTGGTCTATCAAAAACCATCCACTAGCGGTCTCAAAAGTTGTCACATATTGCATCATTTGTGCACAATTTAATTGACAACTTAGGTTTTTTAGGGTCCACTTTTAAACCAATTTTGGGATCCATGAAAAGATTACATATGTCATGTTTTGTTATGTTTAGGTTCATAACTTGATCATAGTCAAGCCCATAGTCAAACTGGGCATGCATGGAATCGCACCAAAGAAGTGCAACATTATGTTTCTCTATAAGTTTCTCCATGTTTCAATAATGGAGTTCAATGTAGAAAATATGGGGTGCAATGTGGGGATATTAGCATATGTGGTCTGATATCCTCTAAGCTAATTTAGATTGTCTCCTACGAGATCCTCTAAACAGCGAGGGTTTGAAACTGGTTCGTCTTCTAAAAGTGGGGGATTTTTTGGAGGTGGTTTTGGATTATTTTCAAGATCATTGGGAGGTTTTTCTGATTGATTTGAGTCCATGTGTGATTAAAATTACAACCCAAATAGACAATTATAATCAATTTTAAAATGTATGCACCCTAAAATGGTCTCCTAGACTTTGGGCCCCCATTCAACAATTTATCAAATCCTTGAATCAATATTTTCAAAAATCAACATTTTTCAATTATATCAATTTCCTTGATCAAATCCTATTTTATCATTTATTCGATTATTCTATGGGCTAAACCATTTTATCCTAAAGTCTTTATTTATTTAAAAGGAATTTCCTCCCCTTTTATTAAATAAAAAGCCCCCACTTTTCCTCTTATCCTAAGTTGCACAAATAAAGCATTATTCTTATTTTATAAAAAGAAGAAAAGACCTTTTTGTCTCATATGGACACAAAAGTCAACTCTTATTTTCTCATTGGAGGAGATTTGTGCATATGGATTGCTCCTCTTTCAAGCTCCACCCTTGATTAAATCTTTTGCCTCTTAATCTCCGTGGTCCATTCCTTTTTAATTCCTTTAAAAGGAGAGCTCTTTTCTCATTCTTAGATCCCAACTTTTTATGCTAATCTTATGCTACAGGATTTCTTGGAGACTTTGGAGCTTTTGGAGATCATTTCTTGCATTCTAGTTTCATTTCTTGCATCATAGCTTTCATGGCATCTAGTTTAGTTTCTTTTATGCTTTAGATTACCTCACATAGCTTAATTAGCAAGGGTTTGTAATACTTTCCTTTCATATTTTAGCTTGCATCTTCATTCTTAGCATAGCTTGCATTGCATTGCATTTTCATTGATTCTTGAGGATATTGGCATTCTTTCCCTTGTCTCTTTGAATCTCCCATTGTGTGGTTTACTAGCAAGGTTGCATGCTTCAATAGCTCTAGCTGAGAGCACCATAAACATCCTTGTGACTCCATACCTAGGGAGCTCTAGGTCGCTTTCTCAAGGTTTCCCATTCATGGATTTCCTTGGAAATAATGACTTAGAGAAGTGCACTATTTAGTGTGTACATTTTTGGTGCCCACCGTGGGGTAGAAAATTCTTGTTTTGTCCTTCATTTTATGCATTTCCATCTTTTTTTCGTCGATATTTGCTTGTTGTTTCATCAATATTTGCTCTTTGGTTTTTTTCTGACAGAATTATTGTGTGATAGTTTTCTAGTGTCATACGATAGTTTCTTACATACCAGTGTGATATTTTACCAGTTATAATATCACACACTTTGGCAGATTATATCGCACTCTTGTTCTATTCTTTGTCGCATGCAGGTATCAAGAATTATCACACGAAGATATAATATCACACCGGTATAGAATGAAATATCACATGACTATTTCTCTGACAGAAATATCACCCAAGCCTGGTAGTGAGCAATTTTTGTCATTTCTTTGTAAGATTTACTTGGTTTGATTCAGATTTCTAATTTGTTGTTATAGAATAGGGGTCTATTTGCAGGTTTCATTTGGTTTTTGATGTCCTAACCCTTGTAGGGCTGACAAGTGGTGCTTGTAGGTGCTCCTATTGCTTGATTATTTTCTTAAAAGAATGCATGTCAAATCTTCAAATGCACAAGGGCTACTAATGGTTTTTGCAGGGCTGCCCAAAGCATAAAAACCAATCAAGTGCTTGTTTAATTGCTTTCTTTTGAGTGCGGCATATACTAGTTGTTTCATTTCATAGGCACTTAATATCTTATTGTAGGAGTCTTTGGGTGGTAGGAGAAGAATGCTCTTCACCCTTGTGGTGAACCAAAAAATCTTGACCCATCTTTAGATTATGAAAGCAAGAGGGTAACTGAACATTTTCTTGGTGTGTTTGGGGGATATTTTTGAGCTAGGAGATTATGCTCTTCACCCTTGAGGTGAAACAAAAATCTTAACACTCAAAGGTTGATCCACTCTTTTTTTAGCTTTTAGAATCTTTTAGCGAGCCTGCTTTTGAGCAATCAAGAGGAATGACCCAAGTGGGGACAAGCTCTTTGTCGGCTATTTTGACCCACTATAAAATCAAGGCTATCAAGGACACAAAACCTTGGTAGATGTAGTACTTGTCTTCGCTTGATGTGAGTACTTGTGGGATTGTGACCATGAGGAAAGTGTTGAGCAATAATGCTTAAGGTACTCTTGTGGCCATGAGGTCCATTACTTGCCACAAGGTAAGGAGTCCCTTTGGGGAGCAAGTGGGGTATTACGAATGGAAGCCCTTATTAAGAACCATAGATAGGAGCCACCTTATTTTTCCACTTAGCTTCTTGGTGTAAGGATTGATCCTAGTGGACTAGCTCAAATCACCCCAAGATTACTCACCATCTGTGTTCCTTTGGTTGTGTCATTGGCACTTCCACGACAAAGCCAATATCTATTGTGGGTAACCACTTTGTGTGAGGAAATGGAGCATCAAGTGTGGGCCAAGTTGTTAAGTATTGAGCCATTATTTTTTTAGGCTAGTAAGTGCTTGAAATGTTCTCGATGTGATCTACCTGTGTAAATGTTCTCAAATATCAAACATCACGATAGCATTCGTAGGATTTTATTGCTTTGATATCACAAATTGTTTGTCTTGGCAAAGTTTCTTTTGCCCTTGTGCAAGTGTTTTATGACATGTTTGATCACCTATTGTTTGCAAACCTATCTATTTACTATTGTCACTGTGCTTGAAAAAATCCAACCTTCAAACTAAAATTTTGAACAAACTGCCCTTAAAACTAAGATTTTTAGCACTCATTGGTCAAGAGTCGTATGATCTTGAAACTGTATCACACACTGTATTGAGAATTATTGTGCGATAGTTCGTCACTGGAAAACTATCGCACTGCTTGCCTAGAAAGTATCACACAGGCTACCTGGAAACTATTGCACTACTTACTACAAAATATTGCCTAGTCAAAAATTATCATACTGTTAGCTTGGAAACGGTCGCACAAAGTCTTTTTGCTACCTATTTGGTTTATGCAATTTTTAGTCTTTTCCTTAGTCGACCAGATTTTAGTAGGTGACTTACTCTACTACTAGAAACTTGTTTGTACCTTGGGTTCCTATTTTTAGATCCCTTGAATTAGTGTTCTCTGATTTTACAAAGTAGTCTTTCTTGGCATCGATAAGTTAGAGATCATCCTTGTTGAAAAAGTACACCTTTAGATTCTTTGGTAACATGCTTGGAGAGTTTTAGTACTCTTTTGTCCAATTCACTTCCATCAAAATTCAATTTCAATTATATATTTGGAAAATCCATCCTCCTGGTCCATATGTGTTAGGATACTCATCCTTTTATTATACACCTCTGTGGTAGTGTTGGTTTGCACCTTTTGCAACTTTCTATCTTACCATCTCTTTTTGGACAATTTAACACTTTCACTATCCTAGTTTGATATTGACATTTCATAAGGTCATCTTATCACCAAGGGTCTTTTTCTTTCATGTCGGTTATGACAAGGTACCAAGTTAGTCAAGGAAAACAACCTCAAGTTGTTTTTGAACAATTACCCTTAGTCCAAACTTGTCAAAAGTGAGAGGGGAAGAAACTCATCTTTGATCAATCCCCTAGGAGTGAGTCTGAGGCTTGGTTTGACCCAAGGAGCAATCCTAGTGAGTTGAGTACCTCTTTACCATCTTATCAATCAAATATGGACATGAGCTACACTTTAACTAGGAAACAAAGAGAAGCGATGGATCAAACTCTTGATGACATTTTCCAAAGACATAGGGATAACATGTTGTTTAGTGATGACAATCAACCTGAATCACCCCCTATTAACTCAAGATATTTAGATGCACATCAAAGAGCTGAAAGACATTATGGGCAAGCTCACCAAGATGCATGGTCACAACATGAAGACCAAAACAATGAATCTGGTGATGCTCATGTGAATACCGCATTCACTAATGACTTGTTCAAACACTCAAGGTCCAACTCACCGCTCAAAACAACCTCAAGATATGCTAATGAAAGGCTTAAAAGAATTGAGTGCGAAAAGAAAGCCTTTTTGGATGAAAAAGCTGCTAAAGAAGAAATGTTTAGACACCTAGAGGAAGAGCAACAAGCCTTGCTAGACTTGAGAAGAAAAGAATTCCAAGAGGAACAAGATAGGATTTTATCCCAACAACTCAACGATCAATTTAACAAAAGGGGTACTAATAGTGAAAACAACTCTCCACCCTCTACTCCCTCAAGAACCCCAAGAAGTAGAAGGCTGTCAAGGACCCCTTCAAGATCTCCTAGTCCTAAAGGAAGGAGGATTTCACAACATAGGAGATGAACACCTCCTAGGACCTCAAGACAACCCTCCCAATGAGCTCATCATGGCTCTCAACATGGGGGAAGTAGTGCAAGTTTTGATGATCAAGATTTTATGAGAATGCAACAAGAGCCACTATTCCAACAATATGTGGAGAAGTACCTTAATCAAAACAAAGATAGGTTCCTAGAGAGTTTGATTAACAAGGGTGCTAAAGTCCCTTACAACTTTGATGTGGATAAGAGAATCAAGAAACAAGGACCCTCTCAAGAAGAGGAAATCAAGAAACTCAAATGTATGATGGAAAAGGTGTTGGCACCTAAAAGTTCCTTTTCACTTGATTCTATTTGTCCCAATCCTTTCAACAAAAGTGTGACTATGATGGATTTTCCTAGGAAAGTTGAAATTCCCCAATACAACAAGTATGATGGCAATGGTGACCCACATGATCATGTGTGTTAGTTTTACATCATGGTTTTGAGTTCCACCAAGATGACTCTTACCTTATGAGATTATTTCCAAGGAGACTCAAGGGCCAAGCCATGGAGTGGTTTACCAACATAACCCCTCCTGTCAAAACTTTCAAAGAACTTGTCCACAGATTCGTTCAACATTTTGCATACAACTTGTCAAGATCAGTCACTATGTTGGACTTATGCAATTTGAAACAAAACCAAGGGGAATCCTTTGTTACCTTCTTGCAAAGATGGAGATGATTGTGCTCCCGCTATTCTAGGACTATTCCTGAGCATGAAAGGATTGACATCATTGTTAGTAATTTGGTGCTTGAAATGCATTATGAGGTTTAGAAGATGGTCTTTGATTCCTTTGATACTATGGTAGAGACCACATGTCAAATTGAGGACATCTTAAAAGAACAAGGTATTTTGACCAAACATAGAAATAACAACAATGGTCAAAATCCTAACAATGCTAATAAGGACAAAGGCAAAAACTCACACTGGAACAAGAATAAGCAAGTAGTCAACGATGGAGTTGTGGACTCTTCCCAACTAGAGGATCAAGGAGTCCTCCATTTGTCTAGTGCAGTCCAAGCTATGAAGCTCAACACATCCTCTAACCAACAAGAGCATAAACCTAAGTATCAAGAAAAGCCCAAGAAAAAGTTGTGACAATTTTCTAAACTGGGTGACTCCTATGAGGATGTTTTCAAGATCCTTATTGCCAATAATCTTGCACAACCACAAGATCCAAAAAATTTCCACATACCTAACGTTAAGCCACATTGGTGGAATGAAAAATATTTCTACAAATTCCACAATGGCATTGGACATGACATCAAACATTGTTGGAAACTTAAACACCTCATTCAGGATCTTATTGAAAGTGGTAAACTTTAGATTGATGGGTTGAATACCAATGCAGACCACAAAGCATTCAAGGAGCCTTTTCCCAAATATGAAAAGGGGGAAACCTCTAAACCCAAGAATGGCGAGGCCAAAATCAACTATACCTACACAGGTGCAGAAAATGTGGTTAATATGCTTGAGATTGTTGAGGAAAATGTCAACATGATGCGAAACAAAGATTCTTATGGTCATGATGTGGGCTCTCCTCCTATATTTGAAGAACCCATGGTGGTTCTTAGGGGTCCTCACTCTCAAAGGTCATCCCAAGCTCTTAACATTGTCACCAGAAGCCAAAGTCAAGGTCATGTGGTTATTAGAGGTCCTAGTTCCAATCAGTCCAACAAACCCAAGTAAGTGGCATCTAATAATGTCACCACCAAGTCAAAAATCAATCTTGAAATGAGCTACAATCTTGTTAACTAGTTACAAAGAACACCAGCTCAAATCTCAATTTTTAAACTCCTAGAATTGTCCCCAAGACATAAGCGTGTCCTGGAGGATGCTTTGCATACAGCCAATGTTCCTAACAACATATATGTTGACCAATTCCAAAACATGGTTAACCACCTTGCCAGCCCTCATTACCTCACATTCTCATAAGAAGATAACAAAGCCTTGAGCCATCCACATAATCTTTCCCTTCATATCGAAGTCATGATCCACAAGACCCGTCTCAAGTGTGTGTTGATTGATGGGGGTGCTAGGCTCAATATTTGTTCCTTAAGTCTATTGAAAATACTAGTTTATTCTGAGCAAGTTATTGATACCCGAAAGAAAATCACCATTAAAGCCTATGATGAGGCAGAGAGAAGCTCCAAAGGCTTGGTCATTCTTCCTGTCAGGATTGGCCCTATTGAAAAGGACATTTTGTTCCAAATTGTTGATGTTGGTCCTTTAGCGTATAATATCCTACTTGGTAGACCATGGATCCATGACATGCAAGCAGTGTCATCCACCTACCACCAATGTGTTAAGTTCCCCTATAGTGGAGTATAAGTTTGTATACTCAGGGATAGCACATTATCTGTTAATATAATTTCAGCAAGGACTCGTGTTCCTCTCAATAGAGAAGTAGAGGATTTTGATGCCACTTTAGCACAATGCCAAAATTAGTTTAAAGCCATAGACCTTGGTATGGGGGGGTATCAAATTGACTCCTTTACAAAATTGCTAGTCTCACCTAGGTCCTATGGTAAATCTTCATAAGAGATGCGTCCCTCATCTTCAGCAATGACTCTATTTGGTACATTTGTAGAGTCCTCAGTGCCCATCTAGGATGAAAAAGAAGAGGTAGCTATTAGAGATTGGATTTACAAGGAGGAAAAATAAAAGTATAATGAAAATGTCTCCCCATCTCCTAAGGCTTATGGGAGAGGATACACTTTGGTCAAAAATATGGGCTACCCAAGTCATGGTCCTCTTAGTCATAGACTAGATGCTAAGGCTAAACCACCCAATCATGCTTTCTTTGGTCGTAGATCTAAGACAATAGTTGGCCTAGGTTTTGAAAGTCAGAATAAGAAAATTGCTCCTATCCTTGCTACGATAGATAGTGATGATGAGTTAAGCTACATACCCAATTTGCAAAATCAACAAGATAGGTGTGAAGATTGAGTCCCTTCCACCAATCTCGTTTGGGGAGATTTAGATGCTCCAGTTATCAATCCAACAGTTTCAGACCTAGAACCAGAAGTATCCACTGTTGAAGATCATGTTGAGGATCCTATTCCAGAAACTCAATACACAAATGGCATTCAAGAAGGTGTTACCCTTGGTGACATCAAAGCCTCTAACTCAAGGCCTAAAAAATATGCTTGGTGTAAACATCCCAGCTGGGATTCAGATATGAACTCACATGAGTATGAGTGGGAATCTCTTTCTGATTGTTCTATAGTTGACATGGACATTGATGTTGTCCATACATATGGTTCCCAACCAAAGGTAGCTAATGAGTCTAGTGTAGGATTAGAGGATTGGAATCTGCAAGTTGCTTTAGTGGATGATGCTTTGCTTGGTAGGATAAGTCCTAATTTGGGCACCTTAGAGGGATACTTGACGGACCCTAACTCTACAATCACCAGAGATGATACCATTCACATACACAACATTGAACCAGTCATTGACCTACCCCTTGCCAATCCTCACTTAATTGATTGGTCTCAGCGCTATCAAGAGCCTTAGCTCCTAACTTTTCAAAATGACTATGAGATAGCATGTTACCTAAATGCCCTTGAACCTATAGTCTCTTCCACCAGCGAACCAACTACAAGCATGAAAGAACCAGATATCAAGTACCTTAGTCGCAAAATGAAAAGAAAAGAAAAAAAGAATAAGAGTTTTGATGGTGAAAACCACTATGTGGTGGTGTCAGAACCTAAAAAAGTAAAAATAAAGGATGTATCTGAGGATGAAAACCTCTCTGAGGCACCTAAGGATGAGGTACTTGATCATCTCCCAAGTTACTTTCAGGACAGATCTTCAGTGCTTGTTGAGCCTACATAGCCAGTTAATTTGAATACACAAGAGGCTCCACAAATTGTATATTTAGCTTAGCCTCTATCAACATAGGAAAAAGAAGCATATACCAAGTTCCTATAGACCAAGAAGATCAATTTTGCTTGGACTTACTCAGACATGCCAGGGTTGGACACCAATCTCATTATGCATCATTTGTCCATAGCTCCAGGTATCAAACTAGTTAAACAAAAGTTAAGGAAAATGCATTCTCACATAGCTCTTCTTGTCAAAGCTGAATTAGAAAAACTCCTCAGTAGAGGATTTATAAGAGCCATTGACCATGTTGAATGGATATCCAATAGTGTACCATTTTCAAAACATGACAAGTCCATTTGTGTCTGCACAGATTTTAGAGATCTTAATAAAGAATGCCCAAAGGATGATTTTCCACTTCCAAACATAGACATGATAGTGGACATGACCACGGGCTATGAGATATATTCCTTGATGGATGGTTTTTTTGGGTATAATCAAATCAAAATAGCTCCTAAAGACCAAGAAAAGACTACATTCACTTGCACATGGGGAACCTATTACTGGAATGTCATGCCATTTGGATTGAAAAATGTAGGAGCTACTTATCAAAGAGCTATGACTACTATCTTCCATGACATGATGCATAAGAATATGGAAGATTATGTGGATGACACCTTGGCAAAATCTAAAAAAAGGGATACACACCTTGGCAATTTGGAATTAATTCTAGATCATATGGAACAGTTTCAATTGAGATTAAATCCCAAAAAGTGTGCATTTGGAGTCACCTCTGGAAAAATCCTAGGATTTATCATTTCAACTAAAGGAATAGAGGTGGACCTAGAGAAAGTTCAAGCAATAATGGATATGTCGCCTCCCAATAACATCAGTCAAATGAGGAGTCTTCAAGGATGCCTTCAATCTATAAGGAGGTTTATTTCATAGCTGGCTGATAGAGCCCAACCCTTTAATAAGACTTTACACAAAGGGGTTAAATGTGTCTGGAATGAAGATTGTTAGCAAAGCATGGACCAAATCAAGAAATACTTGGCCAATCCTCCAATCTTAATGCCTCATATCCTAGGAAAACCACTCATATTGTATGTGTCAACAACAAAATCTTCCTTGGGGGCATTATTGGCTCAGCTTGATGATACTGGAAAAGAAAGGGCTATATAGTACATCAATTGTACTCTTGTGTCATATGAGGTCAACTACACTAGTATTGAAAAATCTTGCCTAGCAGTGGTGTTTGCTTCCCAAAAGTTGCAACATTACATGCTTGCGCATACAATACACCTCATTGCAAAAATTGATCCTCTCAAATATTTTCTTGGTAAGGCCACTCTCATAGGTAGACTTGCTAAGTGGATGATGATCTTATCAGAATTTGACATAGAGTATGTTGAGCGTAAGGCTATAAAAGGACAAGCCATTGTAGACCAATTGGCTGATTTTCCAATTCTAGACAAAGCACCAATTCAAGTTGAATTTCTAGATGAGCACATAATGTACATGACTACAAGAACATGGAAGATGTTCTTTGATGGCTCTTTCATGCAAAATGGTTCTAGTGTAGGAGTGTTATTTGTTTCTCCTCATGGGTACACAATTCCTAAGTCCTAAAAACTATTGTTCCCATGCACAAATAACATTGCCAAGTATGAGGCCTTGAAAAATGGACTAAAAATGGCTATAGAATGGAGAATCATAGAGCTTCATATTTATGGGGATTCACAATTAATAGTCAACCAAGTTAATGAAGAATACCAAACCAAAGACTAAAAACTGGTACCCTACAAGAAAATGGTTGATTCATTGTGAAGATACTTCACCTTTGTTACATTTCAACAAATCCCTAGAGTAGAGAATAAAGTAGTTGATGCTATGGCTACATTGGCTTCACTTCTTCAACTAGAACAACATGAGTCCAGATTTAAATTCTTGGTGGAAGAGCTACGCTACCCTATCTATGACTCCCAAGAAAGCCAAGTTGTTTGTACCCTTATTGGCCATGAGCCATCCCGCTATGGTGCCATTTACTCATACCTCCATGATGGTACTATCCCTGAAACCTTCAATCATTCTGAATGAAGAAACTTAACCCGAAATGCCTCTCACCGCACTCTTATCTCTGGTGATCTGTATAGGAGAGCTTTAGATGGGACACTTCTTAGGTGTTTAGAAAAGGATGAGTCCAACCAAGTGTTAGCTGCAATTCATGAGGGAATTTTTGGAGGACATTCTAATGGTCTTTCCATGGCTTGAAGGTTGCTTAGGGTGGGGTACCATTCGCCTACCATACAGACAGATGTAGTAACTTTTGCTAAATCTTACAAAAAGTGTCAAAAACATGGAAACCTAATACATGCTCCAGGCAGAGAGCTTATTCCTTCTATTTCTCATTGGTCATTTCAGCGTTGGGACTTTGACCTTGTTGGATAGATTCATCCCAGATCATCAGGTGGACACAAATTCATTATCACTGCTATTGATTACTTTACCAAATGGGTAGAAGTTGTCCCACTTTCTGTTGCCTCAGGCAAGACAGTTTCTTTGTTTATTTTGAACCATATCATCTGTCGGTATGGAGTGCCTTCTGAAATCATCACTGACAATGGAGGTCAGTTTAAAAACAAGGCCCTTAAACATCTCTACAAGAAATTCAAGATAAAATAGCATTGGTCCTCCATTTACATCCTGCAAGAAAATGGACAAGCAAAGGCTTCAAATAATCTACCATTCTTAAAATCCTCCATAGAACAATTCACAAGAATGGTAGAGATTGGCATCTACAGATAAATCCATCCTTGTGGGCCTATAGAATGAGTATTTGTACTCCAACAGGGGCTACTCCTTTTTCCCTCACTTATGGTGTTGAAGTAGTGTTACCTTTAGAGGTGGAGATTCCTTCTCTTAGAGTTTCCCTTAAAGGTCTAGTGAATGAAAACTACCACGCCATGAGGCTCCAAGAACTAGAACTTCTAAATGAAAAGCATAAAGCATCTTTTGATCACATGAGATTTTACCAAAAGTTTATTTCCAAAGCATTCAACAAGAAGGTTCACCCTAGAGAATTTCAAGTGGGGGATCTTGTCCTATGAGAAAACCCTAAGAACCAACAACATAGAGAGCAAAATTTGAACCTAATTGGCTTGGACCATACCTCATTACTATTGCTTTTGGTACAGGTGCTTTTTACTATCTGATCTAGAGGGAGAACAACTCCCTGATCCTATCAATGTTTTGCACCTCAAGAAGTTCTATCCATGATGCCTATTCTGTCTAAAGGCATTGTTTATACATACTTATTGATCTTGAAAAAAAATTCCAAAAAAATTCATATATGATGCTGAAAAAATCCTAAAAAGCATATAAAGTCCTAAAAAAATACACAAAAAATATAAAAATTCAAAAAAATAGAAAATGTGCCTTGGTGAAAACCTAGAAACAGGCACCTTGGTAGCAAAAATACAAAAAAATCAAAAAATCAAAAAATCTCCAAGTGGTGAAAACCTAGAAATAGGCACTACTTGAGGCCTTTGCACCCTTGTCTTTTAGCATGTGTCCTCGACACTTAGCCTTTCTCCATCATGCCTTAACCTTGTGGCCTTGGTTTGGAATTGGTCTATGTCTTTGTCTAGGGGGCATAACTATGTTAGCTTTGGTCTCTGGGATGCATTGGTCTTTAGGACATCTTGCAAATGGTGTTTTTCAACACCACCCTAACTATTTTTTTCAACACTACCCTAGCATCAAGTGTTTCTCAACACTTATCAGATGTCTTACCCGCAGTCTAGCATGATATGGTATTTATCATTTGCAGATGTGATACTCAAAGTTTGACTCTATGACCTACACACACGCACATAAACACTCAACTTTCTGAGACTTGTTTGACTTTATTTCTTTGTGTGCTATCTATGATGAATTCTTTGATGAGTTTTCTCTCCCTAATAGTTTTTGATGATGTCGAGCTAGAAGACTGGAGGCATGAGGACATGTTTTATTTCTTTTTCTTCTTGTGGGTATATTTTTTTGGTCCTAACTATCATTAGCATTTATGCTTGTTCCACTTGACAATGGGATCTACAAGGTATTATCCTTGACTATTTTTACAAGTGCATACTTCTAGCCATCTTGACTTTCCTTGTGTCTCGATGCGAGTATAATCTTTCTATATTAAACTTAGGTAATCTCACTACACTAGTCATCTTGACCTATATGTCTTTGGTGCCTAGGTGTGATTCCCACATATCTATCTGATATAGATCATATTCAAATTCACATAGTCATACTAGTGTGCATTGTATGATCTTGCGATGCTACCAATAATGCTCGATGATGAATATTAGAGTCTAAAAAGCTTTGTGACCTTGCAAGTAAACCACTTTTCATAGTAGCTTGCATTTTTAGGTTCATGTTAGTTTAGTTTTTCATTTTGCATATGGAGAGAGCTCTCCTTTCATCTTTCGTGGACCTATCGATCAACTACGCTCACCTTTCCTTTTCTCGATCATGTCTTTCACTCCTTGTCTTTCACATCATGTCCTTTTTCCTATTATCACAAGGGGTTAATCTTATCATCATATCTCTATCGTAAAGAGATCATTTTTTTTAGAAACATGCATCTATATCATAAACATGAGAACTAAACATACATTTATGAGAGAGATTATACATGAGCATATATATCATACATTTTGAGCAATATGACAAGACAATATAAAAACTAAAACATCCATCACAAGTGGGACAAGTACACAAGATATATCACCAATCTATTAATCTCATATATATATATATATATATAAATGTCATGATATAATGTGGGATCCAAAAATCTGGATAAAGTCCTAGGATATGTCTCTATACATCTATCCTATACCTAGACCTAGGACTCACTAGCACCATCATGTGGAGCTGGTGGTGGTGGAGCTGGTGCTTCCACTCTATCTAGGACCATGTCAAATCTCCCAGCTATCACAAAGTAGGGTGGTGCTCTCTATCCCTCAAGTATAGCTTGTATATAGAGCCCATGATAATAAGCAGCTCGGGTTGCCTCTCACTTGATCTCTACTGCATCAGCCTATGCCACCCTCTCCTGCCACTCTATTTTAGCTCTCAGATCAATCAGCTACTGGTCTTTGATGGCTATGGTGATCTGTAGCTACTGCATCTCCATCTCTAGGACCTGTATCCTCACTCTTAGATCCTCTCCCCCTGCAGGCTGATCCTACCCAACATCCACCCATCAGCAAGATGGCCTTGCCATGTCATCCCCCTCATCAGTAGAACCCTATCCCTATGGCCATTTCTAGCCACCTGATGGAGAGCTTTATCTTGTCTCCCTAGCTCTCCCTCTCCCTCCTCCATCCCCTCCATCCCCATCATCTCAATCATCCCCTTGTGTTTTTAGTTGTGCATCAGGTACAGTGAACCTCCACTGCTCTACCCTGTAGGCCACATCGGCACCTGCATCTACCATGTCTGGAAGGTAGTCCCATGGCTCCTTGCATATGGCCATTGTATCATGTACTACCCATTGGTAGTCCAGCATTGGTATCCAACCTTGTCTCTCCTCGTTCCTAACCTAAGCATAAGTAGTGGTCTCGGTGGGCACTCTTTGTTGGTGCCTGAATTGTCTCCAAACTTAGGTGATCACAAATCTCTCAACAATATCTTAGTGTTTACCTACCAGTGGCCAGCTACATAACATGTAACCAAGCTCCTCCTGATCACCCCACTTCTCAATAGCCCTATATGGCCTCCACTGAAATGAGTTGAGCTCATCCAATACCCTCCTGTAATATGTCACATCCCCGCTATGTGGCTGTGATAGGAACCCTATGTACCTGTAGATATAGGGGTGTCTCCACTCCCTCAACTAAACACATAGACACATAATGACGATGTTCTCCCACATCCAAACCTGTGCTAGGATAGCACCGCATTCCTAGGTCCTACTCTCCCGATATACAATCTCATGGAGCTCATGGTACATATCTTCTAGGATGGCTAGATCCCATGCCATCCGTCATGGGTGTGCAATCAAGTCTGCTACTAACCTGTCCCAACCTAGTGGGAAACCCTTCTAACTCCTCTCAGTAATAAGGGCCTGTGCTACTATAGAACATACGATGCATGGCACTGAAAAGTCCCTACCAAACTCATCCATTAGCTGATCCTAGCTAAGGTGTTTATCCATAAATGTGACATCCTAAAACATGTCCTACATAATCTTTCACCCCTCAGTTAGATCCTAATCGTAGTACACCTGTGCCAACAAACAATCATGTTAGTTTCTATCATATGGAAACTATACATCTATGACTATCTATAAATATGATTATACTTATAGGATCTCCATGGCTCGGAACTCGCAAGATCAGATAGACATCCTCTAGGCTAACAGGATCCTCTCTAGTGGGCAAGTGAAAGGTGTTATGCTCACTATGCCACCTCTTGGCCAATGTTGTAAGCAATCCATGATCTTCCTAAATGTGGGGCATCTACAACAAGTAGTCAAATCCCATCTCCCTCAAGTCTACCCATCTTGGATCGTCTAGATCTCGGACGCATCGTAGCCCAGTCACTCTCGGCGCTCTAACGAGTAGCGCAAGAAAGTTCTCCTACAAGCCATTTAACCCAAACCAAATGTTAGAACATATTGTGATGGATGTATAAAATCAATAGAAAACATTTTAAAGAAAACATTGTTAGGACCCATGTCATTTTTCTCAAAAACATTAAAACATGTTAATTTTTCTATGCTGTGCAATACTATTTTTTCACTAAGTATTGTACGATACTTTCCTCAATAGTTGTGCTATAGTATCTTTGTATGTGATACTTCACATAGTATCACATGATATTTTGTCCAATATCATGTGATACTAGATTCAATATCGGTGCGATGCTATTTTGACCCATGAAGTATCGCACGATAGATATCCTCAAAGGGTGCAATACTTAGCAAGTATCATATGATTTTTCGTAAGAGGAAAATTTGAAAAATTAAAAAAACATTAAAAACATGTTTTAAATTGACATAAATACTCATAAATGACCTACAAAGTGATTTTTTCTAAAAACATACTGGGGCACCATATTGCAAGGGCTAGTTGTGCAACTGGGCGTGCTTAAATTGATGCCTATGGATTGAGATAGCTGCTTGCTGGGCCATTTTCTTTCTCTAAGCTCTCAAGATTCTCAAATCACTAAAAGATAAATGATTTTGAAAATGACCTTTTTACCCCCTTTTATAGCATTTTGACTTTTTGACCTAATTTTCAAACACCTTGAAATTGCCTGAAAATTGTACCCCTAGCTAATTTCGAAGTCCTAGATCCATTTTCAAGATCAAAATCAAAATCTGAGTTCATCTTGATAGTCAAAATCACATTTCAAAATTTTCACCCTCTTCTGCACAGTTGACTGAACATTTGAGGCCTGATCCTTCGATCTTTGTTGGGGCATCTTTATTTCTTCATCCCCATCTCTTTCAAACTCCTAGTCTTTCATTCATTTTCATCTGCTTCATCTCTCTGAGGTTTGACTTCATTTTTATACTATATCTTTCTCAGTCAAACCTAGTCAAACTGGGGCATGTCTTCACTACTTGATGGTTATCCTATCATCCTTCACCTTCGATTATGATTTCTAGTGACTTGATCAAGTTTATCAATTTGTTGTTCTCCTCTTCCTGATTTCAATTTTGATTCTGAGGGGGCAGTACCTATCAGCTTTAATCTTTGATTCAGCTTATCAATCAACTTTTCTTGAGATTCTTATCTCTTATTTGAGAATTGATTATCACCTAGCTATACAAGTGTTGGTCTTATCTTTCAGCTTATCTTTGTTAGCTTATGCTTATGCTTGTCTTGATATGTTCCCATCCATCGAACACATGTCTGGGTTGTTTTGTGATTTGAAATTGATCTCACATTTCAATTCCATTCTTTGACTGCATGTGATCCCAAATTGATCTCACATTAGTCAAAGAGGGGAAAATCTATGCACCTTAAAATGGTCACCTAGACTTTGGGCCCCCATTTAGAAATTTATCAAATCCCTAAATCAATATTTTCAAAAATCAACATTTTTCAATTATATCAATTTCCTTGATCAAATCCTATTTTATCATTTATTCGATTATTCTATGGGCTAAACCATTTTATCCTAAAGTCTTTATTTATTTAAAAGGAATTTCCTCCCCTTTTATTAAATAAAAAGCCCCCACTTTTCCTCTTATCCTAAGTTGCAAAAATAAAGCATTATTCTTATTTTATAAAAAGAAGAAAAGACCTTTTTGTCTCATATGGACACAAAATTCAACTCTTATTTTCTCATTGGAGGAGATTTGTGCATATGGATTGCTCCTCTTTCAATCTCCACCCTTGATTAAATCTTTTGCCTCTTAATCTCCATGGTCCATTCCTTTTCAATTCCTTTAAAAGGAGAGCTCTTTTCTCATTCTTAGATCCCAACTTTTTATGCTAATCTTATGCTGCAAGATTTCTTGGAGACTTTGGAGCTTTTGGAGATCATTTCTTGCATTCTAGTTTCATTTCTTGCATCATATCTTTCATGGCATCTAGCTTAGTTTCCTTTATGCTTTAGATTAGCTCACATAGCTTAATTAGAAAGGGTTTTTAATACTTTCCTTTCATAGTTTAGCTTGCATTTTCATTCTTAGCATAGCTTGCATTGCATTGCATTTTCATTGATTCTTGAGGATATTGGCATTCTTGCCCTTGTCTCTTTGAATCTCCCATTGTGTGGTTTACTAGCAAGGTTGCATGCTTCGATAGCTCTAGCTAAGAGCACTATCAACATCCTTGTGACTCCATACCTAGGGAGCTCTAGGTCGCTTTCTCAAGGTTTCCCATTCATGGATTTTCTTGGAAGTAATGACTTAGAGAAGTGCACTATTTAGTGTGTACATAAAAAATAATAAAAAATATCATTTAAACCCTAGTTTTTATATAAAAAAACTATAAATTTCAATTAAAAAATAATAAAAATAATACAAACTTAAAAATTTAACTTACCTATTGATGTTGAGAAAATTGGATATGAGATTCTATCAGATATCTGAAACCCCTACAGCTATGTTCAATGTTTTCACAATAAAAATTTTGAACACAGCTGCGGGCTACAAATATAATTTACTAGAAAAAATTAGATATCTGATAATATCGAATATCTGATATTATCAAATATCCGATTAGGGATGTTCTTTGGCTTTTGGCTTGGCTAGGTGTACTGACACCCAGGCCTACTAAAAAGTCAACAAACTTTTTAGTGCACTTTTGGACAAGTGAAAAGTTTATTTTTTCACATCACCACTTTTTGGCATACCCTGATCCTGCACATACCCTAGTATTTCTTATAGGGTCAATGCTATTGATATAGGGTTTACTATTCAATTATTGGGGTTGAGGGTACATAGGCTATAGAGGGTTTAGGGTATTGGTATAGGGTTAGGGTTAAACAATTTAAGAAAAAATAATAATTTTGTTGTAGCCAAGGATGAGAGGGACCTCAAAGAAGTCAATTAAATCCTTTTAGCACAATTCAAACAATGGAAGTCACAAGAAACAAGAGAGGAATATGCAAGATCAACATTTAATTATCATGAAATCAAGTACAATGAATTTGTAACATGTAGTCTTACATTCTAGGTGTACATTCCTACTTTGGAACCTTTAAAAGGTTGTGTTTTTATACTATCTATTGTGTTCTTCCACTAAAAAACCTAACCAAAAATAACTACCCCTAAGGATCAATTACAACAACTTATAAAGCCTTCACAAGCATCAAGTCTGCTTGGAAAAGACTACATTATCCAAGTATAGGAAAATATATTACATTATAGGTCAAGAACTAAATCATAAGAATCCCTCACAACAAGATGCAATATAATGTTTTAACCAACAAAAAATTAGACCACAAGTCAAGGAACATCAAGATATGAGCCACACAGCTTCATTGATTGGAAGAATCCTTTGCTAGATCAGAAAATATAGATTGGTTGTGAAATGTGAAGAACAGTGAAGTCCTACCAAGAATCCAAGATAACTCAAACATTAAGGAACCAATTAAGGTGTGAAACTAGGTGAAGGTAAAACATGATGCCACAAAAACTCCATGAGGTGCACAATAAAAATTGATCCAAATTGAAGGAATGCTGACACAAACTTGGCGATTGAAAAACTAAAGAATAGGAAATAAAATATTTTTGGTTGATGTGAAATTTCCAAAAACTTGAGATGCTCCTACATCAGGTTTATTAGTGGATTTTTCCTCTTTCCCAATGCACAATTAGAAGGAAGATGACTCAATAGGGTCAAGTAGGACTTAGGCACTAAATGAGCCGATTATCCTTCTTTTACAAAGTAAAGTCCACCAAGATAACTGAGAGGTGGGGTGAATTAGTTATTAGATAATAACAACTTTTACTACCATTATCAGATTTCAACCATGTAATCAATCTAAGAAACAACCATAGAAAGATAAACATACACAATAACACAAAATATGTTGACTAGGGAACCTCTTGATCAGAGAGTAAACCTCAGTGGGAATGATGCCCACAAAATATGTACTAATATGAAAATTCCTTGTGAGAGGATGGACTTTGATAGGAGCCTTATGGAAGACATTTAGTATATATGAGTCCCTGTCAGGAGACTTTGAATCCCTATTAAAATATTCTACCCCAATTAAGATTTATGGAAGACAGAAGGACCCACTGTCCAAATAGCTTCAAGGGAAAGATCACTGAACACACTATCCAACTAATCTTTGTATTATCTGAATAGAATAATACCAACAATTACTTATCTTAGCAACTTATCTTTTCTCCTCTTCCTGTGCCAAACTGCACCAACTGCTTCACCAGATCTCAATACCAAATCTTTGTAATTCACATATCCTCTTACAACATATATTGCTCAATTTCACAATTCATATCAAATCTCATTATTCTTCAATTAAGGAAAAAAATCCTTCCTTTATACCACACTCAAATAATTACAAATGAGTTGGCAAACAAGGCTTAACCAATTATAAAATATAAACCTTCACACGTTACATAATATTCCACAATTACATAAAAATTGTCTACTTCAAAAAAATAACTCTTCACACGTGTGACCTCCAATCATGCTGTCACATCCAGGTAACCCCAAAAATGTCTTCATCAATAGTATAAATTTGCATGCCCAAATTCTATCCTGATTAGGATATATAATCAAACCATCACAAACCGGTTCTCAAGAACACTGTCTAAAAATTGCTTCCACTAAATTACACATAACTATCATGAATAATTGAATTTCCATGTGTTATTGATCACAATCTTAGGACACAATATAGAATAAATCCTTAACTTTTCATAGCTTGATCTATAATACTCCACGTGTGCTAATTCAAACACTGACTACTTCTCTACTAATCTCCAGTAGATCACTATGTTGACATCAATGAAAATTACAATCATGAATGCAACATACAACTACTATAGAATGACTCTAAATACTCCCCCATAGGACATATTCATCATTAATTCCTAACAATCTCCCCCATTGGCATTGATGGCAACATAGATGGAAAAACATCCCAGTTCCATAAATACCAAATTGCAACACTACTGCTCTAAAATATTTTCAAGTCCTTTTCATCAATCAAATCTTAAAGTTTTTTCGTTTTATATTGCTTCTTCTCCTCCAAGAGATGTTTTTCATGTATCATTCTCCCCTATTGACATCAATGACAAATAAAGCATCACTATGTCAATCTATTTCAAAAAAAAATTTCAATGTCAAAAGACACTTTTTAGAAAATACATTCACAAGAGTCCTTTATGACTCAGCTCAAAACACACATACTCCCACATAGAGGAAGTACCATCATACAGTCTAGAAAAGATAGAGCTCATATACCATTGGACTGATGCAACTATCTGCATCACTACTCAAAAGTAGGTTGGGGCATAACCCCAAGCATACCTCTCAAATACTCAAATGTATCTTTAGGTAAGGGCTTTGTAAATATATCTCCAATCTTCTCTTTTGTACTTATATACTCAAGTTTGACTTCTTTCTCTTTAAATTTCTCTCTTACAACATAATACTTGATTTCTATATGCTTTGTCTTAGAATGCAACATAGGATTCTTTGACATACTTACTATACTGGTGTTATCACGGTGTATGATAACATGCTCATCAAATTTGATTCTAATATCGTTCAACATTTGTTTCATCCATATTATCTGATTAAAATTGTTTGTTTCTGCTACATATTATGCTTCTGTTGTGTTCTGTGAAATATAATTTTTTTTCTTACTTAGCCAAGAAACTAATCTTCCTCCAAGCAAAAATGCTCCACCACTTATACTCTTTTTGTCATCAACACTACCTCCCCAATCTGCATCTGTATATGCACATAGGGTAAAGTCATTAGATTTTTCATAGCATAACCCATAGTCAATTGTACTTTTCAAATATCTAAATATTCTTTTTACTGCTACCTAATGTGACTCTTTAGGATCAGCTTGAAATCTTGCAACAATTCCAATTACATGTGATATATCTGGTCTTGTATGATTTAGATACTACAATCCTCCAATCATGAATATGTTCTTGTTTTGTTCAACTATAGGAGCTTCATCTGTGCTAGATAACTTATGACCAATTACCATAGGTGTGCCAACTGTCTTACAATTTTCCATTTCAAATCTCTACAACCAAATACTTTTCTTGACATAAGAAAATACCATCATTATTCTGAGCTATCTGTAATCCTAAAAAATATTTCATCTCACCAATCATGCTCATTTCAAATCTTGTCTTCATTTTTCAGCAAATTTATTAGTAGCTTCATCTTATCCTCCAAGGATAATATCATCAAAAAAGATAACTAAAATCAATAAGCCATTCTCAATCTCTTTTAGATATAAATTACTATCTGATGTGCCTTTAGTAAATCCCAATTTTATCAAATATTTATCTAATCTTTCATACCATGTTCTAGGTGCTTGTTTCAGTCCATATAAAGCTTTGTTCAGTTTACATACCATATCTCCTTCATGAGTTAAGGGAAAACTTTCAGGCTGCTCAATGTAGACTTCTTCTTCCAATTCTCCATTCAAAAATGCTAACTTCACATCCATTTGATACACTTTGAATTTTTTATAAGATGTATAAGCCAAAAACATTCTTACTGCTTCAATTCTTGCAACATGTGCAAAATTATCTTCATAATCAATTTTTTCTTGTTATGAGTATCCTTTACATATCAATCTTTCATTGTTCCTTACATCTTCTCCTTATTCATTCATCTTATTCCTGAATACCCATTTAGTTCCTATAACATTTTTATCTTTAGGTCTTGGGACCAAATTCCAAGTCGTGCTCTTTTCAATTTGATCTAGTTCTCCCATCATTGTTTTAATCCAATTTTCATCTTTACAAGCTTCATCAGTAGTTTTAGGTTCAATTTGAGAAATCAAACATAGTTCTTCGTGTACCTTATTCCTTGTCAGAACTCCATTTTCTATGCTTCCAATAATCTGATCAATAGGGTAATTTCTTGCTAGATTCCTATTTGGTGTCACTGTCTCAGTTCTTGCTTCAACTTCATGTTCTTCTCTAGGTTCTTCTCTTATCTCCTCAATGTAACTCTCATTCTAAAAATCACTGTCAGTTTCATAAAATAATTCAACATTTTCTTGATCAATTCTAGGATGAACTTCTTCATCTTATCCATAATCAAGCATTCTTTCCTAAATTTTGAACTTCTATTCAATTTTAACATTTGCGCTCTCAACAATAGTCTTAGTTCTTTTATTGAAACATCTATAAGCTTTTCTTTTCAATGAATAACCAAGAAATATACCTTCATCACTTTTGGGATCAAACTTACCAATGTCATCATCTCTCTTAATATAACACTTACTTCCAAAAATTCTAAAATACTTAACTGATGGTCATGTCCAAACCATAATTCATAGGGTGTCTTGTTTGTGTCTTCTCTGATTTGTACTATGTTCATTGTATATACTATTGTATTCACTTCTTCTCTCTAGAATGTCTTTGCCAAATCATTTTCATATAACATAGCTCTTGTTGCTTTAGTTACTGATATGTTCCTTCTTTCTACAATACCATTTTATTCAGGTGTTCACAAAAATTATTTAATTCCTTTGAAGTAAATTAACCACCTCTATCAGACCTCAAAAATTTAATCTTCATTCCAGATTCATTCTCAACCTTATTCTTAATCAATTTAAATTTGTCAAATGCTTTAGATTTTTCTTTAAGAAATGCAATCCACGTCATTCTTGTAAATTCATCAACAAGAATCACAATACCTTTCACCATAGAATCCTCTAGTCCTTGTGGGACCACTCAAGTTTGTATGAATAATTTTCAAATTTTCTTCTGTTGTGAACTTCTTACTAGGAAATGAACTTCTCTTCTGCTTAGCCATAACACATTCTTTGCAAACCATGTTAGTAGGTTTCATAATCTTGGGCAAATCTCTTACTGCAAATGTAGTACTTACTTTCACAATGTTATCAAAGTTTATGTGACAAAACCTTCTATGCCATAACCAAATGTCATCAATTTTAGTAATCAAACATGTCATTTTAGTAGGATTCATCTGAAATATATTGCCTATGGTTCTTGATCAAGTTCCAATCAAATTACCATCCTTATCTTTGATCACACAAGTTTTCTCAGTAAACCAAACTTGATATCCCTTATCAACTAACTATCCAAAACTCAAAAGATTATGTTTCAATCCATCCACAAAATAAACATCATCAGTATTAGTCTTTCCATCAAGATTAATGGATCATATTCCTTTTATCAAACAAGGTGTGTAATGCCCACCCTAGCATCTTCCTATGTTAGATAGACAAGACTATTGCTTTGACACTTTGGATTATATGTTTGGACTATGATCACTATTTAGTTAGCATTTTATGAGACATTTGAGCATATCTATATATTTGGTTACTATAGTTTATTTGGAAATATTAAATGAGTTAGCATTTAATGATGAATGGTTAGAAATGAACTATTAGTGAAATTTTTTTACATTGATTTGTGTTATGATTTTTATATTATGATCTAACCCTACTGACCACATTATGATTTTATGTTTACTAGTTGATGTGAGTGTAGGATGAGGAGGGTGACTCGTAGTTACACCTACGGGAGGTCCACGGGATGTCACACTCTCCCTCCTTATTTTACATTGTCTGTTTATATATATATGTATATGCATATCAGTTGGTGATGTAGGATCAAGGTACCAAGCATCATCTCCACCTAGCTACATAGGTCTGAGCATGCCTTCAAAATCCTTGAATTGTTGTTGTGTAGAGATTTAACCAAGCTACTCTCAAGGTTACCCATGGACTTAGTTTATGTTAGGAGGTTACCCTAATTGGGGAATGTGAATGCATTCTTATGATGTTATCCTATGGTTTATGTTATGATGTTAGTTGGATATGTGTGTGTGTGTGTGTGTGTGTGTTTTATTTGGTTGTGATGAACTACAACTGATTTAAAACCTGAATGAAGAATCTATGATTAAAGATCACTGAGGAGTTGATGATTAGATATGTCAGATGATTAAATTAGTATTATGTTGTCATTGATGTCAACTAGCTTGACAATACTTATCTTTTAAGTTACTATACCGAAACATCTGAAGAAAGGTGAAAAAGATGAAGAATAGAAGTATCTACGTGAGGAAGATGTATATGTCAGATGAGGAGAAGGAATACACTGAGTAACTTGTTGATGAGTCTATGACTTTATGATATTGACTTTATTATGTTGCATTCATCTATGATGAAGAATAGAGCTGAAAGACACAAAGCAGTGTTGTCGATAAATGAAGCATTCTAGTATACACCGATGGAGTGTAGTGTATACCGAGCACAATGTTAACCGAGCTTGTGTTCACCGATGCATTTCTTTGTTAATTGAGTAGAACAAAAAGGAATTAAATGATTAGTGTAGCTGAAAAATTGATGAGCTGGAAAGTGTATGAAATCTAGGTAACAGATAAGGTTTTTTATGAAGATCGACGGCTAACATAATTCAAGGAAGATCTAATGGAGCAGATTGAAATGTGTTACTAACACATCAACCGAAGAAGGTTAAAGCGGAAAAATCAATGAATGAGATTAAGTGGAAAAATTTGATGGACAAAAAGAAAATGATTTACTCGTCTATATAAGAGACTGGTTTCATTGTTGAAACTATGTCAAAGGAAGAAGATACTGCAAAATTATCGCATGAACAATTTTTCATGCATTCTGATCATACTGGTTAGTGAGAGTTGAATTGTAGAATAATTACTGAGCTATAGAGAGTAATTACTGACAGATAGTAAGTTGATATAATGTTGAATCTGAAGTGATATATTGATTAGAAAGATTTGTATGAGCTGGATATTGATCTGTAAACTGCAATTGAAGTTGTATGAAGGCAGATCATCTACTGTTACATATTTAACCATTATACATAGTCAAATCTCTTACCCGAGTGGACTAAGAAAGTCTTTTTATGTTTCATTCATAGAGTGAACATTGTTATCTTGTCAACCCTAGAGTGACTGCTAGTTGGATGATAACTGTTGGTCTAAAATCCTCTAACAAGGTCACACCTAAAAATGTGTTTGTAACCTTTAACAAGGTTGGGTCTTCACCAACCTCACTTCAGAAAAGTGAACATTTTTGGGTTGTCGGTCCCAGGTGGTTTTTTCCTTCACAGGGTTTCCATGTTAAATCTCTTGTGTTATGTGTTGATTGTGATATTTGTTTGTTATCATACTTTTCATATTACATGTTAGATTTGATCGGTAACTACTATAATTTTTAGACTAATAATTGGTAAAAGCACAGACAGTGAAAGTATTTTATGTTTACCAAGTAGCAGAAGTTGAAGAATTTGTTTTGGATTATACATTTTGTTTTGGGACACTGGATAACTTATTCACCCCCCTCTCAGTTATTATAATAGGCTGTACAATGGTATTTTAATGTTTAATAAAATACATTGAATAAAAGTAAAATAATAATAATAATAGATAATTAAAGGAAGCTCCTATTGGTAAAACTAGCTATCTAGGAGGGAGTTGAACTCAAGACCTCCTAGAAGGTAGGCTAGTTTGATTCCAATTGGACTATGTATGTTTCTTGAAATTTATGTTTAATCTTCTTGTTATAGGTTTCTTGGGAGGTTATTTTAATTAAATTTATTAAGAAAATTTATTATGTGTTTATGGGAATGTTGGTTTGATTTTTACAACCAACTAGGGAAGTTGGAGAAGTTGCTTCCCATAAAGAAACTCCTCCAACCATATAATTGGAGGATAAATCAAATGATTTTGGGGAAATTTGGGGGTGAGAAATTTGGAGAGAAAAATTTGGTAATTCTTGCTAACTGGTTCCAGAAGTCATTTGGGGAAACTTGGTCTTTGTGTGTTTTATTGATCATCTTTCTGTGAGTACATTTGGGAAATTTTTCTTAGTAAGGAAGAGAGGTTTAGTTTCTAGAGGAGACTCTACCAGGAGGCTACCATCTCACTCAAAGCTTGGAGGTACTGCAGGGGTGTGCTCCATCCATTGTGAGGTTTCTCCGCAGGACTCTAGGTAGGATCTGGATCCAGAAAAGTTTACTCCTTGTATGTGTGTGAATATTATTGTGGAATTATTCATAAGTATTTTCATATTAGTATGATGATAGGATGATATATATTTTTATTTATTTTTTTTAAAATATTACAACCAGGAAAATGTGATCATTCCTTTTATCATTTCGTTTATCCAAATGTTGTCTCTGTTATGATAGTTCAAATTGTTACAAAACCATAAACTCTAACTTAGACTTGATTATTTTCCACCTTATTCCAGAGATATCATTTCGCATCCAATTAAAATATGCATAAGTTCCACTATCAATTCATCACTACATGGCTGATTACTAATCAACTAGTCATTTAAACAAAATGTGTAACTAGTTTTTTGTAAACATCTGCTATGTTATATAAACTTGATCTAAGGAATGAATTATGAAATTTGACCATTATCAAACAACTGATACTTGTCAAATTACTAAACTTTATTAATCATTTCAACAACCTTTTTATTATTTGTTGTTATGAAGATGAGTCTTTATCTTGTTGTTGACAGTTGAGACATAGATTTCTTGTCACTGTCATTTTTCCCCTCTTGTCGCTTGGGTGGCAAGAACCAGAATTATACATTATATGCCATTACACCCGAATGCAAAAAATAAAACAATAAAAATACATAACATATCTCTTCAACATATACACCATAATAGTTCTGCTATGAATCCAGGATTTATACAAATATAACATTTAAGTATAAGAACATTTAATTTCTTATACTTTAAGTTATATTTGTATAAATACCTTTCAAGATGTTTGAGATTGGTCTCAGTTCATAGGAGTTAAGATGCATATTTTATATTTTAGTGATTTTTTAAAAAAAATCAAACAGCCAAATTTCAGGTATACGAGGGTTCCCTAGATTTTTGAACAAGTTATGGAACATTGTGTTAATGCATGTGGAAAGTTATATGTTGTATCTTATGAATGTTTATACATGGTTTTTTTGGCATTATAAGATGTTAATCATGTGATTTTAGTACTTTTTTTATGATAGAATTCATAATATGAGGCTAGGTCTCATTCAGGTGGCCTGAGTGCACCGGAGAGTTTCCTAGACCTATGAGATGGATCTTTTGAAAGTACTTGATATTTTCATGGCTTGTGTGTTTGGGTAGGGGAATAGATACCTTAGGTGAGTGGCTCTCCATAGGTTTTGGAACCCTAAAGTGGCTTCCAGATGATCCTATGGGTGGGTTAGTAAAAATTCATAACCTAATAATGAATCTAGGAAAGGGGGAAACAAAAGATAATGAAATAAAATATATTAATGGCCACATAGTCATGTTGGAGTACCAGGACCCTGGGTAATTGGCAAGGAGGATCCCTATTCAAAAAGGGGGTACCGGGGTTACATGGTTTCCAGAGAGGATCCCAAAATACCAGATATATGATGACACTCACCTAGAGGTTATGCTAGAAACCTAACCCTTGTAATTAGTAATGTGATATCTTGTAATGTTTTGTATTTGTTTTCAAGTGAGGGTTTTTGAAACATTAGAATGCTTAGGCCTTGTGAGTATCTTGGTTCTATCTCCTAGCATGAGGGGTGGAAATTCACCAGTTTCACATCGTTGGGTGGCAAAAATATTTTGAGGTCATGTTTGTGGTTCATGACTTGGATGTGTTCAATTCTATGCATTAATGAAGACCTTTCTATTTGTATCATTGTTACTGAAAAGAAAGATGTAAAGATATGTTGTAATGCCTTCATGCCATTTTTGTACTTACTATTCTAATGATATTCATTATCAGAAAAATGTAATTGAAAAGAAAGGTAATGTAATTGGGAGGGATAGTTCTAGGGTTTATTTTAAGGGATATTATTTGAAAGATAAAAGTTGAAATGTAAAGTGTAAATGTTGAATTATTCTCTCTATTTCTCCTATGTTGAAATACAAGGGAATGTTTATTATTCTAAGGTTAAAATGTAATCTGTAAGAATAGCTATTTCAATGTGTAGGAAAGAGTAATGAAATTGATATATAATTGTAAATGAAATGTTATTTTCTTACCCTATCTCTTAAGTTATGAAATGTGAAAGTAAAGAAAAGAAATGAAATTCAATTTGGATAAGTAATGTAAATATGTTAGTAAATTAATTCATTAAGGGAACCTTAAGGAATGAAAATGTGAATGTATTAATGATGTAATGTTAGAAAAAAAAAATTTAGTTTCAATTTTTGGTCATAAGACCTGATTCCTTATGGGTTCCCTGGCGGGGACATTACAAGGTGCATTTTTTCCAACTCTAACAATTCCTCCATCATAGTTGTTAAACTTTATAAATTTCTTCATATCTCCAGTCATATGATGTGAAAAAACACTATTTATGATCCAATCAGTTTTCTTTTCTACTTGGGAAACTAAAAAAATTTCTTTTCTAACTTCAGTTTCAGAGTTTTCTTCTTTTATTGCTACAAATCCTATATCATCCTTCTCATTATCACTTTCACTTAATAATTTATCAACACTAGCCTCAAGTTCTTCATCATTAGCATAGTAACACTCTTTAGATCTTCTAGGTTTAAAGTTCTTCTTATATTTCTTTACTCTCTTAGGGTATTTAAATGCAAAATGACCATATTATTGACAAGTCCAACATTTAAAGATTTTCTTACCTTCAGGTTCTCTTTTCAAAAGAAAGGAAATTCCTTCTTCAATCTTTCTATCTTCTTTGGTCTTAGATATGTTGCAACTAGCATAATCTCCATTGACACTAATACTTCTTCACAAAGTATGGTGAACATTAAGTACATTGAATATTGTTTCAATTATAGGTAGATCTCTTGACTGTCTCAAGCTTATCTCTGTTGCTTCTAATCTTCCAAGAAGAGTTTCTCTAGTAAACTTCTCAATACAAGGTATAACTTGTTCAATCATTTGCACTGTCTGCTTAAATACAGGGGTCAATATCTTTAAGATCTTCCATATCACTTCATCCTCATTCTTGTTTCCTTCACAAGCTTTGATACCTACAACAATATCTGATATCCTACCAATATAACTTCTAACAGATTCATCTTCCATCATTTTTATATCTTCAAATGAACATATCCAATTTTTTAATCTAACTCTCTTTTCATGCACATCACCTTCAAAAGTAGATTGTAAAGTTAACCAAATTTCATGAGATGTCCTTAGAGTTTTTACCTGACTGTATTCATTCTCCGGAAGTGCTGACAAAAGTGATTCTCTAGAAAGTATGTTACACATGAATAGATCTCTCTCCATATCAGTACATTCTTCAATTTTATCTTCCTCAATGATAGTCTTCTCATTATCTGTGATTAACTAGTATCCTGGTCCTAAACATAGAAAATATGTCTTCATCTTTTATTTCCAGCTGCCATAGTTCACTCCATCAAACTTAGGGCTTTCCTTCATGAAATGTGTTGCCATAGATCTCCTGAAGTTGTTAAACTTTTCCTTCGAGGACATGCCGCTCTGATACCAATTGTTAGAAAGTAAAGTCCACCAAGATAATTGAGAGGGGAGGGGGTGAGTCAGTTATCAGATAATAACAAATTTTACTACCATTATCAGATTTCAACCATGTAATCAATATAAGAAACAACCATAGAAAGATAGACATACACAACAACATAATAATACAAGATATGTTGACTAGGGAACCTCTTGATCAGAGAGTAAACCCCAGTGGGAATGATGCCCAGAAAAGATGTACTAATATGAAAATTCCTTGTGAGAGGATGGAATCTGATAGGAGCCTTATGAAATACATTTAGTACATATGAGTCCCTATTAGGAGACTTTGAATTCCTATTAAAATATTTTAACCCTGTTAAGAGTTATGGAAGACAAAAGGACCCACTGTCCAAATAGCTACAAGGGAAAGATCACTAAACACACTATCCAACTGATCTTTTTATTATTCAAATACAATAATACCAACAATTACTTATCTCAACAACTTATCTTTTCTCCTCTGCCTGTTCCAAACCGCACCAACTGCTTCACCAGATCAATATACCAAATCTCTGCAATTCACATATCCTCTTACAACATATATTTCTCAATTTCACAATTCATATCATATCTCATTACTCTTCACTTAGGGAAAAAAATCATTCCTATATACCACACTCAAATAATTACAAATGAGTCAGCCAACAAGGCTTAATCAATTACAAAATATAAACCTTCACGCGTTACATAATATTCTACAATTACATAAAAACTTTCAGCTTCAAAACAAAAGAACTTTTCACATGTGTGACCTCTGATCATGCCATCTCATTCAAGTCACCAAAAAAATGTCTTCATAAAATGTATAAATTTGCATGCCCAGATTCTATCCTGATTAGGAGATATAATCCAGCCATCATAAACCGCTTCTCAAGAACACTGTCTAAATACCGCTTCCACTAAATTACACATAATTGTCATGAATAATTGAATTTCTACATGCGCTCTTGACCAAAATCTCAGGACATAATATATAATAAATCCTCAACTTCGCATAGCTTGATCTACAATACTCCACGTGCGCTAATTCAAACACTGCCTTCTTCTCTACTAATCTCCAGTAGATCACTGTGTTGACATCAATGACAATTATAATCATGTTAGCAACATAAAAATCCTACATAATGACTCCGAATACTCCCCCATAGGACATATTTAGAATTCATTCCTAAGAATCTCCCCCATTGGAATTGATGGAAACATAGATGAAAAAACATCTAAGTTCCATAAATACCAAACTGCAACACTACTGCTCTGAAATATTTTGATGTCCTTTTCATTAATCAAATCTTAAAGTTTTTTCATTTTATATTTCTTCTTCTCCTCCAATAGATGTATTTCATGTATCCTTCTCCCCCATTAACATCAATGACAAATAAAGCATCACTATGTCAATCTATTTCAAAAAAAAACTTCAATGTTGAAAGACACTTTTCAAAAAATACATTCACAAGAGTCCTTTATGACTCATCTCAAAAAAAACATACTCCCCCATAGAGGAATTACCATCATATAGTCCAGAAAATATTGAGCTCATATACCACTAGACTGATGCAACTATCTGCATCACTTCTCAAAAATAGGTTGGGGCATAACCCCAAGCACACCTCTCAAATACTCAAATTTATCTTTAGGTAAGGTCTTTGTAAATATATCTGTAATCTGCTCTTTTTTACTTATATACTCAAGTCTAACTTCTTTCTCTGTATCTTTCTCTCTTAAAACATGATACTTGATTTCTATATGATTTGTCTTAGAATGCAACATAGGATTCTTTGAAATACTTACTTTACTAGTGTTATCATAGTGTATGATAACAGGCTCATCAAATTTGATTCTAATATCCTTCAACATTTATTTCATCCATATTATCTGATTAAAATTGTTTGTTGCTGCTACATATTCTCCTTCTGTTGTGCTTTGTGAAATACAATTATGTTTCTTACTTAGCTAAGCAACCAATCTTCCTCCAAGAAAAAATGCTCCACCACTTGTACTCTTTTTGTCATCAACACTACCTCTCCAATCTACATCTTTATATGCACATAGAGTAAATTCATTATATTTTTCATACAATAACCCATAGTCAATTGTACCTTTCAAATATCTAAATATTCATTTTACTGCTGCATAATGTGACTCTTTAGGATCAGCTTGAAATCTTGCAACAATTCCAACTGCATGTGATATATCTGGTCTTGTATGAGTTAGATACTACAATCCTCCAATCATGGATTTGTACTTCTTTTGTTCAACTGTAGGAGCTTCATCTGTGCTAGATAACTTATGACCAGTTACCATAGGTATGCCAAATGGCTTACAATTTTCCATTCCTAATCTCTACAACAAGTCTTTCAGATACTTTTGTTGACATAATAAAATACCATCATTGTTCTGAGCTATCTGTAATCCTAAAAAATATTTCATCTCACCAATCATGCTCATTTCAAATTCTATCTTCATTTTTCAGCAAATTTATCACTAGCTTCATCTTCTCCTCCAAAGATAATATCATCAACAAAGATAACTACAATCAATAAGTCATCTCAATCTCTTTCAAATATAAATTACTACCTATTGTGCCTTTAGTAAATCCCAATTTTATCAAATATTTATCTAATCTTTCATACCATGTTCTAGGTGCTTGTTTCAATCTATATAAAGCTTTTTTTAGTTTACATACCATATCTCCTTCATGAGTCAAGGGAAAACCTTTAGGCTTCTCAATGTAGACTTCTTCTTCCGATTCTCTATTCAGAAATGTTGACTTCACATCTATCTGATACACTTTGAATTATTTATAAGCTGCATATGCCAAAAACATTCTTATTGGTTCAATTCTTGCAACATGTGCAAAATTCTCTTCATAGTCAATTCCTTCTTGTTGTGAGTATCCTTTACATACCAATCTTGCTTTGTTCCTTATAACTTCTCCTTGTTCATTCATCTTATTCCTAAATACCCATTTAGTTCCTATAACATTTCTATCTTTAGGTCTAGGGACCAAATTCCAAGTCTTGTTCTTTTCAATTTGATCTAGTTCTTCCTTCATTACTTTAATCCAATTTTCATCTTTGCAAGCTTCATCACTAGTTTTAGGTTCAATTTGAGAAATCAAACATAGTTCTTCTTATACCTTATTCCTTGTCAGAACTTTGTTTTCTATGCTTCCAATAATCTGATCAATAGGGTAATTTCTTGCTAGATTCCTATTTGGTGTCACTGTCTCAGTTCTTGCTTCAACTCCATGTTCTTCTCTAGGTTCTTCTCTTATCTCCTCAATGTAACTCTCATTCTAAAAATCACTGTCAGTTTCATAAAATAATTCAACATTTTCTTGATCAATTCTAGGATCAACTTCTTCATCTGATCCATAATCAAGCATTCTTTCCTAAATTTTGAACTTCTATTCAATTTTAACATTTGCACTCTCAATAATAGTCTTAGTTCTTTTATTGAAACATCTATAAACTTTTCTTTTCAATGAATAACCAAGAAATATACCTTCATCACTTCTGGGATCAAACTTACCAATTTCATCATCTCTCTTAATATAACACTTTCAAAAATTTTGAAATACTTAACTGATGGTGCATGTCCAAACCATAATTCATAGGGTGTCTTGTTTGTGTCTACTCTAATTTGTACTTTGTTCATTCTATATACTCTTGTATTCACTACTTCTCTCCAGAATATCTTTCTCCAAATAATTTTCAAATAACATAGGTCTCTTTGCTTCAGTTACTGATCTATTCCTTCTTTCTGCAATACCATTTTGTTCAGGTGTTCTTAGGGGCTGAAAGTTGTCTCTTAACACCATTAACTTCAAAAAATTATTAAATTGCTTCGAAGTAGATTCTCCACCCCTATCAGACCTTAAACATTTAATCTTCATTCCAAATTCATTCTCAACTTTTTTCTTAATCAATTTAAATTTGTCAAATGCTTCAGATTTTTCTTTAAGAAATGCAATCCACATTATTCTTATAAAGTCATCAACAAGAATCATAAAATACCATTCACCATAGAATCCTCTAGTCCTTGTGGGACTTCTCAAGTTTTTATGAACAATTTCCAACTTTGCTTCTATTGTGAACTTCTTACTAGGAAATGAACTTCTCTTCTGCTTAGCCATAACACATTCTTTGCAAATCATGTTAGTAGGTTTCATAATCTTGGGCAAATCTCTTACTACAAATGTAGTACTTACTTCCACAATTTTATCAAATTTTATGTGACAAAACCTTATGTGCCATAACCAACTATCATAAATTTTAGTAATCAAGCATATCATTTTAGCACGATTCAAATTAAATATATTACCTCTGGTTCTTGATCATGTTCTAATCAAATTACCATCCTTATCTTTGATCACACAAGTTTTCTCAATAAACCAAACTTGATATCCCTTATCAACTAACTATCCAACACTCAAAACATTATTTTTCAATCCATCCACAAAATAAACATCATCAATATTAGACTTTCCATCAAGAGTAATGGACCCTATTCCTTTTATCAAACAAGGTGCATTGTTTCCGACTCTAACAATTCCTCCATCATAGTTGTTAAACTTTATAAATTTCTTCATATCTCCTATCATATGATGTGAACAACCACTATCTATGATCCAATCAATTTTCTTTTCTACTTGGGCAACTAATCTCTTCTCTAACTTTAGTTTCAGAGTTTTCTTCTTTTATTGCTACAAATCCTATATCATCATTCTCATTATCACTTTCACTTAATAATTTCTCAACACTAGCCTCAAGTTCTTCATCATTAGCATAATAACACTCTTTATATCTTCTAGGTTTAAAGTTCTTATATTTATTTACTCTCTTAGGGAGTTTAGATAAAAAATGACCATATTGTTGACAAGTCCAACATTTAAATATTTTCTTACCTTCAGCTTCTCTTTTCACAAGAAAGGCAATTACTTCCTCAATCTTTATATCTTCTTCGGTCTTAGATCTATTGCAACTAGCATAATCTCCACTAACACTAATACTTCTTGACAAAGTAGGGCGAACACTAAGTGTGTTGAATGTTGTCTCAATTCTAGGTAGATCTCCTAACTGTCTCAAGCCTATCTCTACTACTTCTAATCTTCCAAGAAGAGTTTCTCTGGTAAACTTCTCAGTACAAGGTATAACTTGTTCAATCATTTGTGTTGTCTGCTTAAATATAGGGGTCAATGTCTTTAAGATATTCCATATCACTTCTTCCTCAGTCTTGTTTCCTTCACAAGCTTTGATACCTACAACAATCTTTGATATCTTACCAATATAACTTCTAACAGATTCATCTTCCATCATTTTTATATCTTCTAATGAACATATCCAATTTTGTAATCTGACTGTCTTTGCATGCACATCACCTTCAAGTAGATTGTAAAGCTAACCAAATTTCATGAGATGTCCTTAGAGTTTTTACGTGATTGTATTCATTCTCTGGAAGTTCTGACAAAAGTGATTCTTTGGCAAGTATGTTACACATGAATAGATCTCTCTCCATATCAGTACATTCTTCAATGATAGTCTTCTCATTCTTTGTGATTAACGAGTATCCTAGTCCTAAACATAGAAAATGTGTCTTCATCTTTTCTTTCCAGCTTTCATAGATCACTCCATCAAACTGAGGGCTTTCCTTCATGAAATGAGTTGCCATAGATCTCCTTAAGTTGTTAAACTTGTCCTTCAAGGACATGCCGCTCTGATACCAATTGTTAGAAAGAAAATTCCACTAAGATAACTAAGAGGGGGGGTGAATCAGTTATCAGATAATAACAACTTTTACTACCATTATCAGATTTCAACCATGTAATCAATATAAGAAAAAACCATATAAAGATAAACATACACAACAACACAATAACATAGTATATGTTGACTAGGGAACCTCTTGATCAGAGAGTAAACCCCAGTGGGAATGATGCCCAGAAAAGATGTACTAATATGAAAATTCCTTATGAGAAGATGGACTCTAATAGGAGCCTCATGAAATACATTCAGTACATATGAGTCCCAGTTAGGAGACTTTGAATCCCTATTAAAAGGTTCTAACCCGGTTAAGAGTTATGTAAGACAGAAGGACCCACTGTCCAAACAACTTCAAGGGAAAGACCACTGAACACACTGTCTAACTGATCTTTGTATTATCTAAGAAGAATAATACCAACAATTACTGATCTCAGCAACTTATCTTTTCTCCTCTTCCTGTTCCAAACTGCACCAACTGCTTCACCATATCTCTACAATTCGCAAATCCTCTTACAACATATATTGCTCAATTTCACAATTCATATCATATCTCATTACTCTTCAATTAAGGAAAAAAATCCTTCCTTTATACCACACTCAAATAATTAAAAATGAGTCGTCCAACAAGGATTAACCAATTACAAAATATAAACCTTCACATGTTACATAATATTCCACAATTACATAAAAATTGTCAGCTTCAAAACAAAATAACTCTTCACACTTGTGACCAACGATCATGCTATCTCATCCAAGTCACCACTAAAATGTCTTCATCAATTGTATAGCTTCGCATGCCCAGATTCTATCCCGATTAGGAGATATAATCTAGCCATCACAAACCACTTCTCAAGAACACTGTCTGAATACTACTTCCACTAAATTACACATAACTGTCATGAATAATTGAATTTACATATGCACTCTTGACCATAATCTCAGGACACAATATAGAATGAATCCTCAACTTCATATATCTTGATCTGCAATACTCCATTTGTGCTAATTCAAACACTGTCTGCTTCTCTGCTAATCTCTAGTAGATCATTGTGTTGACATCAATGACAATTACAGTCATGAATGCAACATACAACTGGTATAGAATGACTCTGAATTCTCCCCCATAGGAAATATCCAGCATTCATTCCTAACAAATTCTTGGGGTGAGAACCCCTCCCAATGATAACTAAATGATGCAATAATGCATCATTCCAATAGTTATTAGATCTATATAGATCCATGTACTTGATGCTTGGATGAACTCCTCAAGTGGAGTGAACACATAACATAAAAGAGCATATTTGGGTGATCAAGCACCTGGTTTATTGTAAGTATGCATATTTGAAAAAGATACACCTTGTAGAGTTGGGATGTACAGAGAAGGGAAATAGATATGGCACCATTTTCCATTGATGTCAAAGTGGGAGAGATTTAGGTGAAAAACTCCTACTGCCTTAGGGGGAGCTGTGAAGAGGATATTGTGAAAGTTGTATTAAGAAGAATACTTTTTGGTTGATATTTTTTTACATATTTTTCTATCAATGAAAATGAGGGAGACTATTGGAACTATTTATGTTTGAGTTTTTGAATTTCATGTTTTGTCATTGATGTCAACATATGTTTCAGTTGGATGCATTAGAAGTTTCAGAAACACTTGTTATCATAGTTATAGGCAAGACTGAAAGTTGTATACGGATAGTATATGGTGTTTTAGTATAGGCAAGACCGAAATTCAATGCCATAACTGCAACTATCTACATCTTGACAAAGCCTGAAAATCACAGTGCCAGCACACAACCTCGGTCCCCACATAGTTTGCAAGTGGTTGGAGTGATCATGTCGACCCTCTAACACTTAGCATTTGATAGACTTAGGATATTTTTCTTAAGTTTAGATCTTGAGGCTTATATTTATGTTGAATTTTATTCAATGTAAAATAGTTGTAAATATTGGTTAAATTTTGTACAAGGGATTTACATCCTTATTTTAAGACCAATATTTAGGGCATTATTTATGGCATAATTTTTAGGCTTCGATTTTGGCAGGAATTTAGGCCAAATTATAGCAAATAATGGAGGCTTGGATTTTTTAATTGAAGGCATAGCTGTGATATAAAACTAATTTTGATAATCAGTTTAGGGGGTTGTAGATTTTGGAGAAGAGGCTGAAAGTGAACATTTTGTTCCTTGATGCTTTTGAGGGTTTTTTTTTGTAACCCTTTTGTTAGATCTTGGAGGATAATAAAGAAGATGATCTATTTCTCCATATATTTTGAGTATTGTTTCAAATCCTATTTTCATCATTCTTCATAAGTGTTTATTCATTTTGGTAGCTAGGAGAAATGAATGTTTCTTATTCCTCCTCTAGGTGAGAAAAATTCAAGCCTTATGCAGAATATGTATGTTTGTTGATAGATTAAGCTATTTGTGGTCTATACCCTAGTAGTAAGTTCTAATTAACCTATATGTTGATCAATGATTCAAGGTGTCAAACTTTTGGTATATGAGTTGGGGTTACTGTTTTAGTTTCCAAGAAAAGTCTGATTTCATTTTTGGTGTATCACCCCATTTTCCCTTTCATTTTTAAAGTTCTTTTTCCCTTTTCCAACTAAGTTTTCAATCAGGAGGTGATATTCCAGATCAAATAGGAACTAGCCTAGAATCTAGAGACTTCTTCTTAATCAGAGTCCACCCACAACTCGAAAATGTTTCCATTGTTAGGATAGGATACCATTAAGCCCCAATGCCTGAGTTGGGGTGGTATTTTAAAATGTAAACAATTTTTCACACGCACAGTGGGACTTTGTGATACATGAATTGAATCCAAACTAGGAGTGTTAAAGAATTTGATTTTTTATAGTTGTCTTTCACTAGGAGAGGCAGAACTATCCAAAGAGAGCCTAGAGGTCCTAGAGAGCTTTTTGTTTAGCCTGTTCAAAGAGGAAGGAGACCTAGGAGACCAAGGAAATTAAGATCTGAAAGAATTTCAGCTCCTCCCTCTTACAACACTGAATTTCTAGATTCAGAACAAGAGTTTTTTGAAGATCTTGGAGCATCTCAAAGAAAAAATATTCCTGAATAGCCACCACCTATAAATTAGATTGTACCATCTAGTTCCAGTACAACACTTCCAACAATGGTGAGAAATCTTCCATTTGTGCCATTCAATCAAGGTAGTCCTCTGAGGATTGAAAATCACAACAACATTCTGTTAGGTGCTTTGAAAGAATTGCCATCATTTACGGGAGAAGGACAAGTAACTGCCATTGAAGATATCAGAGATGTTGCATCCCTTTGCAATGTTCATCATGTCATGGAAGAGGATGTAGCTCTAAAGCTATTGATTGCATCACTGAAGGGTAAAGCCCTTGATTGGTTTAGAACTCTCCCAGTGGATTCTATTACCACTTGGGATGTTTTGGGAGAGAGACTTCCCAAATTATTTGAAGACAATTCTGACAACTTGTCCTTGGTGGATGAATTAACTACTATCAAGAGGGCTCCACAAGAGGAAATGAGTGATTTTAATCTCTGTTTCTAGAAGACTTGGAATAGAATTCCTAGTACAGTAAGACCTTCAGCTAAATATGCATTTTTGTATTATTTGAAGAGTTTGAATAGTGATGTCTCTATTATGATTCAATCTATAGGGGGTACTTCATTTCCCCAAGCTTTTAATACTGCTATTAGGGTAGAGAATAGTCTTATTCAGGCAGGAAAGATAGCTCATATGCCACCTGTCCCTTTCTTTCCTAGGATTCAATCCAATATTCCATTGATTGTCCCACCTCTATCTATTGTCCCATCATTTAAAGCCTTAGAGGTAGTCCCTGTTGCCCCTCTTAATGAGTTGTAGAGTATTAAAGACAACCAGCAAAAGATAGAGAATTTGTTGTAGTCCTTTGGTAATGAATTAGTGACCCTGAAGAGGAATCAAGCACAAGAAAATCTAGTAGCTCAAAATCAATTTTCTAGTTCCTCATCCCAATATCCTAATCAGCCCAATTATCAAGTTAATAGTTAGAAATTCCAAGGGAATAATAATTCTAATAGATATAATTGGAACCAAAGGCCTAATAAGAAATATAATCATGCACCTCTTAATACTGTTAGGGATATAGTTCCTAGCCAGAATAACATTGCTACTGATTGGTGTTTTCCATGCAATCAAGTTGACGATCAGTCAAGATGTTCCAATGGAGTTCTTAATTAGGCTCTTGGTTCAAAATTTAATGAATTTACAATAGAATGTGCCTATTGAAGAGGTTCAACAACAATTAGATCAGAGTATTCTAGCTACTGGTTTCTTAAATTGGCAAGAGGAAGATTTTTGTGGCATGAATGATGATTCACCTATTTTAGCAAATACTAGAGCCAAGAAGAGAGCTCTATAATCAGAGTAGTCAACTGGTAATGTTCCTCCTACACCAATTTCAACCCTAAAGAATCCCTCTTCTTCATCAAATAAAGATCAAAATCAAAGGTAGGCTGATAAAAGTTCTCCTAGATCTCCTCAAAAGGTATAGTTTGTTGTTCCTTATAACATTTTTGATAGCATAAATAAAATGAATGTAACCTTGTCTATGTGGGAAACCTTAGCTATACTAGGACAAGCTGAAATTTTAAAGGAAGGGTTGTCCATGTTGATAGCAAGCTCACAACAAGCTATTTAGCAGCCTCCTAGAGTTTTTATGACTAATTCAAAGCCTCCTAAAGTTCATGAAACAATAGCTAAAGAAGAAAAGAAATCTACTAAAGTGCAGCAACTAGTAGTACAAGAAAGTAAAAAGGCTATAGATTTGAAGCAATCAGCAGTGACAGTTGATAAAAATCCAACAAATGTGCAAAAGACAATAGAAAAGGAAGGTAAGAAACCTGCAAATAATAAGCCTCCTCCTTTTTCTATTTCTTTGATCATTGGAAACAAATTAGTGCATAATTGTATGGTAGGCAGTGGTGCAACCAGCACTGTCATGCCTAAGAAAATTACTAATTTGTTGAATTTAAAGTATGAACCTCTTGAGAAAGGAGTTGTCTAGCTTGATGGTACCTCAGTTAAGACTTTAGGGGTTGTTAAAAATGCAAGCTTGACTTTAAATTTGTGTCCAAACTTTTCAATCCCTCAAGATATTTATGTCATAGATCTGCCACCTTATTTTTCCATGTGTTTGTCAAGAGACTTTATAGCCAAAATAGATGGTTATTTCTCATCAGATTGGTCTCACTTATATTTCAAAACTAGATATGGTACCAAGGTAACCATAAAATTAGAGTTGTTGGCCAAGGATCACATAGAGCCTTATAATCCAAGCCCTATAAATGCAAGTTGTTTAATTATGGATTCAGACGAGATAAAGGATTATTCATCTTATAATACACAAATTGAGGAATATCTTGACATTGTCTTGGATGAATGGGCAACTAGAAATTATCAAAATGATGACATGTTTGATACTGGTTTTGGTAACCATATGATTTTGGAATCTAATGCGGTTTTGCCTAATCTGATAAAAGATCAAGATTTTGAATCTGAATTGTCTAACCAACTATGGGATTTATTTTTTTATGGATCTAAGAATAAAGATGGTGTTGGTGTAGGGGTTATGTTAGTGTAACTAGATGGTGATAAATTTTATACTACATACAAATTATCTTTTCCATGTTCTAAAAATGTAGCTAAATATGAAAGTTTGATTCAGGATTTAGAGTGGGAAAGAAAAAGGAGAATCAAATTCTTGAGGGCATTTGGGGACAGTGAATTAATAGTAAATCAGGTAAGAGGAATTAATGTTGTTAAAAATGATCTTATAAAGTTGTATAAATCTAGAGTATCTGATATTCTAGATAATTTTGATGCATTTAACCTCATTTCTATACCTAGAAGAAAAAATTAGCATGTTGATAGACTAGCTAGTATTGGTGCACATGTCTCAATTACTAAAAATAAAGGATAGATCTCAGATTAGTCACATGTAAATATTTTTGTTAGGCCACCTATCCTAGATAATGACATCAATTGGTAGGTTTTTAACACTGATGAACATATTTTAAGTTTTATGACTGAAATAGAAGATTTCTTAGCTCCTAAGAATGACAAACTCAATCAGCAAATAGAAGATCAAATCATTCAGCTAAAAACTAATAAGCTTCCAAAAGGATTGGTTAGCTTGGAGTCTACTTTTAACTCTGATGATCAGTTCAAAAGGAATAAAACCATCTTGTTGATCAAGGAAGATCACTATGAAGAAGTGGAAATATTCAAGGACAAGTACTTAAAGGTTGGTAAAATTAATTTTCCTGAAGAAAAAGAATTTCTTATTGATTTATTCAAAGAATATAATGATGTTTTTGCATGGGATTATGCTGATTTGAAAGGATTTGATCCCCAATTAACCCATCATACCATAGAACTAGAGCCAAATGCTAGGCCAATTAGACAAAGGCAAAGGCCTATAAACCCCAAGTTAGAACCTTTAATGCTTAAAGAGTTGAGAAAACTTCTGGATGGTGGTATTATATTTCCTATCAAATACACATCTTGGGTTTCCATTTTATTTCCAATAAGGAAAAAGAATGGAGAGATCAGACTTTGTATAGACTTTAGAGACCTTAACAGGCCATCTATGAAAGATAGACACCCTCTTCCTTCCATGGAACAAATTTTGCAATATGTCTCAGGTTTAGAAAGATTTTCACTCCTAGATGGGTATTCTAGTTACAACCAAATTTTAGTCAAGGAATCAAACCAATTCAAAATAGCCTTCACAACTAAATGGGGTACAATAGCTTATAGAAGAATGTCATTTGGATTATCAAATGTAGGAGCTACATTCCAGAAAGTGATAGACATGTCTTTCAGGAATCTCATGTATAAGTTTGTTCTAGTATACCTAGATGATGTCACAATTTACAACAAGGTTGCAAACCAGCATATAGATCATCTAAGACAAGTGCTACAAAGATGTAGAGAGTTTGGAATATCTCTTAATCAAAAGAAGTCTATTTTTGCAGTTCATGAGGGTAAAATTTTAGGATACCAAGTGTCTAAAGAAGGTACAATTATTGATCCTAAAAGGATTCATGCAATTCTGGAACTATCATTGCCAAAACATAAGAAAGGAATGCAAAGTTTTATTGGGAGGATTTATTTTGTTAGATGCTTTATCCCTGATATTGAAAATTTGTTAAAGCCTTTGATTGTCATGCTAAAGAAAGATGTACCTTTCAGTTGGACTGATGAGGGAAAGAGGATTTTTGAACAAATTAAGCAAGCCCTGTCATCAGCCCCTACTTTGACTAATCTTGATTTCTCTAAGGATTTTATTTTATGTGCTTATGGTTGTTTTGACACTATTTCAATAATGTTGGTGCAAAAGAATGAAGATAAATATGAGGAGCTAGTTGCATTTTTTAGAAAAGGTATGGATGATTATGAGAAAAGGTACAGTTTTGTTGAGAAGCATGTACTAGCTATTCTTAAATCCTTGAAAAATTTTAAACACTTGGTTGCTATAAATAAGATACATCTGATGGTTTCTCATCCTAGCATTAAGGAATTCCTATTGAACAAAGATGTCAATGAAAAGAGAGCAGGATGGATCACAAGGGTTATCGAATATGATGTGCATATCCATGTGACCAAGATGGTTAGGGGAAAAGGCTTGTGTGCTCAAATGGAAAAAGAAGAAGATAAGGTTGAAGCTACTGAAGAAGCTACCTCATTCCAAGGTAATGTTGTTATAATTAATGATTCATCATCTTGGTTATCAGATATGACCAGATTTTTACAAACTAGACAATGTCCAATAAATCTTGATAAAGATGAAAGAAGGTACTTCATATTACAGTCTATTCCTTATGTTATTATTGATGGTATTCTTTATTGGAAATATTTTTCTAGTATTCTTCTTAAGTGGATTGATTATGTTGATCAAAACAAGATTTTATTTGAGTTTCATGATGGATCTTGTGGAGGGCATTTCAGTCCTAAAACTACAGCCTAGAAAATTCTAAGAGCTGGCTATTATTGGCTAGAATTGTTCAAAGATGATCATTCTTGGGCAAGAAAATGTCAAAAGTGTGCTCTATTTGCAGTAAAGCAAAAGTTGGCAGCATTTCCATTAAAGCCAATCATTTTGGATCAGCCATTTAATAAGTGGGGAGTGGACTTTATAGGTCCAATAAATCCTAATTCAAGTGCAGGTCATAAATGGATTTTGATTGAGGCCTTTGCATTGAAGGAGTCTACTGGATCTATTGATTTAAAGTTTTATGATGATATTATAAACAGGTTTGGTGTTCCCCAATCAATTATTTTAGATAATGCTTTAGCTTTTGTTGGTTCAGCTATAACAGAGTGGGCTGTTAAAAATGGCATTTATCTAAATACTTCTTCCAATTATTACCCCCACGGTAATGGTATTTTAGAGTCTACTAGCAAAAACCTAATTAGGATTATCAAGAAGACTTTGTAGGAAAATAAGAGAGATTGGCATTCAAAACTAAAGGCATCCTTATGGCTGGATAGAATCACACTAAAATAGATTATTCGAAATTCACCCTATATTTTGGTTTATGGTAAGGAGGCAAGATTGCCAATTTCTACTGAATTTCTAGCTTTATAGCTAGCTGATCAAATGTTGTTGTTTGAAGAGGAAGATCCTCTTAAGCTCAGATATGCTGAATTGCTACAGCTTGAAGAAGAAAGGAGAAGAGCATTGAAAAACATGGAGTTAAGGCAAGAGAAAACCAAAAGGTCTTTTGACAAGAGAGCTACACCTAGAGATTTCAAGGAGGGTGATTTAGTACTAAAATGGCATGTGCTAAAGAGCAGACCAGGCCAGCATGACAAATATGACAATTTTTGGTCAAGGCCTTTTATCATTACAGCCTGCAAAGAAAATAATGTTTTCCAGTTGTTTACAACTAAAGGAGAAGTTCTACAGATTCTAGTTAATGGAATACACCTCAAGCTTTTCTTTGAGGGATAGGTTTGGTCTAGTTTCCTTTTCAATAACTGTTGTCCAAGCACTAGGTCTTTAGGTTGCATGAGTCTATATTAGATGCATTTTCATTTTAATAATGGTTGCATTCATGAGTTATGGTTTTCTAACCCCATTTCCCAATGATAAGGTCTGTAGGTCATGTCTAGTAGGAAGACATCCAACAGAAGTTGCCAAAAATGTTACCCAAAATTACAGCATACAGAAGAATAAACACAAATAGGAAAAGATTGCATTTTTAGGGTCCAATTAACACTATATTTCAAGTATTGTTGATTAACATTTTATTATGGTGTAGGAGCACCCTTAGGAGACCAGTTGGTTGTCCTATTTTGATGTGGAAGACCCTCTTGAAGGGCATTGTAATTGGATAATGTCATGTTGACCAAGAGTGGTGTGGTTTGAGTCTAGATTACTATTTAATTCTAAGCTAAGAGCTCATTTTTGTCTTCATTAAGGCATGTACTTGATGATGTCAGTAAGTGATCAAATGTTTTTATTAGTGTTTTTAGGGTCCTAGATGCCCTAGGAGGTCTAACTGAGGTTATATAGGCTTGGGTGGAGTTAGAACACCTTGAAGAGTGAAAAGATGTAAAAGATGTAAAATGTTGTCAAGCAACATTTGCAACTTTTAAAAGTTGCTATGACAAAAAGCCTAACTTTAAGGGTTTCAGCCTTGGTAGGGTTTAGAAATGCCTAATAGGCCTAAACACATGAGGTAAGAGGATATATGTTGGAAGAACCCTAATTTAGGGTTGAAGATCACATTGTGTACGGACTGACATTCTGTAACAAGTTTTTATTATGAATAGAGAAGGACTTGAGTATTAGAGCTATCTTGAAGCTTTGCATGGATTAAATTATCATCTGTAGCTATTGGAATCCATTACTTAGCATTTTTTAGAATTTTTTTAACTCTTAGTTAGCTTAATAGGTTAGGTTTTACTACATTTCTTAAATTTGTTTTGTTTTCACAGTTCTCTGTCCAGTTTTGACAGTGTGTAAAAGATGTGAGCCTAGCTCCATTTCCCACTGTAGTTCCTATATGGCCTTTTGGGAATCGATACTAGGGTTGATGAGCTTCATGATGCTTCAATTCTAGGCTCTGAAGATGCATCCAATGATTTTTAAGGTCTTGTCCTAGGCGAGCTAAGTGTAAAGCCCGGCTAGGAAGACCAAGAGTTTGGGTAGAAATACTGTAGGAGAGATTGTGTCAAGAGCCAAGAAGGCCTTGAATGTGTTTTTTAGTGATCTATAGGTACTCTATGAATAGGAGTGCCCAAAGAATCATCTTGCCAATTTTTGAAGCCAAAGATCAGAGACAAGTCTAAAACCTAGAAGAAGGCCCTAATTTTGAAACAAGGTGTACGAACAGTGTCAAGACCCCATACAAAGAAAATATTGGAGGTCTTAATACTTTGGGGTTATTTAAGAAGATTTAGCAGTGAAAGGAGAATCCTAGATTCTAGGAGGCTTAATTGGGCAAAAAGGCTACAAGGCCTAAATCTTAGGAATCTAGGGAGCGATGGGAAAATGGGTAGACTTGGCAACCTGAGACTCAACCTAAGAGTCAAAAATGGAATTGAAAGAAGCCCTTAGCCTCCTTCAATTCAAACCTTAGGTTAGGGCTTGTGATTTATGGAATAACATACTTCTCTTTGAAGGAAAAGGGTGGAAACCAAAGATAATAGGAAGACTCTTGATAGTGGGAAGGAATTGATTTCTTCCAAGTGTTTGAGGGTGGATTGAGGAAGCCCTAAGAGGTCCTAAGTGTGACCTAAGAAGAGTTCAAGACAACTCAAGGTGATAGTAGGAGTCTCTCCCTATCAGAGGATAGTAAGAGTCTCTCCCTATTAGAGTGGTATCAGAGCAGGGTTAAAGATTTGGGATAAGGAGTGTTGTAGGTGGTGAATGTTGCAGCCCAATGAATCAAGTGGAGAATTAGTTTCATCTAGCAAGATGGTGACTAATGCTGAACTAGCTAAGAAGGTTGAAGAGAAAGAGGAGGATAATTGATTTCTCAGAGAGAGATTTTCTCAATCAGAGCAGCTCTTGGGTGAATTCCAAGACAAGACTAATAAAGTGAAGGACAAGGTAGACCAAAAAGAAGAACAAGAAGCTAAGGAGAAGGAGATAGACTTGAAGGAAGAAGCTCCAACTCTTGACCCTTTCATAGTAGAAGAACCCTTCTTGAAGGCACTCAAGGCCTTAAGTGGGAAAGCATTGGAGGGTTTGCCACTTTTTAGTGGACAAATGGATCCTAATTTGGTTATGGACTAGACTGATAGCATTGAAAATCACTTTGAATGTGATGGCATATCAGATGCTCAAAAGGTTAAGGTGGCTAAGTCTAGGTTGAGGGGATCATCACTCACCTGGTGGAAGTATGTTTAGACTGAGAGGGAAAAAGCTAGAAAGAGTCCTATTGTCACATGGAAAGGCATGTTGATTAAGCTAAAGCAAACCTATTTACCAGATGACTATGAGGTTCAATTGGATAGAAGGAGACAAAACCTCAAGAAGAAAGACCTATATGTTCAAGCATATACGATGGAGTTCCAAAAATTATGCTTAAGGTCAAAGATAGTGGAGGATGAGAGCATAAGATTGGCTAGATATCAAAATGGACTCAAATGGTCTATCCAAGAAGACATGAGCCTTGCTACCTTCAAGACTGCGAGACAATGTTACCAAATGGCTTTGAAAATAGAGGAGAAAAGCAAGAAGAAACATGATTAGTCCTCAAAAGGAAGAGGTAGAGGAAAAGAAAATAGAGGGAATAGAGGTAGCTTTGCAGGCAGGAGTAGTGAATTCAGAGCTCAAGGAGAGTCCAAATTGATAGAGATAGTCAATGAAACTAGTGGGAGAGGAAGTATGAGTAGAGATAGAGGCTTCCAAGGTGGAGGAAAAGGCAGATTTGGAGGTTTAGGAAGAGCCTCACACTTTGCAACCATGAAATGTTTCCATTGCAACCAACTAGGTCATCTAGCCTATAGATGCCTTGAGAAGGCTTCTAGTTCACATGGTGAGAAGAGGGTAAACTACATAGCCCAAGAAGAGACTATTAGTATTAAATCCCTTGAAATCAACCTTGATTCAGAGAGTGGGGAGAATCTCATGATTAGAAGGATGCTTATTAAGGAACCTGTCAAAGAACAAGCTAAACAAAGGAGGGCACTTTTTAAGGTCAAGTGCAAAATACTTGGTAAGGTTTGCAAGATGATTATAAACTTAGGGTCTACTAATAATATAATCTTAGAGGAGGCAATCAGCAAACTTGGATTGACCAAAATACCTCATACAAACCCTTATAGGGTTACATGGTTAAATAAAGGGTAGCATGTCCCTGTAAATGAACAAGCATGGGTTGATTTCTCAATAGGGAAATATGTCGATAGAGTCTTATGTGATATACTCCCAATGGATGCATGCCACCTACTCTTAGGTAGGGCATGGTAGTTTGATAGGAAGACAATACATGATGGAGAGAGGAATTCCTATTCTTTCAAGAAAGATGGAGTCACCTATAGGATTCAGTCACTCATGGATGATGAGGGGTCTACATTAGCAGGACCTAATATCTTGTTACAAGGGGTTAAGGAATACATCCAAGACATAAAGGATGGAGAAGGGACACACTTTGCTATCATGGTGAAGCCTAGTGAAGAGAAGAAGGTGGAACAAGTACCAATGCCTAAGGAAGTGCAGGAGCTATTGAAAGAGTTTAAAGACATAGTTAGTGATGGGTCACCTACAATGTTACCACCTCCTAGAGCCATAAGTCATCAGATTGACTTCATACCAGGGGCATCTCTGCCAAATAAAGCAGCATACAAGATGACTCCTAATCAAAACAAGGAGATAGCTACACAAGTGCAAGAGCACTTAGACCAAGAACTAATCAGGAAGAGCATTAGCCCATGTGCAATGTCAGTAGTCCTAGCATCAAATAAGGGAGGTAACTGGAGGCTTTGTACAGATTCAAGAGAAATTAATAGGATCACTATAAGGTACAAATTTCCCATTCCAAGGATTGAAGATCTTATGGACTATTTGGGAGGAGCAAGGTACTACACCAAGTTAGATTTGAAGAGTGGGTACCATCAAATTAGGATTAAGGAGGGAGATGAATGGAAAACTACATTCAATACCACATAAGGGCTCTATGAATGGTTAGTCATGCCCTTTGGGCTTAGTAATGCTCCAAGAACCTTCATGAGGTTGATGAATGAGGTGTTGAAAGACTACATAGGTAGATTTGCAGTAGTATACCTAGATGACATCCTAAATTTCAGCAAGACTAAAGAAGAACACCTCCAACATTTGTAGATTGTGATGAAGAGACTCCATGAGGATAAGTTGTCCATTAACTTGGAAAAGTGTGAATTTATGAAACAAGAGCTGATCTATCTTGGTTTTGTGGTGTCTCAAGGAACCTTGAAGATGGATCCAAGTAAGGTGGAAGCAATAACCAATTGGCCTACACCTACAAGCAACACTGAGGTAAGGATTTTTCATGGACTTACCCAATTCTATAGGAAGTTCATTAAAGGTTTTAGTGAGATATGTGCACCAATCTTAGATAATATTAAAGGTGGAGTAAAAACTAAGTTCAAGTGGACTCCAGAGGTTGGGAAAGGTTTTGAGTTGTTGAAGAAGAGAGTGGATACACAACCTATATTGGTTTTGCCAAACTTTTATAAGTTGTTCACCTTAGAGTGTGATGCAAGTGGCATAGTAGTTGGGGCAATGCTGAATCAAGAGAATAGACCAATGGCATTATATAGTGAGAATTTGAATGAGGCTAAGAAGAGGTATTCTTCTTATGACCTAGAGTTATATGCATTGGTGCAATCCTTGAGAAAATGGAGGCACTATTTTCTGCCTAAAGAATTTTTTATGTATACTGATAACAAGGCTTTGAGTTTCATCAATTCACAGGAGAAGTTGAGCAATAGACATCTCAAATGGATGGAATATTTGTAGGCCTATAAATTCACAATAAAGCATAAGAAAGGACTGTTGAACAAGGTGACTGATGCCTTGAGTAGGAGACTTTTGACAGTTCAAGAAGTGCAGCTCCAAAGCATAGGTATAGAGAGCTTCAAAGAACTCTATGAAGGATATCAGGATTTTGCAAAAAAATACAAGGTATGTAAGGAATTCAAGAATCATTTCCATAGCCAATTTGCAGATTTTATAATTTAGAATGATCTCTTGTTTAGAGGAGGATAACTATGTGTTCCTAAAGGATCTATGAGGGAGAATGTGATACAAGAGAAGCATAATGCAAGCTTGAGTAGGAACTTTGTCCTAAACAAAACACTAGAACTAGTGAAAAGGTTCTATTATTAGCCTAGGATGCAAAAGGACATCAGGAAGTATGTGGAGCAATGTTTGGTTTTCCAAAAATCTAAAGGTACCTCAACTAATGCAGGTTTGTATCAACCTTTTCCCATTCCTAGCAGGCCTTGGGAGTGCATTAGTATGGATTTCATAGTTGGGTGGCCTAGAACCAAGATTGGTTTAGATAGGATTTTTCTGGTTTTAGATTGGTTTAGAAAGATGAGACACTTCATTTCTTGAAAAACCACTCATGATGCCAGTCATATTGCACATTTGTTCTTTAAAGAGGTGGTAAGGATTCATGGTTTTCCACTAAGCATAGTCTCTATCAGAGATGTCAAGTTTATGGGCCATTTTTGGAAGACCCTATGGAAGAGGTTAGGTACTAACCTATCATTAGATGTTTGACAAAGGAGTATGGAGTGATGTGGGATCAATTATTACCACAGGCAAAGTATGCCTACAATGACAATGTGAATAGAACAATAGGGAAAAGCCATTTTGAAGTTGTCTATGGGCTACATCCTAGAGGTGTGTGTGAGTTGAGGAAACTAGAAAATGAAGAAGGAAGGAGTGCATATGCAAAAGACTTCACTCAATCCATGAAGGAAGTTCATGACCAAGTAAAGCAGCAGCTCCAAGAGGCTACACAAAAGTTGAAAGCCAAAGTTGATGAAGAAAGAAAAGACATTCAGTTTGTTGTGGGAGATCTTGTGATGGTTCATTTAAATAAGTCCAAGTTGAAGAAGGGCATTCCCACCAAACTTTAGATGAGAAGGATAGGTCCTTGTAATATTCTTGCAAAGTATGGGCAGAATACTTACAAAGTAGACTTTCCATCAGACTTGGCAATGTCTCCTATGTTCAATGTGTAGGACTTGGTACTTTATAAAGGCCCTACACTAGTACATTTAGAGTCTCAGTCAAACAGTGAGGAAATAATCAAAGATGTTCAGATTTCCTACACACCTCAACAAGTAGCAGAGAATATTCTAGCCTCTAGAGTAAAGAAAAAGACCAAGAAGGGAACCTATATGGAAAATTTGATTCAATGGTAGGGATAGTTGGAATCTGATGCTACTTGGGTAGCTGAGAATGAATTCAAGAAGCACAGAGTTGATCCTAAACTCCTATCACTAGAGGTGACTTAATTTCTTAGCCTTGGCAAAATGGTGTAGGAGCACCCTTAGCAGACTAGTTGGTTGTCCTATTTTGATGTGGAAGATCCTCTTGAAGGTAATTATAATTATATTAGGTCATGTTGACCAAGAGTGGTGTGGTTTGAGTCTAGATTACTATTTAATTCTAAGCTAAGAGCTCATTTTTGTCTTCATTAAGACCTGTACTTGATGATGTCGGTAAGTAACCAAATTTTGTTATTAGTTTTTTTAGGGTCTTAGATGCCCTAGGAGGTCTAATTGAGGTTAGATAGGCTTGGGTGGAGTTAGAACACCTTGAAGAGTGAAAACATGTAAAAGATGTAAAATGTTGTCAAGCAACATTTGCAACTTTTAAAAGTTGCTATGACAAAAAGCCTAACTTTAAGGCTTTTGGCCTTGGTAGGGTTTAGAAATGCCTAATAGGCCTAAACACATGAGGTAAGAGGATATATGTGTTGGCATTAAGTATTATTTTCATTAGTGACTACACTTATTCAGACTCTGTGTGTTTACCAAGCAGAATAGTGTTTACCGAGCATAACAGTGTTTACCGAGCAGAATAGTGTTTACCAAGCAAAACAATGTTTACCGAGCAGAACAGTGTTTACCAAGTTATCTTCACTAAGTGATGAGATGAGTAGTGTTTACTGAGTGCCAGCATAGTAAACATGGAATTCAATCTCTACCAAGTGACACTATATCTACCGAGTCTCCAATATATACCGAGTTTGAAACTACAACTGAGTGGTTAGTATGGATTGGGCCTCCACTTCTACCAAGTGTATGACGATGCTGAGTAATGTAGTGGAAGCCGAGTATCAGAAAGTCACCGAGTTATTTTGCAATAACAGAGTCACTATATTTGGGCCGACTTAGTAATACTTGTGTTTTCTTGTTTAGAGCTGACTTTGATATTGTTTTGTAATTATTTTGATTGATATATAAACAATGTTTTGTATCCTATCCAAAAGAGTGTGTGAAAAAGTAAGAAGCGAAAAAGAGAAGAAAGGCAAAGATAAGTGAATTACAAAGGGATACAATAGTATAAGAAGTAGTAGAGACATATCTATCACAGAAGGTGATCAGTACATCAGAGAATCTCAATCAGCAAGAATAGTTGCAAGTAAGAGATCTACTGTTTCATCCTAACAGGTGAATTAGCCCCAAAACCCTTTAACCGGGTAGACTTAACAGTCTTTGCAAAAATCTCTTAACCGAGTGCATACTTCTTTGTATGTTTGTAAATCCTCTAACAAGGTGGACCTAGCAGTCCTTATTGCTCCTAACAGGGCAGATCATCAAAAGTGATCATTGTAAGCCTTAACCGGCAAACTTTATACTGTAGTATTGAAGTTTAGTGGGTTTCATCCCCACCCCAGTTTTACTTTCTATTTGGAAGGTTTCTGGGTCACCAAATCTCTGTGTTCAAAGTGTTATGAATGTTTTATTCTTTTTGTTACTCATGCATACAATTAGCTTATCAATCTAATGTCATTGAGAAAATGGTTGAGATCTAAAATTAGTAAAAGTTTTGAAGTTACTGATTCACCCCTACCCTCTCAGTAACCTAGCTAGTCTTGAATATTTCCAACAATTGGTATCAGAGCTACGTGGTTCTCAGAATAAATTTTGACAGCTTGAGAAAAGATTCAGAACAATGGAGATATTCAGACTTAACAAAGTAATTGAGAATGAAAAGCTAGATCTGGAAATGGCCATAACTCAACTCAAGGAAGCAAAAGAGCATCTTTCCCTTTCCCTAAAAAGAAGGAAGGAACTTGCAAATCAGATGAATGACCACCAGTATGTTGAAGAAAAGATTGAAGACTTTTTCCCTTCAAACAGCTCAAATGAAGCAAAAGAACTTCTAGATAAGAATGGATCTATAAGAAGAAGTAAGAAAATTAAAAAGAGAATAGGAAATTCAGTCAACAAGATTTTGTGAAATCTTGGAACAAAGAAACAAGATGAAAGATGAAATAGATGGAAAGAACAATGAAATCCAGAATCAAACTCTTTAGCTAGAAAACCTTATTAATCAAGTCTCCAATGCAAATGAAGAAATCTTGACTCTAAGATCAGAAAATGAAAATATAAGAGAGGAACTGAGATCTGAAAAGCAAATCAATTTAAGATTGATAAGTGACCTAGATACTGAAAGGCAAATCAATGAAAGAATGTTGAAATCTCAAGAAGATTTGAATCAGGTGTATGAACGGAACCTTCATAGGCAAAAAGGAAAAGCAGGACTTGGATACAAAGAGGAAGGTGAATCCTCCAAACAAGGTACTCAAATGAATCAGAAACCTACTTATAATCACTGTGGAAAAATTGGTCATACTTCAAACAAATGTTGGAGCAATGGAAAAGCAAAATTCAATGGAAAATGCTACAATTGCAATCAGCATGGTCATAAAGAAAATGAATGCAAGGAGAAACCAAGATTTAAAGGAAAATGTCACAAATGTAACAAACAAGGTCACAAGGCATCAGAATGCAGAACTAAAACACCCAATCCAGCAAAATAGATTATGAAAGCAATGTTTGGTTGGGATTACAACACTTTGTGTAGATGTCATTACTGTGGAGAATATGGACACATTGGCATGAGTTGTGTAAGGCATCACTTGAGAAAAAGGGAAACTACCATAAGATGTTACAAATGCACTAAGCTTGGTCACATAGCTAAAAATTGCATGAATCTAGGCAAAGTCGAAGATGAAAAGAAAGCAAAAGTACTTAGCATCAGGAAGTAGATAAGACAATAGTGGATCCCTAAACCTACCAAGCAAACCAGTCCAAGTAATGAAGTCACTCATGAAGAGAGTGGCTCTATCAATTCTAACTAAGTCTCCAAGAAAGAATTGGAACTGTATCCTCATAGACATATTCCAAACAGTTCCTGAATTGAAAGGAATAAAGATCCAAATTAGTATGCAAGATACAAGAGAAACACGGGAAGGTCAGTATCAATTTCAATCGAGCAAGGTCGAGAGTAATGTAATTTCATTTGGTTACCGAGTAAGGTCGGAGCAGTATGTTCCCCGAGTTGCAGAATCTTCACTGAGCAATTAATGCTTAGTGGATGACAGTCTGTCGAATTCTATACCCTAATTCCTATGGAGCATTAATGACAAAGTTTTAACAAAAAGCATGAAATCAAATTCATTCTTCACCATGAATATCAGCATATTGAGCAGAAAAATTTCTAAGTGCGATCAGCTGATTCAAAGCAAAATTTTGCAGTAGAAATTTTTTGAAGAGCTACCATGGCATCATCCAGCACCAAAGTAAAGTAAGGTTCAGAAATGTTAGTTCATGGAGAATGGAAAGTGCTAAATTTCAAACTCGTGCCCATGATTGCAAAAACCCTAGATCTGAGTGGAGCTCAGTCTCAAATTCCTCCAAAGGTACTTCTTGTAAATGACATTCGGAGTCATTTTAGAGGTACAATTCAAGAACTTGGAACTCTAGAGATAGATGTTGTTCATGATGAACTGTGTGTTGATGGTGTTCTCAAACCGGAACATAAACATTTGCAAGATAAGGGTTTTAAACATATCACCCACTTGCCTCAGAGTTTCTAGATAAAATGGATAAGATATATTCTAAGCCGAGTGCATGAAGGTAAAATTTGGCTTGAGAAACCAATGGAAATATCAAAGAAGATGATTCACTGAATCACTGGTCTTCCCATGCTTGCCAAGGCAAAATCTATAAAAACCCTAGGTCGGGTAGAGCTGGAAAAGAAAACCCTAGCCGAATGGGATGGTAGAGGTATGAGAATAAATAGCATTACTGATGTAGAACTAAAATTTGGCACATATGTAATAGCTCACAAGATATATAGTTCAAGTCAGCAAAATAGTGTTCTGTGTGAAGCAGTTGACCTAGCCTATAAAATTGTGAAGAACAATCTATCATTTGACCTAGTAGATCTATTGTTGAAACAGTTCAACAAGAATATGGAGAACATCCAAACCTCAAAGAACAATCCATGTAAGTTTGGCTCATTGTTGGTTTGTTTATTTTTCTATGCTCAAAATTTTTTCCCATCTAAAGGCATAGTAAAATGGAGAAAGGATGTGTCTATTCTTTATCAAATAAATGAATATATTGCAGAAATGGGTGAGAATTTTACAAGCATAATGGATAATTATTTTGAATCTTTTAAGGAGAAGATGAATAACAGATTCTAGATTCCACTAAAGTTGGTGGAAGATTATAAAGATGATGTTTGTTTTATGGTTGATTGTGATAGAGTATATATTTAGGCAGTAAGGCCTAGGATTGTATGGGTAAAACCTCTTCCTTATGAGATAAACATTGATGAGACAAAGGATATAATTGAAGCCCTAATAAATCAACCTGTTGATCCAAAGGCTCCATACTTTGGAACATATGATGAAGCTAAGGTAATAATTGAGCTAAGCATAAAGCTTCCATAGGCGGTTAACAAAGGTAGAAAGAGGATGGCCAAGATGCAATCTAGCACACCTCTAATGTTAACCAAGGAAAAAGGAGAGGATATTGTAGGAGAAGAAGAAAAGGATGAGAGTAAAGAAGAACAAGTGCCTGTAAAGAAGAAAGGAAAGGTAACTATCACTAAGGAACCTGAGCAACCCACTACAGTATTCACAAGGAAAACATCAAGGGACAAGGTAGGAAAAGTCAAGGATGACATAGTACTCAAAAGGCCTCCTCCCTCTCTTAAAGAAAAGATTAAGGATTTGAGAGAAGGATCTGGATTTGCAAATTTCAAATCTCTCAAATATGGAAAAAGGTCAGAAGCAGAGCAATAGGAAATTGAAGATGTTGTTATTGAGAAAATGGGAAGATGGAAATACTCTCCTGAAGAATTAGCTTCTCAAATCCCAGGAGCTTTATTAAACCCAATCAAGATGAGATGGTCCAATGCAAGGCAAACTATCAAGGACATCTATGCTCAAACCTTAAGGAAATTGATGCCAAGTTTGAAAAATGCTGAAATAAATAAGGCATTGATAGATAATGAGTCCAAGATGACACTAAAATTCAACAGTTGCTTAATTTTGATCAAGGATATAGAGTCGGTTGTGAAGAGTGTAGAATCTACTTGGAAAAACACTTATCATCTTCACAAACCAAGTACTGAAACTGTGATAATTAAAGATATTAAAGATGATAGTGATGAAGAGGATGAAGAAATAGTTCAGATTGATAATGTTGAGACAGAAGAAGCAAGAAAAGAAGCTACTGAGGAAGCTAAGAAGAATGTTGAGGAAGATGATCCAGTTCAAATAGCTGCAGAGGTAATTGCCTCACTTCCCCACTCTCCAGTAAAAATTGTTACATCTAGCCCGGAGAAAACTTCAAGTGTGATTGTGACAACTCCATCAGATACATCAAATGTCCAATCATCACTAGCATAGCTCAATGTATCAATGATAGAAGTGGCTACCACTTCATCTACTAAGCTTCAGCCTCCTTCTTCCACTAAGTTGCAGTCTTCTGTACCTTCTTCAATTTTGAGTTTTTTTGCAGTAAGTACTTTAGATTCTACAGTTGTAAATACTTCCATTTTTGGTTTATCAAATATTCCAGTTAGCATCCCATCAGTTGGAAGTATATCAGTTTTCACTACAAGTCCTACTGTGTCTACTATAATTTCTACTACAAAAGCATTAAGTATAAAGACTCAACCGAGTACAAAATTTTTGAGCAAGAGTGTAGTAGAAGGTATAGATCTAGATGAGGAGATAGAAATTCCCCAGTTAGATTTTGCAAACCTCACTACAGATCAAATGCAAATAGTTGGTGAACTCCTCCAGAAGAAAGAAAAGTAGAAGAAACTAAAAGAAGAAAGAGATAAGGAATATAAAATCATTGAGGATGCCAAGAACATTTTGACAGAAGCTATAGGTGTTGAGGTCGATTCCTCTCAACACATTTTGTTGTAGTTGGCAGAAGTAGTTAACAAGTTCAATGATGATTCCTCTGGAATAGACAAGTTACTTGAGAAGGCTGAGAAGAAATTTGATAATGAAGGGCTTGAGCACATTGCTCAACAAATAGCTATCAATCAAGCAGGGTTATCTCCAGTCTTGACTAGCATTGAGTCCTCCCATTCCAAGGTAACATCTCTTTTTGTCAAAATCTGTAATGTTGTCAAGTTCTCAAAGGAGATCAAAGACAAAATAAATAAGATTGATGAGGATCTAAAGATCAGTGCACAAAAGTTGCAACTTGAACCTAGTTCAAGCTCTGCACATCATATGACAGTCAAATTCCTATCTAATAAGCAGTCAGAATTATTGAGAGAAGATGCAAGGATCAGATCAACATTAATAGATATTTAGAACATGATCCTTCCCATCATGGATACAATGCAAAAACATATTGCATACTCAAAAACATTGATCCATGACAATCAGTTTTCAATTGCAGATCACATGATTGAACTCTGTGCAGAAGTCCAAGTTGCACTCCATACATGCAAGATTCTGCAAGAGAATTGGGATAGAACTCTATCATTAATAAGTAAGGTACACTCTGATTTTCTCTCACATTTTGGCATCTCCATGTAAAATATTTGTATATACACCTTTGGCATTATTGTCAAAATGGGGGAGAACGTATATAAGATATATGAGATATGAAAGGGGGAGAAAATATAAATAGGAAATATGAGTATGAGGAGATACAAGATATTTGTATATATACTATATGGGGAGACATGAAATGTATATACAACAGTATAAAAAAAAAAAGAGAGAGACAGATTCAGCATGATTTTTTGGGCAATAAGTGTTTTTGTCACTAATGCCAAAGGGGGAGATTGTTGGCATTAAGTATGATTGTCATTAGTGACTTTATTCAGACTCTGTGTGTTTACCGACCGGAATAGTGTTTACCGAGCAGAACAGTTTTGACCAAGCAGAACAGTGTTTACCAAGTAGAATAGTGCTTACCGAGTTATCTTCACTGAGTGATGAGATGAGCAGTGTTTACCAAGTGCTAGCACAGTAAACAGGGAATTCAGTCTCTACCGAGTGACACTATATCTACCGAGTCTCCAGTATATACCGAGTTTGAAACTACAACTGAGTGGTTAGTATGGACCAGGCCTCCACTTCTACCAAGTGCATGACAATGCCGAGTAACGTAGTGGATGCCGAGTATCATAAAGTCACCGATTTAGTTTGCAGTAACCGAGTCACTATATTTGGGCCAACTTAGTAATACTTGTGTTTTCTTGTTTAGAGCCAAATTTGATATTGTTTTGTAATTATTTTGATTGATATATAAACAATGTTTTGTATCCTATCCAAAAGAGTGTGTGAAAGAGTAAGAAGTGAAAAAGAGAAGAAAGGCAGAGATAATTGAATTACAAAGGGATACAATAGTATAAGAAGTAGCAAAGACATATCTATCACAAAAGGTGATCAGTACATCAAAGAATCTCAATCAGCAAGAACAGTTGCAAGTAAGAGATCTACTGTTTCATCCTAACAGGTGAATCAGCCCCAAAATCCTTTAACCAGGTAGACTTAACAGTCTTTGCAAAAATCTCTTAACCAAGTGCATACTTCTTTGTATGTTTGTAAATCCTCTAACAAGGTGGACCTAGCAGTCCTTATTGCTCCTAACAGGGCAGATCATCAGAAGTGATCATTGTAAGCCTTAACCGGCAAACTTTATACTGTAGTATTGAAGTTTAGTGGGTTTCATCCCCACCCTAGTTTTACTTTCTATTTGGAAGGTTTCTGGGTCACCAAATCTCTATGTTCAAAGTGTTATGAATGTTTTATTCTTTTTGTTACTCATGCATATAGTTAGATTATCAATCTAATGTCATTGAGAAAATGGTTGAGATCTAAAATTAGTAAAAGTTTTGAAGTTACTGATTCACCCCTCCCCTCTCAGTAACCTAGCTAGTCTTGAATATTTTCAACAATATGTTGGAAAACCCCTAATTTAGGGTTGGTGATCACATTGTGTACAGACTGACATTCTATAACAGCAAGTTTTTACTGTGAATGGAGAAGGACTTGAGTATCAGAGCTAGCTTGAAGCTTTGCATGGATTAAATTATCATCTATAGTTATTGAAATCCATTACTTAGCATGTTTTAGAATGTTTTTAACTCTTAGTTAGCTTAATAGGTTAGGTTTTATTGCATTTCTTAAATTTTTTTTGTTTTCACAGTTCTCTGTCTAGTTTTGATAGTGTGTAAAAGATGTGAGCCTAGCTCCATTTCCCACTATAGTTCCTATACGGCCTTTTGGGATGGAGACTAGGGTTAATGAGCTTCATGATGCTTCAATTATGGGCTCTAAAGATGCATGCAATGATTTTTAAGGTCTTTCCCTAGGTGAGCTAAGTGTAAACCCCAACTAGGAAGACCGAGAGTTTGTTTAGAAATATTGAAGGAGGGATTGTTTCAAGAGCCAAGAAGGCCTTGAATGTGTTTTTTAGTGATCTATAGGTACTCTATGAATAGGAGGAGTGCCCAAATAATCATCTTTCCAATTTTTGAAGCCAAAGACAAGAGACGGGTCTAAAACCTAGAAGGCCCTAATTCTAAAACATGGTGTACGGACAGTGTCAAGACCCCAGACCAAGAAAATATTAGAGGTCTTAAGACATTCATGTAAACTACCAACAAACACTTGGGGGTTCTTTAAGAATATTTAGCAATGAAAGGAGAATCCTAGATTCTAGGAGGCCTAATTGGGCAAAAAGGCTACAAGGCCTAAATCTTAGGAATCTAGGGAGTGATGGGAAAATGGGTAGACTTGGCAACTAGAGACTCAACCTAAGAGTCAAAATTGGAATTTAAAGAAGTCCTTAGCCTCTTGCAATTAAAACCTTAGGTTAGGGCTTGTGAGTTATGGAATAGCAGAGTTCTCTTTGAAGGCAAAGGGTGGAAACCAAAGATGATAGGAAGACTCTTGATAGTGGGAAGGAATTGATTTATTCCAAGTGTTTGAGGGTGGATTGAGGAAGCCCTAAGAGGTCCTAATTGTGACCTAAGAAGATTTCAAGAAAACTCAAGGTGATAGTAGGATTCTCTCCCTATCAGAGGATAGTAGGAGTCTCTCCCTATCACATTATTTTATTAGATTTCATTATTGTACTCTAAGTATTGATCACATTTCAAATTTAAAATTCATAATAGATCATTACATTGTGCATGAAAACTAAATGTAGTATACAAGTGTCCTTTCATATTTAATATTTCATGTCAATCAAAGAGTACATTTGTAGAATAGAAAGCATGATAGAAGTATGGAGTAGAGGGGTCCCATGCATTGCCTTGTTGTCTATTTGTTGTCAGTTGGTTGTCTGTCAGGTCCTAGGTCTTTAGGTTCAAATCCAGGTCTTCATCTTCACTAGGTTTCTAGGGTTATCCTACATCATGAGAGAGAAAATTATATTAGATCCAATTGGATCTAAGAAATGCAAGAAACAGAAACATCATACAACAATCAATTTTTCAAAACTACATATCTATCTAGTAAATTGAATGTAATAAGGAAATGTGCATCCACACTAAGTGAAAGATAGTATTAAAGGGATTTGTTTTTAAACATGAAACCTTTTACTATTTATGGTCATTCTGATGTATGTTGTTCTTATATTCAAAACCAGAAATTTGAATGAAAGGGACTTAGTGTAATACCCTCTCCTATGGTGATAATTGGACTTTTGGATTTGGACATTCTATTATGATGGTTAGAACTATATATTTACATTTATATTTTGTGGATGATGATATGTTTATCAAATCATTGATATGCTCATTTATGGTTATCATTTATGTGTTTATGAAATTAGAAAACCATCTATCTTTATATGTTTAATGGAGCTAACCCAAGGATTTGAATCTAACCATTATCATGATGTTTTATGTTTCATGGATATGTGTCTGATGTGTTTTCATGACTTAGGATGAAGTCATAGTTACTCACTTAGTTGAGGTCCACACGATGTATCGATCTTGGTCATCTGTTTACATATATCTGATTTGTATGTATACATGTATCTCTTCTTGGTGATGCAGGATTGTAGGTACCGAGTATCATCTCCACCTGGCTTCATAGGTCTGAGCGATCCCTCAAAATCATCAATCATTGTTGTTGTTACAAAGATATCACCAAGGTTCCATAAGAAGGAACTCTACCTCTGATCCTTTTACCTTTAGGTGGGGAGTTCCTGAGTCTATCCCTTGTGTGGATGATGTATTTCTGTGTCCTCATAGTTTATTGGTTTTGTGGATCTTGTAGCTAGTTTCTTCTCTTTTGCATTCATTGAGAATGAGGTTTTGAGTATGGTAGCTCAAATTGTCTTCATGGTATGTTCAATTTTGTTAGTAGATTATTGATGTAAATTATTGTTCATAAGAGGATGTGATTTAGTAATTTATCTTTATTAGTAGTTACTTATTTGTACAAGTGTATCTTGTTAGGAATGAGTTAGTATGTGATCAAATCATGTGATTTTAATATCAATAATAATAAAGAATTTATGGTATTAATAATGTTTTAATAATAGTGGTAAATTCCAACTTATGTTAGTAGTTACCTAATATATATATCACTATTATATTTTGTAAATAATATGGGTTAGTGTATGAATAAATAATATGTTTTATAAAAATGATATTCATAATATTTAAATATTTGTAATATTAATAATAATGTGTCTTACTTATGGTATATGTACCATAAGCATATGGGTGCACACATATGCCTATGAATACATATAATATTATTATTATATAATAAATTAATTATGTTAAGGAAATTATTATGAGACTATGGTAAGTCTATGTTATTTTTATATTTGGGAAATGCTTTTTGTAAATTACCATAGTAAGTAAGTTAGTAAAAGTATTCCTAAAATCTTTATTATCTATTTTGTCATCCTCAAATTTAGGAGACATAAATTAAAATCTTATTAAATAAAAAAAATTTATCCCTTCACAAGAATGTTTTTGCACCATATTATTAACAAATAATTGGTGGATAGTTGGGATGGTTGTACCAGTTGGAATACCCATGCAACTACTCCCTCCAATCTATATACAGGAGAGATTTCCTGTATGAGGGGGAGTTGGCAGAAAGGTTGATCTCTGAGAATAGTAGATGTTGCAATTATAAGATATAGTTTTCATTGAGAGTTCCGGGGGAAGGCTAGAGATTGCATCCAGAAGGAATCTAAGGAATGCTAGAAGGAGACTAAGAGAATAGGACTCTTCTTCATCAACCGATTCCCGCACGACTCCAGGTTGGAATCCATCCTGAGAGATAATTCTCTTTTCTATTATGAATGTTTTTTTTAGATCTCTTTGAATGCTTCTCTATATGTTTTTTTTATCTCCATATGTTGTAGAATTTTTATCCTATATTATACAAATGTCATCCATTTATACAAGTCATTTATATTATTGTATTATGTCATATTATTGTATTAGGGCAGCCATTTCATATTATTGTATTATGCCAGCCGCGTATGCTATACTATTGTATAACATGCCAGTCGTTATTGTAGTATGCTAGCCATTTATAGAAATATAACATGCCAACTGTTATTGTAGTATGCCAGCCATTTCTAGCAATATGCACGGTATTTCTATCTAATTTTCTGTCAGTAGACAATATGCACAGTTTTTGTATTTAATTTTATATCATTAAACAATATGCGTGGGATTAGGGTTAGTAATTTTTCTATCATTAAACAATATGCCCAGGATTTCTATCATTAAAAAATATGCACGGGATTAGAGCTAGGCATGATTGTTCATAACATTTAAACAATATGAGTAGGGCTAAGCAGGATTGTTTATACAAGTATAACATAGTATAAATTTGATATTTTAATTTCTTATACTTTAAGTTATACTTGTATAAAGAAATTAGATACCTTCCAGGATGTTTGAGATAGGTTTCAACGCTCTAGATTTTAGAGTTTTCAAAAAATCAGACAGTTAAATTTCAGGCACGGGAGGTGTTATGGAGCATTGTGTTTTGACATGTGGAATTTTTGTGTAAACTTTATATATGTTAATTTCTTGTTTAGTGGAGGTTATATGGTGCTTTTAGATGCTTTAATAGGGTTATGATGTGTGTAGGAAGTAGGATTAGGGTTTAGGATTGTCTAGAAGGATCAGGACCATTCTTGGCCTCCCTAAACGCTCCTAATTTTCCTAAACATCCCTAAAATCTCCTATTCCTTTCTATTCTTTGATGTAAGTTCTCAAAATTGTTTACAATGTGTTTAATTTCATGTATGATGTGTATGTGATGTGTGGGTTAAGGGTAGAAAACCTAAGAACACTAATTGAGTGGCTCTCAGTGCGGGGTCGGGGCCCTAAGTGGCTAGTACCAGGATAACCAACTAAAGAGTTATTTTAACAAGTGATAATTTAATTTAAAATTATGGGAATGGGTTCAAATACTAAAAAGATTAATATATGTCTCACCCATGCCATTAGTGCTAGTAAAGGCTATGGATGGGAGTGGGAGAACGTGCCTATGTGTAGGTACGATTGAATGGCGCTTATCTATACGAAAGGCATTCAGTTCTGCATGTGCCTACTTGGGGGCCAAGGCCCAGAGTGGCTAGTACCAGGACAACCCAAGGGGTTAGGGCTATGTGATGACACTCACTTAGGTTGTTTCTTATAGTTTCTACCAAGCCTTAGAACCTTTGGGAAAATATTTATACTTTGATCTTCTTTTCATTTGCTATTTGGGAAAGGTTACTCAACCCTAGGTATGGCCTAGCTATCCCTTCTTTGTGGACCTTGGTGTTTATCTCCTAGCATGAGGGAGTGGGCCTTTTGGTATCCATGTGGTTGGGTGGTAAATCTTTTTATCGAGGTACCTCTTGTGGATGCAGTGCTTAAGGATTCATGCTTGCATAGTGTTCCAGTTTTGAAGAATGAAGACTTGTATTTATCTTTCATGATGTAAAATTAATGTTACCTCCCAAGAGGATTTGAATGTAATGTAACCATTAATGTATTTCAAAATGATGTATTTGGTATGGGTAGTCTTAGGAAAAAAGAAAAGGGAAAGCACAAACTTTATGTATATGATGTATGTTGAAAAGAAAAGGATTTTGTAACATTCCAAGTAAAGTAGTATGCATTATTGTTGATTAAGTGAAAAGCTAGTGAAACAAATGTAACATTTGTAATGTATCAAATGTTTAGATGATTCTATTATATGGTATTAATGTGCTAATTTTTATATTGTTCATAAATGATACTTAGGAAAATAGATGGGTTTAAATGGAAAATTGAAATGAAAGTGTTTTGTACTTCTTTATAAAGAATCTACAAATGTTGTGATGTAGTTTGCTTAAGAAGTAAATCAAGTTGCTAGTACACTAAATAGACTTAAATGAATTGTGCATTAAATAAGAAGGGAATCTTAGAGGAATCTAAGTTAATCTATGGTTGTTTATATAATTCTTTTAAAAATCCAAAAATTGTCATAAATCATTACTTAGGTTTTCTTTTACAAAGAGAATCTTTGTTCTCCTCCCTGATTCCCTTGCAGGGCATGACACTTAGTGTTTGTAACTGAGAAACCATTTTTAGAATCAGTAGGATCTTGTTCAATTAGTGAACATAATAACCTGAATTTTGATTCACAAGTGTCCATTTTTTGGCATTTTCATAAACTAAATTATTTATTTTGTTCACTAACCTAACAAGATTACACTGATGTTGTTTGAAAAGCTTAACAGAATGAATTGCAGTGCTCAAAGTTGACTGGTTTTCACATCACAGTCAAAGAAGAAAGATGCAGTATAAAGGGCCTTACAAGATGCTACAACAAAGTGCCATATGGCTACAAGATAGTCATGTTCAAAGGCCAAGATTCAACAAGCATAGTCACTGGTATTACCCATTTTAAAGTTCCATGTTCAAAATTATTGCTAAATTCAAAATGTCTTAACAATGAATTCATTGTTGTTGTTGATTAACAAAAGAGAAATACTACAAAACTGAGCTTAGTTTCATAAAATGTTTACAGTGTGTATTTAATGAACGTCACAAGCCCATGCTCGAACTTCATCAGATTTCATTCTGATATCTTTGAATGTCACGAGCCCATGCTCGAACTTCTTAGATAATAAACAAACATTTTTCATCTTATTGTATGTCTTACGATAAAGATTCATATTCAGCATTGATGATTTATTTTCAACATAGAACAGAAGAGGAGACTAATATCAAGCATGGTGGTTTACACTAGTGAAGCTAAGGGATGTTCATTGTTATCAGTGTAGCCAAATAATGTTTTCAAAATGACTGTTCATTTTATTCAGCTGAAGCACATTGCAATAAAAAATGACTGGTGCACAAGAAACAGTAATGTTTAGGATTGGGTTACCATGTAAAAATGATAGGTGAAAATAAAGAATAATGGCATGGTCATTTTTTTGTAACAGTGAAGTTAAATAAGTTGGTGTTGAAGGTTTGTGCAAAGTCCAGCTCAAGGTTGGTGTACATCAACACTGGACAAATTTCTTGTAAGGGGTCGGGTTTGCGACATCAAAGACTTTATTCTTAAAGGAGAATGTAAACAATGAACATGGTGGTTCCTATAGAAAGAAAACATCTACAATATAGCCATGAGCCAGGGAGAAGACATGTTTATCTAAAGAGATATGAGTAACATTAAAAGAAAGACACTGGTAAAATGACTGGTTCAAGTTTAGTTTTCCAAAATGACAGTGCAAGTTAAGCCATGGGTTTTAAAATTACAAGTGGGTTTTCATCTTATGCTATCAAACATTCATCTATAGTAGCTTGAAGGAAATAGGCTATCATTTTTTTTCATTATCATGTATTTCAAAAGAAGACAAAGTAAAAAAGATATAAAAAACTAGTGTATTCAAGCTTCAGACATGGTGTTTTTTACAAAACTGGGCTGATACATGTGAACAAAAAAGCCCTATTTCAAAGTAAATGGAGGATATGAAGTGAAAGACTTATTTGCATGTTTTATAGAAGAGCTTGTGTCTTTTAGTCCAAGTTTGAGACAATTTATAGCTGATAGTGGCTTGGTCCGAAGTTGTGGTTGAAATATGCCATGATTCAGACCGAGTTCACATCTCGGTAACTTCACATATTTCAACCACAACTCAGAATAAGCTAAGACTTGTAGATATTTAACCCAAGTTCAAAGCCCACAAATCATGGAGGAGTTATCATGCACTGTCAAGGAGAAAATCCCAAATCAATAGTGGGTAAACAAATTTCATTGCATGAATTTTACCAGATAGGAAGGGATCAAACTTATCATCAATGAAGGTGTTCTTAAACTCAAATCCAAGTAAAGACTAGTCATATTTTAAGCTGAGATTCAAGCACATCTAGGCTTTACTTCATAGTCAAGCTCAAAGTCACAGTCATCTTCCAGTCACAGGCCGTGAGTTATTTAATAGAGCTTAGGTTTGAGTTCATAATGAAACAAGCCCAATTAGTTTACTTGACAGTCAAGCCATGACTCAAGAATAAACAAAGCTCAAGGTTGAGTTTCAAAGCCAGTATCCACTCACATTCAAACACTAGTCACAAGTTGGGAAAGGAGCCATAGTCTAAGAACACCATTCATAGGCTAAAAAGAGTCATGGGTCGAGCCCTATGCTGAGCCCTAAACATGCATAAGCTGAGCTTCATAGCTCATAGTAAAACTCAAATAACAAAGCTCAAATCATGTTACGTGATCTCTAGATCATAAGAAATGAAACCTGAGAATTCATATAGAAAAACTCTCAGTTAATAATCGGTGTAAGCAATGCCAAAGAGACCTCTTAATGTACAGAGAGCTTGTTAATGCTAGCCAAGCTAAGCCACATCCCAAATTTTTTTTAGAAATTTTCCCATCAAATTAGGGTTTTTCCCTTTAGTCTTTCAAAATTAGAGCCAAAATGTGAAAATCAAGAAATGAATAAGAGTTTTGAGTTTTTGGAATCCACTGCAACTAAAATTCAATACCATAACTGCAATTATCTACATCTTGATAGAGCCCAAAAATCACAGTGCCAGCACATAGCCTCAGTCTCCACATAGTTTGCAAGTGGTTGGAGTGGTCATGTCAACCCTCTAACACTTAGAAGTTGATAGACTTAGGATATTTTTCTTAAGTTTAGATCTTTAGGCTTATATTTATGTTGAATTTTATTCAATGTAAAATAGTTTTAAATATTGGTTAAATTTTGTAAAAGGAATTAAAATCCTTATTTTAAGACCAATATTTAGGGCATTAGTTATGGCATAATGTTTAGGCTTAGGTTTTGGCAAGAATTTAGGCCAAATTAGGGCAAATAATGGAGGCTTGGATTTTTGAATTGAAGGCATAGTTGTGATATAAAACTAATTTTGATAATCAGTTTAGGGGGATGCAGATTTTGGAGAAGAGGTTGAAAGTGAACATTTTGTTCCTTGATGCTTTTGAGGTCTTTTTTTTGTAACCCTTTTGTCAGATCTTGGGGGATAATAAAGTAGACTATCTATTTCTCCATATATTTTGAGTATTGATTCAAATCCTATTTTAATCATTCTTCATAAGTGTTTATTCATTTTGGTAGCTTGGAGAAGTGAATGTTTCTTATTCCTCCTCTAGGTGAGAAAAATTCAAGCCTTATGCAGAATATGTATGTTTTTTGATAGATTAAGCTATTTGTGTTCTATACCCTGTTGGCAATTTGGCTGAGTTGATTACATAGATGTTGTCATTATGGAAACATATGATCCACATGAAGATCACACAGGTTAGAGAGCAAGTATGACAGAGCGCATTGCAAATTTGTTTAAGTGTGAGACAGTGTTTTACCAGTGAACCTGGACATAGTTTTTATTTGTGACATTGACTGGACTAAGTTCATTGCTTGTGCACTTGAACATAGACTCTATGATGTCTATTGATCACCCATCTCAGAGAAAAATTTAGTAAAACATGTACGAAAGAAGTTATGATAGTTTTACTGAAGATAGTGTGAAGCCGACAGGACAAAATATGAAGACAGAACTAGTAAAGAGTTAAGGGATTATTTTGTTTATCAAAATAATGACTTAACAATATAAAGGGATGACATCCTAGATGTTAACTCTTGGATAAAGCTATTGGTATAAATGTAAATGTAATTGTAGTATTGTATTGAACAAGTGAGAATACAATAGTGTGGACAAGTGATATGATGTGAAGTATATGAAGCATATGTAATAGCGATAGTGAAAGAGTAGTGAAGTGATATTGATGCAAGAAGTATAAGGTTATGTACCTTAACCTATTTTTTAATCAGTGTATATTGTACATTACTTTTTTGGGTAGTGGGCTCATCTGGTAATCACATTTTGTACTATAACTCCTAACAGGGTTGAGGCTTCTAACAAGGCCTATAGTCCCTTAATCAGGCCTGATACACTATATGCTTGTAATAGACTCCTAATAGGGTCAACATCCTTAAAAAGATACTTTTGATTAGTGGATCTTTGTGGGTACCATTCCCACCGGGGTTTTCCCTTGGCCAGGGTTTCCTCGAGAACAAATAATGTGTTATGAGTTCTTTATTGTTATGCATGTTGTTTAGCTTCTTAGGTTATGCATGTATAAAGATAATCTATTATATCCATAATTGGGCAAAAGATAAAGTTTTTAGAATATTGATTCACCCCCCCCCCCCCTCTTAGTATTCCCTATTTCTAACATACCCTATTAGTAAGGTCTAATTAACCTATATGTTGATCAGTGATTCAAGTTGTCAAAATTTTGGTATATGAGTTGGGGTTACTATTTTTGTTTCCAAGCAAAGTCTAATTTTATTTTTGGTGTATCACCCCATTTTCCCTTTCAATTTTAAAGTTACTTTTCCCTTTTCCAACTAAGTTTTCAATCAGGAGGTGATATTCCAGATCAAATAGGAACTAGCCTAGAATTCAGAGACTCCTTAATCAGAGTTCACCCACAACTTGAGAAGGTTTCCATTATAGGATACCAGTAAGCCCCAATGCCTAAGTTGGGGTGGTATTTTAAAAGATAAACAATAATGTTTTCATTGGATGGTGAGCATGGATTATGGATCTTGGCATGTAAATTATGATTTGTATTTGTTATTTACTTTTTTAAGGTACTGTGTGTATCTTAGAAAGGTTCTATGTAATTTTTTGTGCATTGGGGAAGTCTTAACAAGATGACCTAATTGTTTATTGTAACTTGTATAAAGGAAATTCATTCATTGTTATAGTTGAGTTGTGTATGGGAGACTGTGAGCATGTGGATATGAGTTTTGCAGGACGTAAAGAAGTGATTATGTTGGTAATGTACTTCATTTGAATTGTATAGGAAAAGAAATTTTATCAGTCATTTCATTGTTATAAGTATGCTTTCATACTTGTCTTTATACGTGGATCCATAAGGTGGGTTTAACCTTCACATTTAGGTAGTGTGCTATGGTAGTGAGCTCTTCATTTCATTCAACTCCTAATAATTTTGAAGAGACTCCCAACATGGTCTTTCCTTTAATAGGGAAGTTGCACTAGATGTATTAATCAGCTCCTAATAGGGATAGATCTCCTAACAGGGTTACTATATTTCTAGTGTATTATTTGTAGGCATCATTCCCACTAGGGTTTTTCACTTAACAAGGTTTTCCTCGACAACAAATACTTGTGTTATGGTGTTGTTCTTGAAGTGTTCAGATTTGCATTAAGTAATTTGTTTATAATTTTAAAATTTAAATATTTGGCACACAACTGATTCACCCCCACCCCCCTTCCCTCTCAATTGTTTTATTCCTAACACTTAGTCTCTTGTGACACATTACCTTTTTGAGGAGAGGATTTATGACTCTCCAAAGTGGAATTAAATAGAATTATGCAAGTTGTCTTTATTGTAAAAAGATACTCTAGGATAGGTTTGAGTTTGATTCATCATTTCTTTATTTATAGAAGATGTGTCATTTTGGTGAACAAGAGATAAAGTGACATTAAGAAAAGTGTTAAAATCATCCTCTTATTTCAATATATCTTTATTATCAACATGGCCATTAGGAGATGGAGAAGCATGACTCATTAAGGTCCCATACATAGAAGGAATTTCATTGAAATGTATATAAGGTGAAGGGTCTTTAAGGGGATTTTCAATAATATTATCTTAGTGCACCAAGGTACTGTCATGGGGGAGGTACATATTAAGAGAGTAATCAACATCATTCTCTAATGGATCATCCCAAATAGGAATATTATTGAGAGAAGTGTTTAAAATATCTTGCATTGATATGTTCTCATTACAAAGAGAAGCGTTGGAATACAAATCATTGAGAGGTTCATAAAGGGGATTGTTGTGCGTCTCAAATCTTTGTTGTAGTAAATCATATTTATGGATGAAAGAAAGAAATAATTTTTCAAAATATTCATAAAAAGGAATATCTAGAATATCTTTGGTAAAAATTTAAATTGAACCAGAAAAAGAAGATAATAGCTCCATTCATAAAATGCACTATTTTTCAAATAAAATATATAATTATGCATGTAATGAAAATAGATGAACTAGATCATTAAATATATATAATTAGTAATTTAATACATTCAAATGAAATCTAGAAACCAAATTAGAATGAATATGTAAGAGAGTCATGTTCAACAAATGTAAGCAGAGTTCACTAGGATGTTTAGAAAAACTAGGAAACTTAGGCATATTTCTTTATCTCACATTGACAGGAAGATGGTCCACTAGAATCAAGAAGGATAAAGAGATGAGTGGATGCAATGGTCCTTTTTTTTAAGTGGAATGTTGTGGTTTAGAAATGTAAATATAAGATCTAGGGCTAGAGAGGGAGAAAATAGGGGTTTTTGTGTGCATAGAATAGTTGGGAACTAACAGACAAATTCCAATATTGGAAATAAGGAGAGAATGTAACACACCTATAGATAAATATAAAGTTGAGTTATGGGCAATGGGATGACCTGTTCACCCTATTCCTAATAATGGGGTGATTTTCTTTCCATATTCCTCATACTTTCTAATGAACTTCATTATAGACTATAGCCAATATCTTGATCTACCTGAATCTCACTTTGTGTCGATGTCATCTAATCCTACACATAGAATAGAGAAGAAATATTTTGTAGGGAGGTTTTTGCCTCAATCAAACCTTGGTTTTGGAATCAACCATGAAATAAAAATGAAATATTCTTGAAAGGAAAGGATGTTGTTATGATTCAAAGGTTACATCTATTAATAATGATGTTTTATACCTTAATGATGAAATTCTCTTTGAATCTAATCACAAGTATTGATGAAATAGCATGACTCCACAAAAACCTAAAAGGAAATGATAAAAGACATGCTTTCATGAAGGTTTTTGAAGCTTTCTATAATGAAGGATATGGTGGGACAAAAATCTTTTAATTCTTGAAATTCTTGAATGCTTGACTTGAAATCGTATTAATGGATGCTTGATCAATTCTTGGATATGATTCTCATAATGAGGGAGGTACCCTTGCTTATATACCTCTCACATCATTTTTGTATTAAAAATTCAAAGAAGACTGATGTCGATTTGGAATCCCAACTAAAACCACATTATCATTAAGGTATTTCAATTTGGGTCCAAGCAATTTGCAAATAGGGTGACCACTTCACCATATTTCTGCCAATGTAGTCCCAAATCAAGACCATAAGTCCTATTTAGATAAAAGGTGCCAAAATGATATGCAAAATTGAGCTATGTTATCGAAAACTAATGTGGGATGTCATACAAGCTAAAATGGGGCCTAGGTAAGCAATAAATTACATAGAGGTGCAATTTATGATGCTACACTAGAATATAACTTTTAATTTCCTAGAGATTTGAATTCCCCCTTGTATATGGACTTGTTACATTTATCATTATTCTTTCTTTTTCCCTTAGGTCTTCCAAAAACAACTAGGCTTCCTTGAAAATTATGGATACCTTCCTCAACACTTCTTAAGAAATAAAAGAACCTACCACGTCTTCAATGTTCAAAATAATAGAAGTAATACCAATGGCCATAACAAGAGAATCCTAAAAATTAACCAAAAAAAAGAAAGATCTAAAATTTCTCCTCTTAATCCATCTTGACACTAACCTATAATTGATCCACCAACATATTTAATGCTTCTACATAGTCTATAATTTGTCCACCTTCCTCTATCCTCAAGGAATATAGTTTTTTCCTCAAGAAAATATTATTTACTATAGATTGTTCTTAAGGTGCAATTTGATTAGACCTTTGGATTTATGGTCCATAAATGCATATTTAGAAGCCTCATCTAGATCTATAGGTATCATGAAATTCTAATCAATAGCATCCCATAGTTCTCAATCTATTAACATATCCTCCATATTTATCTTTCACGTTTCAAAATTATTTCTAGAAAATTTCTCCACATCTATTCTCCCTCAAAAAATTGTCATGAGGAAATTCTTCCATCAAGATTATAAAGTATCTTCTACACATGCTCCCACTCAAATTTGGATTAGTTTTAAAAACTCAACAACCAACAACTGAAACCAAAGGTCATTAGGCTTTTATACCACATGTAAGGAAGTGAGGTAGTAAAATAACCTCCTACATTAATATTGAGAGGATCGTAGTGTAAAAACTCTCTTATATATTTGAAACGGTAACATAAATAATATTTATACCACAATAGGTTATGGTAGGGAAAAACCATTTCGAGAGATAAACCCCACACTCTAAAAGCCACCCAATATATTATTTAGAAATAAATAACAAAATATAATATACTTTTAGAGAAATCATCTCTTAGGAGTATCACCAACTAGAGATCTAGAGGTAATTGAATAGAAATAAGACTCTCACACAAACCCTTCAACTGCATGCACCTAATATATAGGATATACAGTACATGAAATTTCTATATGATATTACAAAACCATGGACTAAAAACCACTTATAAAGTAGTGCATTTTATCTCTAAAAAACAATTCCTTATGGTGAGTAAAAAAACACCAACATGTGTAACTCCTTTTTACATCTCACTTATGTTTCAACAAATTTTTACATTTTCTATTTCAGGAGGCCCAACTTTCCAAGACCATACTTTTGAATTGGGTATCCGATTGATAAATCATTTGAAGCATTGAAAAGTTCACAATTTTTGTTATCACCTAGTTACCCACAACACCTACTACAAACATTTTTAGACCATTTCAAAGCCTCTAAAGCCTTCAAAATTGAATTTATAAAAAAATAGCAACTTCAAAAATGAAAACTATAATATCTTCAAAACTAAATATGATCTTGCAACAAAAATTTATCGACATGCTTATCTAAACTATCCAAATATTTGGGGAAAATTTAGGGATAATTTGTGCATAAAAGAAAACTTACTATAAATGGTAATTGTACATAAATGCAAGGTTGGGAAACATTTTTCTAATAATCTTGAAAAAAATCATAAGGATTATGGTTAGCTTTGATTTTGTGGAGTTCATTTTTAAGTATGAATTATATTTTTTAGTGAATGGTAGAGGGGATTGCTTTCATAGCATGAATTCGCAATCTACCTAGAAGAAGGTTATAATTGAGAGTTTTGATCATGACATGAATAAGCATGGATAAAGTCATAGGTCCTATTGTAATATGTAATATGATTATACCAAGTGACTCTCTACCATTATTATCAAAGCCACAAATATAAAGAGCAACAGATTGAATAATAATCCTAATTAATCTTATATACTAAATCAATATTATAAACATTAAGGCTTGAACCATTTTCAATTCAGGTACATTTTGATCTTATGTTCATGAATGCAAGGTGTGATCATGTGGGTATACATTTATATTTTCAACCTCTAAAGAAGGAAATCCATCTTGTAAGAATGTGATATCATTTGGTCTACTAGAAGGAGAGGAAACTACCATTTTTTAGGCTTCTTGGATCAACCCATGGTATAAAGGTGCAGATGGAATCAATTCCTAAAGGGAGATCTTAGCAAAAGTATCATGAATTTTCTCAACAAGATTAAGCTCCCTACCAACATATTATGGAAGATAGGGGGACGAAGTAAGAACATTATTTGGTAGTTATATGTATGATCCATTGTATGATAAATAGGTTGTTGTGACATTTATTCTAGCATCTCATCTATTTAAGTAATGTATTTTGAATATTGTAAGATCAACTGACATCTCTTTGATTTCTTAGCAACAACCATAGGTTGATATTGAGGTTGAGCTACATCTTGAAAAATTTTAGCCTCCACATGACCCAAAACTTGCATGACATTGACTTGATCTTGATTGTTTTCTTTATCCACTGAAATTTTATTTCTAGAAAGGAGAGAAATAATAAAAGTATTAATAATATCATCCTCTTCTTCCAAGGTATCCTAAGGAGTAGGAAAAACTTTAGGAGAGGGATTACCAATATCCATCAATGCTTCATCTCTAGGAGAGATTTCATGTAGGTGAAATGAAGGTAAAATGGAATTAAGAAAGGTGTTTATAATATCATCCTCTTGTTCCAAAATATCCTCAAGATGGAGGTCCACTTTACGAGAAGGATCAACATCATTCCTCAAGTTCTCATCACTAGGAAGGAGATTTGTGATGAAGTGTTGATAGTCTCTTCTCACACAAAAGGTACTCGTAAGTGGGCCTAATTTTGGAAGAGGATAAATCATAGATATGGATGAAAGGAAGACATAAGTTACCATCATATGCATAAAAGGGAAAATCTTTGATAAAACTATTGGGAAGTTGTCTATACTAAAGTATATGACTAGATATAGTGTTGTCATTATGGCAAAAAAGTCATATAGAAACTTGGAGTCAGCGCACTTGATGTAAAGATCAAAATTTGGTTAAGTGTTGAAGACTAGACAGTCTATAGAGTTCCTATAGCTTAGAGCATCAATGCACATGTGTACAAATGAATTATGGTATGCACCCTAGAAGTTATGTTTTTTAGACTATACTCATGCTTAGTCTATGAGCACATAAACAGATATACAAGGATGAGAAAGTTACAGTCAGTTGAAGTTGCACAGCCAGTGTGTGCCAGTAGAGAATAGAGCATGGAACCGACAGTTAGCATTTTGGTTTGTGATTATAATGTAATGGTGTAAAGGCTATGTTCCTATTTCATTTAGGTTGCTGACATGTTTATATATATAATTATAAGCACACTTAAGCCAATTCATTTGGAAGCATTGTTTGTAGTTAGTTATAGGGCCAACCTAATTGTGTATTTTGTATAAGTGCATAAATATAAGGTGTGCCCATTTTATTTGGTATGGAAGTTGAAATAGAGTTGTGATAAGAAGATAAAAAGTGTGTGAAGACACTAGAAGATGTATTAGAGCTTTGTAAGAGGTCAAAGCATTAGTGCATCAAAGGAACTGATCTGACAAGCAGTGTCACAGTGACAGTTCATCCTACAGATATAGTGTGTATCTGAGATTAGAAGGTCGTAGCCTTCACCACTTGAGCAATGAGCTCTTGGACAGTGTGTCCTCTCCCCTAATAGGGATGATTTTAAAAGACTCCTAACAGGGTCTGACCCTTAACAAGGTCTACTATACTTAAATCATTGTAAAGCTACTCCCAATAGGGTAAAGGATCTTCTAGCAAGGATCACAAAACACTAGTGCAGAATATTAGTGGGTGTCAATTCCCACTGGGGTTTTTACCTATTTTGGTTTCCTTGTAATCATATTGGTGTCATGTGTTGATTTCATGTTTCATATTTATGTGAATGTTTATTTTAGTACTTAAGCATTTAAGTGCAGCATAAAGATTAAATTGAAAAGTTAAAATGCAGTGAACATTGATTCACCCCCCCTCACAGTGTTCCCATTCCTAACAATTGGTATCAGAGCTGTAGTCCTCAACAAAGAAGTTTAACCACTTGAGGAGATCATGGATAAAGCAAAAATGAAACATCTGAAAAGAAATCTTGAAGCTACTCTTGAAGACCTAGACAAGTCAGAAAGAGAATCTGAAGAACTAAAGGAAAAACTTAGTGATGCTCAATTAGTCATCAAAAATATAAGGAAAGATTTGAAATAATGCTCTACCAGTGATCTAGGGACAATGGTCAAGAAGCTCAATGAAGAAAAAAAATCCTTATAAGAACAACTTGAAGAGTTTGATGATAAGCTAATTAATAATTAGGAAGTCTATGATGAACAGATCAAAGAGAACCTTCAGTTGGATGAAGAACTAAGGCAAGAAAACATGGAAATCTTGGAGCTAAGGAATAGCAAAGAAAGCTTGGAGTTTGAATTGAAAGAAGAAAAGAATCATATTGACAAATTACACACTAGTTCTGATTTGATAGAATCTCAAATGTATGCAAGGAGAGCCAAAGGAGACACTAGTTGTATTGGATACAATGAAGCACAAAATCAGATGGACAATATGTGAGCAAGAAAGGATTCACAAAAGGACTCTACTGATGCTAAAAAGACTAAAGATCAAACCATAGATAATGGTGGACCACCTAAGAATGAGTGCAAGCAAGTAGAATGCACTTGTTTTGCATGTAACAAGCATGGACACATTGCAAGGAACTGTATAGAGGTAAGACCTTTTAATGGCTACTATTATTCATGCAATAAATTTGGTCATAGAGCTATGAATTGCAAGACTAGCAAGAAGAATAGGATTCAACAAGATCAGAGAAATCAGAATTAGACAAATATAAGAAGTACTTAGAATGTTACATGCTAGATATGTAACTACAATGGTCACACAGCAAAACAATGCAGAATGGTGACTCATGTCAATGCACCAAGGAATACAAGACCTTCAATCATTTGTCACTCTTGTAACAAGGTTGGACATATCTCAAGGTTCTGTAGATCAAGGATGCAAGGTTAGGGAAGCCCTAAAAAGGCCAAAGAACCAGTTTTGGATCTCATAGGAGAAGTAAATTTTATCAAAGCCTCAGATGATGCAAGCATGATTTGGTTAGAGAAGAAGAAGGACAAGACCAATGAGAATGTATTGGATGCATCCACAGTGGATGCACCCTCTACATCTAGATGAATGGCCCTCAGGGTCATAGGGGGAGCTAATTTAGATCTAGTCCCCTATGTGGCTAGTATACTAATCCTCAGAGTATGCACCTTTGGACTTAAGCTTTTGGAGTATTAAGGTACCTATGTGCAAGAGCATACATGCTGATTATGGACAAAACTTGAGTAGGAAATTTTGAAGTGACAACCTAGTTCACGCAACTTGCATTAATGGCATAATTTTCACTTTAAAGTACATAGAATTCATTTGATTTCTCATTGCATTCAAATTCAGAGTGATAAGAAAGCATAAAGAGCCTTGGAAGTTGTTGTGAAGACTTGGAGATTGATCTATCAGTGTTTGTAGTGCATTTGGTTAGTTGTAGAAACCCTAAGCTCATTGCACTGATTCAAAAGCCTTCGGATTATCTCGGAGTTCAATTGGAAAGAGTTTACAAGTAAGTCATGGCCACTCCCATTGTTTATGATGTCACTGAGAAGAAGAGATATTTTTTCAAGAAACATCCATTTAAATCAACCCTAGATGATTTAGAGGGAGCTTTCTCTCACATGCCTATGGGCGTCATGCATGTGGAAGACATTAGGGAATATATCTACTATAAGAAGGAACCAGTTGGATTGGATAGGCTAAGAGCGCACATGGATACCATGATGAAACCTGACAAAACATTCATGGATGAATATGCTAAATGGAATGATCACCCTATTTTTGAGTATGCTATGGCATATGAATTCTATGAGACAAAATGGATAAAGATCTTATTAAGAAGGATACATGATCTATTTTGGATTAGTGATGTACCTATTAGAATCACCAATGACTTGATACATGAGATAACAGGCCTTTCTAGGTCAGGCATCATCCTTCCTATGGGCAAGGATGTCAGGAAGATGGTTGAGAAAACATGTAATTCAAGGATTGATAGGCACGGCATGAAAATCAAGCCTATTAAGCAAGTAGACATCAAATTGATGTCAATGATATTGGGGTACAGGTTTCATCACACCAGCAGGGTGAATAGTGTGTCTGCAAGCACTATTCTAGCAGCCATTAGACTTGTGAAGGAAGATGGGGAATTCAACTTGTGTGAGATCTTGCATGCACAGTTGATTGATAACATCAAAGCTATTAAACATGACAAGACAAAGATATTCAAGTTTGGGTCACTAATCATCTACATGTACCTTCATATATTTGGGAAGATATCATATTTGTATCTGGACAAGACTATTCCAACCATGCCTCAGATATCCAACAAAGAATCCATTGAAAGTACACTAAGGGATTATATAACATTAGAATTGAAGACCTTCAGGGTCAATATGCAAATGAGATACAGGATTCCAGAGAGCATTGTAGAAAAATATAAGGATACAATATGCTTTATGGCTGAAATAGATACAACTTTTATGGAAGTTGTTGAACCAAGAACTAAGTGGATTCATCCACTTGGCTATGAGGTAGAGGAATAGGTCATTGAAGCATATGCATAGGTATTACTATCAGCCCCCAAAGATCCTAATGAGCCTAGATGGGGAACATATGCGGAGAAAACCAAAGAAGTAGATACAAAGCTAAACAGCACAGCAACAAAAAGGAAGGTTGCTAAAGTCACATCAGAGATCTTAAGGATTCATGGTGTATCCCAAGAAGACCTTGACAATGCAAGGGAAGAGAAGATTTCTTTGGAAATGAAAAGCATAGAAGCAGAAGAAGAACAAGAAGATCCTAAGATGAAGAAGATAAAAATTGAAAAAGATGACATTTAGAAGGATATAACTGATAACACTCCTTCTATGCCCAAAGAAACTAGTGATTATAATGCTCCTTCGGAGTATAAGCCAATAGCCAAAAGGAAGAAAGAAACCAGCACTAGTCATCCATCCTCATGAGCTACAAGGAGCAAGAAAAACATTCAAGCACCTCCTAAGGTAGGATTCAGACCAAGCCTCAAAGTATTGAGCACAAGAATTGTTGATGAAGGCATAATTGATCAAGTAGGGAAGTTTTATGAAACATACAGTGAGATTGACAAATTAGAAATACATGATATGATTGTTAAACATATGATAAAGTTCAAGAAGATAGTTCTTGAATTGAAAACAGCAATTCCAGATAAAGTGTGGGAGATATTGGATACCTTGAAGAGACAAGCCACTGAAGAAGACTTCAGAATAAGGGAACAAACTCTTGATTCCACTCTTCCAATTTGTTTTGTTGAAGAAAAATCACTATTATTGAATTTGGTGAAGCCACACTTAAGGTCAAAGATGAGAAAACTACATCTCATTAACAAAGACTATGAGCTGATCTCTAAGGAAACAAAGAAGGCCTTTGAGAAGGTATTCTTAGAACAACACATGAAACCTATGTCTGCACCCATCTCTCAAGTACCCAATAAGAAAGATAAAGTAGCAAAGACTATCAAGGCACAGTCTACAAGTCCTCAAGATTTAGTGCCTATAGTGGAAGTACAAATAGAGGTAGACAAGTTTGCACCCATATCAAAATCACTCAAGGACAACACCATTATCATTGATAATGTGGAGATAGCCATGGTAGCCACTAACACAGACTTAGATAATTTTGAAGAAGATTTTGTAAGTACACAAGAGGCTAAGATATTATGTAGTAGCACATCTCCCACTCATCAAGAAGAGGTATTGATTGAAAATATATCAGATGAGAAAGAAGAAGAGAAAATGGTAGAGGAAGAAAAGGAAGAAGAAGATAAGACAAAAGAGAAAGAATAAGAGAAAAATGAACTTCTGTTGATCTACACAAGATAAAGCTAGAAGTGATGGATAGCACTCCCATCACTCCCTCCTTAGCATTGTTGTCAAGTTTGACACCTGACACATCTAGTTTGGACTCATGGAGAGAAGAAGACCTGATTAAGTTTAGCGTCCTAGCTATGGAGAAGGAAAAGGAGAAACAAGTCATGAGAAATCCTCTCCTTGTGGAATCAGCAAACATACTGAACAGTTTATTGCTTGCAAACATGAAAGTGAATAAGGTACACTCAGTTGATGATGTGATTACAGTTATCTCATAGTTCAAAAGTAATCTTTCTAGCCTTGAATAATCTGCATCCAAGATTATAGAAGATAAGTACCTGAAGAAGAGATTGAATGAGTTGATGAGAAACTTTGCACTAGATCTGAATTCACTCAAGACAGGACAAGCATCTTTAAAAGAATTTTTTGATCAAGGAAGGAAATTCATTATAGACTGCATGGATTAGGATAAGCTTACTGATTCCCATCTTAAGACAATACAAGATGTAGAAGCTATGATTGAGTAGGTGAAGAGTTCAGTGAAAGATTCATCCACTGATGTGAATATGTGTAATAATGTTTACCAAGGTCAGTTGGACAAAATTGAGAAGGTAGAGAAAGAAATGGAAAAAATAAGGTCTAGACAGACTCAGTTGAGGAATGCTCTTGCACCCTCACTAGACATTCTCAATCAAAACATAATGGAGATTGATGCCACCATGATTACCTATGATCAAGGTCCAAGCATAGATTTGAAGAAGATGGAGAAGCTTCAATATGCTTTATGCGCCCATCTCCAGATAGTTAACTCTTTGATAACTTTTTGGAAGAAGGAGATCCAGAACCTTAAGATAGCATATCCGGATGTTTTCCCTAAGTAAGTATGTGCAGATACAATTTTTTGGTACACCTTTGTCATTAATGTCAAAGGGGGAGTTGTGTATAGAATATGGAGTATTATATGTATAGGGAGATATAAGATTATGTATAAAAAATGTATAGAAGACAAAAAAAAATTGTGTTAAGGGACAATTAGCAACTTGGCCATATTCCTTTGTTTCCATCAATGACAAAGGGGGAGATTGTTGGCAAGTTGTCTATACTAAAGTATATGAATAGATATAGTGTTGTCATTATGGAAATAAAGTCATATAGCAGTTTGGAGTTAGTGTACTTGATGTAAAGATCAGAATTCGGTTAAGTGTTGAAGACTGGATAGTGTACAGAGTTCCTATAGCTTAGAGCATTAGCGCACGTGTGTACAGATGAAATATGGTATGCACCCTAGAAGTTAAGTTTGTTAAACTATAATCATGCTTAGTCTATGAGCACATAAGCAGATATGCAAGGATGAGAAAGTTACAGTCAATTGAAGTTGCACAGCCAGTGTGTGCCAGCAAAGAACAGAGCATGGAACCAATAGTTAGCATTTTGGTTTGTGATTATAATGTAATGGTGTAAAGGCTATGTGCCTATTGTATTTAGGTTGTCAACATGTTTATATGTATAATTATAAGCATGCTTAAGCCAATTCATTTGGAAGCATTGTTTGTAATTAGTTATAGGGCTGACCTAATTGTCTATTTTGTATAAGCACATAAATATAAGGTGTGCCCATTGTATTTGGTATGGAAGTTGAAATAGAGTTGTGATAAGAAGAGCAGAAGTGTGCGAAGACACTAGAAGATGTATTAGAGCTTTGCAAGAGGTAAAAGCATCAGCACATCAAAGAAACTGATCTGACAAGTAGTGTCACAGTGATAGTTCATCCTACAGATATAGTGTGTATCTGAGATCAGAAGGTTGTAGCCTTCACCACTTGAGCAGTGAGCTCTTGGATAGTGCATCCTCTCCCCCAACAGGGATGATTGTAAAAGACTCCTAATAGGGTCTGACTCTTAACAAGGTCTACTATACTTAAAGCATTGTAAAGCTACTCCTAATAGGGTAAAGGATCTTCTAGCAAGGATCACAAAACACTAGTGTAGAATATTAGTGGGTGTCAATTCCTACTGGGGTTTTTACCTATTTGGGTTTCCCCATAATCGTATTAGTGTCATGTGTTGATTTCATGTTTCATGTTTATGTGAATGTTTATTTCAGTACTTAAGCATTTAAGTTTATCATAAAGATTAAAGTTAAAAGTTAAAATATAGTGAACACTGATTCACCCCCCCCCCCCCCCTCTCAATGTTCCCATTCCTATAAAAAACTTGAAATTGAACTAGAAATAGAAGATAATAACTACATTCATAAAATGTCCTATGATCAAACAAGATACTCATAAATAATATAATTTATAAATAATTTCAAATGTGAATAAAATAAATGAATATAAATCATATCTAAAGACAAAAATTAGAAATTTTTAAAAATTTAAGTAGTGTTGGACTCACCAAAATGTAATGTAGGGAAATCTGATTTAAACCTAGAATGCAAACTAGGGATCAAACCCCATACCATAAATTATATTGAAGGATAACCAAAAGGCCCAACTAAAAACCCTTGGGAGAGATAGGAATAATGGATTGATCATTCAATATTTTTTTTTTGATTGATTGAAATTTGACAATGCAAGAACTAGACTAAAAGGTGAAAGATTAGCAATAATTAAGATAACATAAAAAATGCAGATTTAAGAATCAACTATGATGTATAGATATGGAAAGGGGATGTAGAGATGGAATTTCATATGAAATATGAGCTCAAAATGGTTGGACACTATCACTAGGAGTCATAGTCCTCTAGGTGTACGAGGTGCTAAACATAAGTAAAACTAGTATCAAAAGCCTCAAAATAATCCATAGATAATTTTCACGAAAACATACTAGAACTATGGTTCTAGGTGCACTAGTCCCTCTAGTGAATGATGCCAAAATACCATTTTATTTATCTTATTAATTCTCTTAGGCTTCATAGCTAGACCTCCAGCCTATTTTTGGACCTATACTTCCATATATATATATATATATAGAGAGAGAGAGAGAGAGAGACAGAGACAGAGACAGAGAGACAGAGAGACAGAGAGAGAGAGAGAGAGAGAGAGAGAGAGAGATAGAGAGAGAGAGAGAGAGAGAGAGAGAGAGAGAGAGAGAGATTTTGTGTAGGGGCTTGCCTTAGTTGATCCCCAAGTTTGGAATAAACCCAAAAACAATGATGACATGAAAAGGAAATATTAGATATGAAGTAAATGCTTGAATTGGATTGCTTAAATATTAAAGGCTAAAAGGTGAAAGATTGTCAATAATTAATATGAGCTTATAAATTCATATCTTAGAATCAACTATGATGTACAGAGATGGAAAGGGTATGTGGAGAGGAATACGTGTATGAAACATGAGCTCAAAATGGCTGGACACTATCACTAGGTGTCATAGTCATCCATGTTTTCAAGGTGTTAAACAAAATTCAAATTGGTCTCAAAATCCTTAAAATAGTCTCTAGATAATTTCCAAGAAAAAACACTATGACTATGGTGCTAGGCACACTAGTCCCTATAGTGAAGGATGCCAAAATACCTTTGTCTTTATCTTCTCTATGTTCTTATGTTTTAGATCTATACCTACAATATATTTCTAGACCTATACCTACACATAGAGGGAGAAAATGGTGTTTTTGTTTTGTAGGGGTGTGCCTTATTCGATCCATAGGTTTGTAATCAACCCAAAAACAATGATGACATGAAAAGAAAATATCATATCTGAATTAAAGGATTGAATTGAATTTCTTATATTGAAATGTTTATACCCTTGATTAATGGTGTAAAGATCTTAGTATAAGAAACTGAAATGTTGATGCAATAACATAATGAATTGTCACAAAACCCACCATAAACCAATAATTCAGGATGCCTTATTATAGCTTGTTTCTCCTTGAATCAAATATACTCGAGAAGAATCCATGATTTTGAAATGAACTTAAAGGTATTTTGTGAGTGTGAGATATAAAATGAACTAGGAGAGGTGCTTTATATAGCTTCATAAAGTTATTTTTGTATTAAGGATGATCTACAATGGTCATATCCCAATTTCAAGGTTTTATTTGGGAATCTCAATGCCTCCATGTTCTCCACCCTTAAGTTTAGCTCCAAAAAAGGTAGTCAAACGCTTATAGCTTTTGCACATAGTCTATAATAGCTAAATTATTCTAACCCATTTGGCTAAAACTTCAAGGATCAAAAGATAATAGGACCTAGTTATTAGATCTAAAATCCATATTGGTATTGATAAAATCAAAGTTGAGCCTTAATTGCATTGAACTTAACAATGAATCAAGACCCATATAAGCATGAAATGATATAAAATAAAAGGCGCACTTAAAAAATGACCCAAATAGGAGTGTGTTGAGATTTAAAATAGGATAGAGCTCATATTCTTGATTTAATATTAATTTAAATACAAAAATGGCCCCAAAAGTGCTTAGAGGAATGGAAAATCAAAATAATTTATAGGAGAGTGAAATAGGAGACATTAATTAAAGGAGTATGATTTATGACACTACAATTAATAACCTAAAACTAAGATATCAAATAGCATAATTCTATAGACCCAATAAATCAAATGCCAAATCAATCTGAGATCTATTTTTTCAAACATATCCACCAATGAGTACCACAGTCAAGGAACCAATAAAACATCAAGGAGATAATGAAAAATATCCTAACATCAAAAAATCACCACCAAACCACCACAAACCTGATTATGGTGTGCCAATGAAAAATATACCTACATAACTAAGACACCATAATCAATGCTAGTGTTATATGTAAACTCAACTATCAAACATACAAGATCCCAAGACACAAAACATGTCCAAACATGTTGTCAAACTAAAGACAATTTGTTTACCTATCACCATCAAATTCCAACTCTAAAAACATATGTAAAGCTATATTAGGGGGATCCAAATATGGTAAGCAATTATGGAATCATAAATATCATATAAAAACATGCATTCCCTCGAGGTTTTTCCTCTTGACTTGTGTTGATGCTCATATAATCAACATCAAATCTCAAGAACCTATAAGTGTTCATAAAAGTACACAACTCTCTATGCAGATCAATTTGGAAAAATAATATCACTCGTATGAAGTTCACTGAACATGTTTTCAAGCACCTATACAAAATTTAAAAAGTGATTTAATATGAAAAATTTATGCTCAAAATTGTGAAAAAAGTGAACATCTAGCTTGTAGACCCCAAAAACCAATCAAAACAACAAAATATCCAATTTAGATATAAATGTCATATGAGTAGTGACCCACCAGTGGCCCTCAAGTGCCCCCCCCTCCCTTGGAAGAAACATTGATAAAGCTACAAAATATTATGGGACCAAATTTAAAATCAAATCTAGTTTGATTTGAAATTTGAAATTTTTAATAAAGTCAACAAAAGATTTTAGTAGCAATGAAAAAAGGGTATATATTAAAAGCAATTGTTTTAAGTTTTTTTATGCAATTAAATTTTATTTACCACTAGTTAGTGGCAAATCTATCCTAGCCAAGGCCAATAATAGTACTAAGTACCATTACAACCAGTACCAAAGGTACCTTCAGTAGTACCCATCATACCAATAGTGGTACCTATAGTACTACTACTAGTTGGTATTGTTGCATGATAGAGAGGGGGTATGCGGACCCCCTAATGAATTTTCCTCCTTTTTATTTTTTCCAAATAATTTCTCAATGGATCCCACTAATATTTTTCTTTTTCTAATTTTGCAAAAAAAAAACTCAGACACCTTGGAGGTCATACAATTATTTTTGGGGTTATAAAATATTACATTTTTTCCAAACTTTTTGAAATAGACCAAGATTTATGTCAAAATAAATCTCTCAACCATTTTGGATCCAATTGTGAGGTCCATTTTTTCCCAAGGGATCATCTATAAAAATCACCTCATAAAACCCTTGTATGAAAGCATATCCAAAAAACCCATTTGACCCAACATTCAACACACCCCAAATTTGAAAACAACTCATCCCAATAATAACAAATATGTCTCATACCTTATAATTCCTCATATATTTTTTACATATACATGGTTTAAACTCTACATCTAATCCACTCAAGCTAGGATTATACCTCAAAACCCAACCATGAAAGTTTTGATACCACTTGTTAGGAAATAATGTATAAATGTCTAGTTCATTTAATTTATTTCCTCCAAAACCCATGAGATAAAATCATGCATAAAATATTATTAAATAATCTTTATGCATAGATCAAACAAAAAATCCACAAGATAACACAATATATACCCTAGTAAAACCCTTAAGAGGGAAAAAAAACTAGCTTCCAAGAGCATCCATACTCCATCTATTATTTAGCAAACAAAGAATACACATATAAAGTTACAATAAATACGTTTGAAACATCAAGCCTCTCCCATGCATCCTCCATGTGTCCAAGCATGAATCTACACATCCCATTTCATGCTTTATATATGCATTCCTTAGACTCAATATTAACAACCTACTCATCAATCCATCCTTAACCACTAACATGTTATTTCTTATATAGACATAAGCTCATAAAAATACAACCAAGTAATAAGATAAAACCATGTGAACTCAATACAATTGACCCCTCATTCAAGATTGGGTAGATTATTAGTTAACTTTCTCCAATATTAAATAAATGTAATTTTCCATCTTACATTCATGACTTAAAAGTGGCCCCAAAAGTGTTAAATCCTACTAATGAACATATTTCAATGTCACCCTATGTGCACCACATATAATAATGAAATAAACATTACAAAAATTATTAAAGGTATACAACACCTTATCCCTACACTTAGTACATTTTGAACAATCATGGCTTCTTTATCCTCTTCACCAAGACCTCTTATTGTGTTTATAATATCATCAACACAAAGAAAATAAGAGGCTATATTCTCTTCTTCATCTTAAGAATTTCATATTGTCTTTGGTGGGTTTAAATATTTTTCTTCTTATCTTTATCATCTCCTTCATATATATTCTACTTATCCCACATATTCTTAGCTAATTTCAAATTTAAAACCCTCATAAATTACTCTTATTTGGATCCACACAAAATTGCATGCTTTGTGTTTGCATAGTTCTCACTTTCTTTATTCATGTACCATCTAAATTGTTCTTGCCTACAATAGGATTCTCCATTTAGTCCTATTTTAGTGTTCTTGGGATTTTTTGTTTTTTAAACTTGATCTAACCCAATTCCGCTCTTCATTTTTGCATCTCTGCTCCATTTGCGACCTCTACACCAAATTTTGAGGTCTTTTGGAAGGAATGAGTCTCCAAAACTAGTGTGGTCCCTCATTCAAAATTTAAATTGGGAATACATCTCAATGGTTAAGAAAGAAATCCAAATTCCCATTGGCCCTCTTTAATCTTTGATCTTTGAAAATGCTTGAGATAGGCATCTAAGAAAACAACCTCTCCTCATTTTGGGATTGAAGCAATCAATAAATCAAGAAGGAAACAAAGCCTTCATACACACATGATCTCAAGAATCCTAAGGTATATTTCAAGAATCCAAGACATCTTTTCATGGAAATATTCTTCATTGTATCAAGTATCTCTCTCTTGTTGATTTCCAAGTACAAGAGACCTCAATCATGCAAGAAGATCCTTCTTTTAACTACATAAATATCAATGCGAATTAATTCATTCTCAAGGCATGTGACACCAAGCATAATGACATTGGATATTTGAAGGGTATTTGTAGATATAGGAATTTTTTAAATGTATCCTTGATCCTTCCCAATAATTCAAGACACTATAACTGTTGGAAACTACAATTGAAACAATTGTTATATTGTCATTGATGTCAAACCTTAACTGGTAAGACAATTTCTATCTAGTAAAGTACCCTATCTTTTGATTGATGAAGAGGATTTTAAAAGAGGAGATAACAAAAGGACCTAAGGAAAGGTTGATTTATGTGATACTTCTATGGGTACTTGATTAGTTGGCACATTGACAAGCTAATGTGTTGTTTATCTTTAACATTAAGTGAAGAAGAAAGACTGGAAGCATAGGCTTAACTGAGAAAAAGTGAAGAAAAATAGTTTAAGCTGAGTGATGCTAGTGTCGACTAAGCGTCAGTATAAGATGAGAAAATTTAGTGTTGACCAAGCATCAGTAATTGTCAAGCAATAGATAATTAACCTAGAGAAGAGATTATTTTTTGAGAAGGAAAGTTTTAGCGATGACCAAGAAAACCAGTAATGTCAACCGAGGAGATGAACATAGTATTGACCGAGTGTTAGTAATTTACATTTTGTAAAAGAATTGAGAATCCCAACTGACATAGTTGAATTCTTGGGATATGTAAAATGTGTTGAAATTATTAATGAATGATATGGATTATTTAATGCATGTTAAACTATTTTCTTATGGATTCAAGGAGAATTTTGAAGATGTATCTAGAAGGAAAGGGAGGAGAATAAAATGATGGAAGGATTCGATGAATCTGACCTAAACCTAAGATCTACAAAAGAGATTAAGTGACAAAAGATTAATCTACCTAATCAAGGAGGTATAAGGATGACCTAATTTTGAGGTTATAAAGAGCGTGGAAGAGGTTGATGTTATTGACTGATTAATCTAAGCAGAAGGCTAAGGTGAAGTTGTGAAGATATTAATAGAGTTGTGGTGATTTCTTGAAGAGAATTCCAAGAAGATCAAAGATGGAGATGGAAATGAAGGTCAGTTAGTGAATCAGCATATGAGTGCATTGGATCTGTATTTGTAAAGTGAGTTATATATTTTAGATCAAAACCTACAGTTACTTTCTAACCATTGTATCAGTCAAAATCCTTTAATCAAGGTTGACCTAATAGTCATTTTTGTAAACCCTTTAATAAAGGTGACATTCTAATGGAATGTTCTTAAGCCCTCTAACTAGGCCACTCTTAATAGGGTGATTAAGTCCTTTAACAAGGTCACACCTAACAGTATGTGTTGTAAACCTTTAACAAGGTTGGCTTCTCACAAAGATCACTTCATAAGAGTGAAAAATTAGTAGCATGTTACTAGTAGTTTTTCCTAGATTGGTTTTCCATGTTAAATCTTGGTGTTATACTTGTGTGAGTTTTGTTTGATGTGAATGTTGTTGAGAGTTTCATATTCTACAAGTTGATTATTTTTGGATAGTGTACTGCAAGTTTTATGTTACTGATATATTCTATAGAGACTGAGTGAATTTTTTATTAGATCTAAGTTTATTAAAGAGCTAGAAAGTTGAATTGGTATATATGGACCTGAGGATAACTGATTCACCCCCCCTCTTAGTTATTCTAAAATCATTCTAACAATTGGTATCAGAGTTGTTGGTTCTTGTAAGGATAAAATTTTAAAGGTACTTGAGGCTAATGATCAAGATGTACAAAAAAGAGGTACCAAAGTTGAACAAGGAGAACTTCCCTGCATGGCATAGTTTGATGAAATTGCACCTAGCTGGTATTGGTGATTTGGCAAAACACTATGTGGAAAATGACTATGTACCACCTGTTGCACCTATGACAGCCAAGGAGATGAAAGAAAAACAAGAACACAATTAGGAAATGTTGGTGATTGCATCTTCCCTAAGCTATCTTGAATTTGAAGACATCAAGAACTATACTAATGCAAATAAAATGTGAGACACCCTAGGCTCTATCTATGGTGGGGACACAAATGTACTGAGAGCCAAATCTAAAAGTTTGAGAGGTAAGTTTGATGAAATGAAAATGCAAGAAGGTGAAAATATTGCTCAATATTGTGGCATAATTAAGGAGGTAGTAAATGCTATTAGAGGATCTAATGGAAATATTGATGATGAAACTATTATTAGTAAAGTTTTGAGAACCCTACTTCCTATCTATGCTATTAGAGTGTCTACAATACAAGAATCAAGATGTAATCCTGGTAATGTCCTAACTTTGGAAAGTCTTGTTGGAAAACTTATTTCTTTTGAGTTGTCCAATTTTGATAATTTCACTATTCACAACATTGAATCTGCATTCAAGTCTCAAATGGTTCTTCATAAGCCCAAGAAAGGAAAAGAAAGATGTGTGAGAAGTGACAGTGATAGTGATACTTCTAATGATGATCTAGATGATCTTGAGGCACTTATGGCTAGAAGGCTACCGAGAGGAAAAGGAAAATTCAAAGGTAAACTTCCTATAATCTATTTTTCATGTAACAAAGTTGGCCATACTGCAACAAGATGTCCTGACAGGAATGACAAGGATGAAAGAAGGGAAAGAAAGTACAAAGACAAAAGAAATGACAAAGATAACAGAAGGTATAGAGACTACAAAGACAAAGGTAATAAATCTTGTTATATTGCTGAAGAGGAAACTAGCATTGAAACTAGTGAATCTGATGATTATGATATAGAAGTTGTTTATGTTTCTATGAAAGATGATTATGATGAAGATGAGAAAATTGCACTTATTTCATATGTGATTAAAGGTGATAAATGGATTATTGATAGTGGTTTCTCACATCACAGGACTGGTGATAAAAGTAAGTTTGACATCCTAAATCATTACAAAGGTAGAAGTGTTAAGTTTGGTAATGATGCACCATGTCCTGTGAAAGGAAAAGGATCAATAAGATTAACTGATAAGATCAGATGTGATAATTCTTATTGGGTTGAAGGTCTTAACTATAATTTTTTGAGTTTTGCATAGTTGAACAATACTAGTTACCGAGTTGAAATTCATCACAAGAAGGCTAAAATGTTTGATGCCACCAGTGAACTAATTGGAAGTGGAGAACAGACAAGAGGTAATTTATTCTATCCAGACCTATCTGAAGAAACATGTTTTTTTTCACAATTTGATGATGTATGGTTATGGCATAAGAGGTTGTGTCATATGAACTTTAAAAATTTGGTAAATATTAGTAAGATTAAGAGTGTTAGAGGTTTTCCAAGATTGAAGAAACCTAATAATGTGATGTGTAAACAGTGTCAATTGGGGAAAATGACAAAGTCTAGTTTCAAGAGAAAGACATACTTCTGATAATATTTTGGAATTGGTTCACACTGACCTTTGTGGACCTATGGGTGTGCAAAGCTATTGTGGTGATAAGTATTTCATTCTTTTTTTTATGACTATTCTATAATGATGACTGTGATGTTTCTAAAAGATAAATCTGAAGCATTTCAATTGTTTAAGTGGTATTTGGCTGAAGTTGAAAAAGAAATAGGTAAAAGCTTGAAATGTTTGAGATCTGAAAGAGGAGGAGAGTTCATATCAACTAAGTTCAATATATTCTACAATGATAGAGGAATAAAAAGAAAAATGTCTGCACCTAGGACACCTCCACAGAATGGTATAGCAGAGAGAAGAAATAGAACAATTATGGATTGTGCTAGAACACGGATGATAGAGAAGAATGTTGCACAAAAATACTAGAGAGAAGTTGTAAGTACAATTGTTTATACATTGAATTGAGTACAAATCAAGAAAGGTAAAAATGTTACACCTTTTGAGTTATGGTATGGACATGCACCTAAAGTGAAACCTTACAAGTGTTTGAATTGTAACACTAAAAAAATTGTGGAAAGTGAAAATGTTAGAGTTGATGAATATGAAGAAAAGAATGAAGTTGAGTGCAAGAAAGAACCTGAAGATTACAGATCTTTTGTATACATGGAAGAAGGAGAGGCTAGTAATGTACCCAAACCAAATACCAAGCAACAACATGAACCTTCCGAGCCACAACAAGAAAATGTCAAGCATTAGGAGGATGTTGTTGAGCAATCAGAAGAAGAAACAAAGAATCTACAAGATTAACCTAGAGATCAAGATCAAGTAGAAAGAAAATTTGAACCTACATTGGCACTGTATGTAAGAAGACATCGTAAGAAAGAACAAATCATTTGAGATAAATAATTTGGAGTCATGACAAGAAGTAAGTTGAAAGATCAAAGATTATTATTATGTGAATTTGAGCCTAAGACAGTAAAAGATTCTTTAGAGAATGAAGATTGGATACAAGCCTTGAATAAAGAAATAGAGAAGATAGAGAAAAACAAAACTTGGACACTAGTGCCGAGACCAAAAGATAAGAATGTTATTGGAACAAAATGGGTATTCAGAAATAAGCTAAATGAACATGGAGAAGTCACTAGGAATAAAGCTAGATTTCAATGCAAGGGATATGCACAGGAAGAAGGCATTGACAATGGGGAGACATTTTCCCCAATTGCAAGATTAGAAGGAGTGAGGACTCTACTTACATATGTAGCTTTTAAAGGATTCAAAGTGTATCAAATGGGTGTCAAATCTACATTTCTGAATGGAATACTAGAAGAAGAAGTATATATTGAACAACCAAAAGGATTTGTTGACCCAAACAAGAAGAATATGGTTTGTAAACTACATAAGGCATTGTATGGATTGAAGCAAGCCCCCAGAGCATGGTATGAGAGACTACGCAACTATTTGATAAAGATTAGATTTGTAAGGACAAATGACAACAATAATCTATATTTGAAGATTCAAAAAGGTAAAGGGATATTGTTAGCTGAAATTTTTGTTGATGATATCATATTTGGAGGACAAGATGCCCTATGTTAAACTTTTTCAAATGAGATGCAAATTGAATTTGAAATTTCTATGTTTGGTGAGATAAAATACTTTGTTAGTTTTCAAGTTTATCAGATGAAGAAAGGTATCTATGTTACTCAATCTAAGTATGTCAAGGAGATACTAAAAATTTTTGGTATGGAAGATTCTAGGCCAGTAAGTACACCTATGGCTACTCGACAAATATTATCAAAAAATGATGATACAGCTGAAGTAAATCAAACCTTGTATAGATCTATGATTGGAAAGCTACAATATGTTGTCCATAGCAGACCAGATATTGCCCTAGTAGTTGGGATTGTTGCAAAATTTTCTACAAATCCTAAAGAGAGTCACATGATGGTAGTGAAAAGGATATTGAGATATCTAAAAGGAACAAGGGATTATGGATTGTATTAAAAGAAGAATGATAAGTTTGAACTAAAATTTTACATTGATGAAAATTGGGCAAGAAATTTGGATGACAAAAAGAGCACAAGTGGTGGTACATTCTTTCTAGGAAAGAGATTAGTCTCTTGGACAAGAAAGAAATAAAACTGCATTTCCAATCTACAGCAAAAGTTGGATATGTAGCAGTAGCAGTGAATTGTTCAAATTTAGTGTGGATCAAGCAATTGTTAGAAGGTATGAAGGAGGAAATCACTGATCTAGTTGTTATTTTATATGATAACACAAGTGCTATCAACATATCAAAAAATATTGTTATGCACACTAAGACTAAGCATATTTCTATCAAGTATCATTGCTTGAGAGAGCTAGTTCAAGACAAAGAAGTGAGATAGGAATATGTGAATACAAAGGAACAATTAGCAGATATATTCACAAAAACATTACCTAAAGATGCTCATAAATATCTTAGAGGTAAATTAGGGGTGATTCCCCTAATTGAGGCTACCTAGTAACATATAGGAGCATTGCATCAAATGTGCTAGTCACAATATTTGACAAATTGATGCAAAATAAGTCACACTTTAGGAGTTTCCTAAATTTGTGAGATGTAAAGCAAAAGATATAAATCAGTCATAAGCAAGATGATAGAGGGAGCATACAAATCAGAGAACTGACATGAAGATATCTACATGGTAAAGATGCAAGTGACGAATAAAAGTTTCTTTTGCATTATTGTTAAAGAGGGAGAGATTTAGTGAACCTGAGGGAGAGATACAGAAGAAATGACCCTAAGAAAAGAGGGAGATTCAGTAAAATTGAACAGATAAAGAACTGGAGATCATAATGAAGCTAAAGATATTAATGATGATCTAATACACAAAAATTTTGGATTTTATGGTAAATCATGTGGTTTTCATGTGGTTTTTCCATCAATGCCAAAGAGGGAGATTGTTGGAAACTACAATTGAAAAAATTGTTATATTGTAATTGATGTCAAACCTTAACTGGTAAGATAGTTTCTATCTAGTAGATTACCATATCCTTTGATTGATGAAGAGGATTTGAAAAGAGGAGAGAACAAGAGGACCTAAGGAAAGGTTGAGTTATGTGATACTTCAATGGGTACTTGATTAGTTGGCATATTGACAAGGTAATATGTTTTTTATCTTTAACACTAAGTGAAGAATAAAAACTGGAAGCATAGGCTTAACCGAGAAAAAGTGAAGAATATTAGTTTAAGTCAAGTGATGCTAGTGTAGACACCTAAATCTGATTACACAACTAAGTAATCTTATTTAGTTTTCTCCTAAGGCATTCTATTAATTAAATATTATTATTTGGTTAATTTATGTCATCTCCTAGTTAATTAATTTAATTAATTAACTATAGTCCAATTAATTATCTAAATGAAAAACCTATAGTCTAATAATTAATTAATCCCTATTCCTCTATTAATTTAAATGGATACACTTATCTATTTAAATTAATTCATAAAACCCCATTTTCCTCCCACTTGGAATTAAATAAAGTATTTAACCCAACTTTAACCCATAACCAAACCCATCTCAAACTCCTAACATAGAGTTCATACTCAACCCAACCCATTCACCCATGCTAATCAGCCTTAATTATCTAATGACCCATGATTAGCTAACCCAATCCTCCACTCATTATCTCTCCTACCATCACATCCCCCTAAACCTCCCACTTTCCCTCTAATCCAAGCCCAATCACCTCCTAAACATTTTTACAATCATAATCCATGGATTAAGAAATCCTAAGCCAACCTAAGTCAACTCTCATGTCACATCCTCACATCCCCCAATTCCCTCACCTCATGTCAACCTTAAATGCTCTTACACATCCCTTACACACTCCACCTTTCTCTTACACATTTTTTCCCTCTCACATCTCCCAAAATGGTCCATTTCTTCCAACCTCTCCCATTGTGACACTTATCATAATGAGATGCATTTGAGAAAGCACAATCCATGTGCCCTCTCTCAAAGGCATCTTGACCCTTCCTCAGGTTTGCATCTTGACCATCCATTTGGCCTTCCCTTTGCCTATAAATTGAGCCCTCATCTCCTTCATTTTCATCCACCATCAAAGAAAAGTTATAATGCTAGTTTAAGAGCCAAAAACATCAAAAGAAACCTCATAATGCCAAAATCCTCCACACTTGAAGCTTGAGCAATAACAATTTGAGCACACATATCTCCATCATTGGACAAAATCTCTTCAATAAGGAAGGTTTGCATTTCTTATGGTTTTAGCTTAGCTTCTTTGGTCTAATCTTAAGTGTTTATCTTCTCTATTTTGTTGAATGCTAGTTTAGTTTAGTATTCCTTGCCAACACATTTTAGGTATTACATTTTGGTACACCCAGTGGGACCCACTTCTAGGGTCATTTCCTCATTTTTTCATTTGTTTTACATTCCAAAACTAACCAAAAACTATTTTTTTTGTTGTTTGATTGTTTTGCAAGTGTTTTTGGGTGTTTTGCAGGTTTGAGGTGAAAGAAAACACATTTGTGCCATCATTCCCGCTTTCGGATTTCACACAATAGAAGACACACATTTTTGCAAGAATGTAGGTATGGTTAGCAAGATTGACTATACGGTCGATAGGATCGCATTCCTGTGAGGGATCCTTCTATTTTATATCTAAATTCTACTATTTGTTCCAAAATTCACCATTCATTTCTCTGTCACAAACTGTGGGATCGCATTCCCACAACGCGGGAACACAGTTTGACTAGGCGGGATCACCATTGTAAACTTGTAAGCCGTAAGGAATTTTATTTAAAACCTCAAAATTTGTTCCCTCATTCTCACAAAGTGGGAATGATAGTTGACCCTACAGGATTGTGCGTTGACCTTGTGGGATTGCATCCGCAGGTATCATACTAAACTTAGCATTTATTACTTTATGCAAGTTCTTTTATTCTGACAGACCTGCGAGATCACTTTTACGATCTACGGTAATGTTGTTTTTGTGTCTGCGGGATTGTAGGAAGGATCAACGGAACCACGGATTAATATTTTAAAAAATAGAATTTACACAATTACATTTGGTGCACTAAAAAGAACATTGAATGCATACACAACACCTCATTTTTTGATTTGGGCTTAAAATGAACAAGGGCTAAAAATGAACAATCAAACACTTCAAATTTGGTGTTTAAAATCAATCAAAATTTGATCTTGAATGCTTAAGGGACAAAGAATCAATGCAATCAAAACACTTCAAATTGGTGCTTAAAAAGAACTAAACAAATCTTGAATGCCCAAGCGGAAGTAACACATATTGTTTTTGTTTACAAAAATCAAACTTTACTTTCAAGCATTTTTTGCATTCACTTTCTAAAGAACTTTGTATGATAAAAATGAGTGTTTGATGTTCTAGAATAGAAAACACTTAGTCTAATCTAGGTTCAATTTGGAATGAAGACTTCTTGGTGTGTTTGAAGGAGTGTTTTTCAACACTTCCTTAGAGATTTTCAATTCTTGCAAATCCTTGATAAAGTAAGTGACACAAGAACAATTAGCTTGTATATGTATCCTCTCCCCTTGCCTTTGTGGAACTTAGGTGAAGAGAAAGATCAAGTTCAGTTGGCTTTTCTTCTAGTGAGGCATGTCTAGAGAGAATCCCTTCCTCTTTACAGAATGATCTCAAACTAGTAATTCCCCAATCAGTATACAAATAAGGTGTTGAGGAAAATCTCACCTTATCCCCTCAAGCTCAGGCAAGGCATGTTGATGGTAGCCTGAGGTAGGTGAATATCCCTACAATTTTGGAATGGTTAACTAGGCTCTTAAGTGATTCACACACATACAAATTGATTGGGGGGATACCACCAATCTTACTAGAAGCTATTAATCATAGACCCACCTAATCTACTCCCGAAGGTATCAGAATCTTTGTGCAAGGACAAATCCAAGTGGTTTTCTAAATTTCCTGAAGATTACTCACCATCCGTATTCCTCTTTTGGGATACCAAGTTGTGGGTAAAGGTTTTGATACTAGCCTATCTTTTAGGTAGAAATTGCTTGTGCATGTTCTCGAAGTTATCAGACCCAATGAAAATATTTGTTTGAACATACACAAGTCAAAGTTACTAAGTTCTTTGCCAAAGATATCATCTGATTGTTCTCCCACAAGATTTCTTTGTCTCTTGTGGGACTGTTTGTCAATTATCCTAAAAAGAAACCCAAGTCTATTCAAAACCAAGCCAAGGTATACTTACCATAGTCACTTCCTATCTTGACTTATTCTAGTATCTAGAGAGTGAAGATATTTTTGGACCTATGACCAAACCATTGAAACACAAGAAAGCTAAGCTACCAACACCATGTGTATATCGAGAGAAGAAGGTTGCCGAAAGAAAGCTCAAAGATCACCAACCAATTATCACTGCAACCCAAGAAGAAGATAAATACCAAGAAAGACTAGATAACATGGAATACAACACAAGGGTCAAAAAAATTGCATTTTAAATTTGAGTTAACCACTTGCTCATCTGACTAGAAAGTGAAGACTAGCAGGCTTAATCCCACTCCTCAATATCTACAAAGTTGTCTCAACATCCATTCATCCTAGATCATTTCTTAGGTGCATTTATGTCATCCCCTTAGGAAGCATCAGTTAGCATCATCCTCTATCCAAATCCCCAAATCATCATCCTAGATCTGTATCCCATCCTAGATCCATGTCCCATCCAAATACTCATTTAGAGTTGCTCAAACCTTATCCAAAGAATTGAAATCTTAGCTTCACCTGTCTGACCAAGCATTGTCTAGAGTAGCTAGTACTTACTCCTATGAACCTCATCATCTTGATCCAAAGATTGGCTCACACTAGTAAGGATCCTATCAATCCAAAGATCACAATTCTATCTAAGGATAGCAATCCTTCATATTTTGATCCCGCACCAAGAGAGGTAGCTCATCTCGGCTTTTAGCCACCCATCCAAGTACATCACTAAAATCATGTATCATCTGAAAATCCTTTTTCATCTAGGCATCTCAAATCCTACATTTAGGCTATCACCAACCTCATCTAGACCTAAGACCATCATCCCAAGCATCATCCTAAAACATCTGCATCTTCCCCCCATCCTAGGACTTTCCATTTTCATGTTTGTTGAGACACGATCAAAGAAGAGGAAAGGAATGGATCCCAACCAAGCCACTAGTTTAGTGGACCCAAATAACCCTACTGGCACTATGGTTATGTATGATCCCCAGCCTCCAACTGTCAAAAATGTGTGGGAAGACCCCACTAAAACACCTACTACAAATTCTATGGAAGCATTCATGTGCCATCCAGGAAACATGCAAATGGTCAGCACAATCATAGCACAGAACTGCCTTTCCATATTGGCCAATTATGCACAAGAGGGTACTCCCATTCCACCGTACCTATGATCCTTGCATCCTACAAAACCCATCATATTCCCATCAACATGTACCCTGCAACCATCCAGCAAATCCATGATCCTACGATGCAAATATCACATATAGCTTTTCCCATTCCTCATCTCTTACAACCCGGCTCAGCAGCCCCCACAACTCAAATGATGACCCAATCTACCCCCTTCTCTATCATAGGTGCATCCCCTCCCCCTACCACTTCACAAACAGCCACACAACCACAAGCACCACCTCCACCTCCCACGCAAGCTACTACACAGACAATACCTCCACCCCCCACATTCAGCCAGTCTGTTACATAGCCTACTTCCACACAAGTTCCTCCTTTTCCCTCCATTGCCAACACATAGGCTCAACAAGTCACTTTCACAACAGGAATTCCATTCATGGCATCCCAAAACCCTCTACCTGCATCACAAAAAAACACCTTCCCTCCCATATTTTTAGCAACATTTGCATCACAAACCATGCTAGGAATTGACACTACATGGAGCCTTAACCAAGCATAAATGAATGCCCACACATACCAATGTAATTGCACCTATCCCAACCCACATGTCAGCAAGGAAATTTTCCTTAGGTGACACAACAACCACTCCCTTTCGCTACATCATTTCGCACTTTCACCAATTACTTGTCTATGCCACCTATCGCTCCTTAGGTTGTACCTCTTCCATTGCAACATCTTAGCTCCTCTCATCCTATTAATTTTATTATGCAACTACTCATAGTACATACCCAAGCCTTTATCCCCCCTCTCATTAATGCGGGCATGCACCCTTCTTATATTGGCCAAGCCCAATGCCAGTCCCAAAAAAAACCCTTCTACCAACCTCCTCCATAGTAACAATACTTCCCAGCATAGCAACCTAATCCTCTCATCCCATAGCAACAAGCTACACCATACACCGTGCATCAAGACACCTCAACTATGCAGCAGTAATACATCACCCAGCAAGCCTTCCAAAATCCATTCTAGACCACCTATGCAGTAGGGAAATCCCCCTACCCCATCCCACAGTATCTCCCACACATCCCTCTATTTTCACCTGCACCATCTGATCCATTCCCAATGGGAGTATGCAATCCAATGCCTATTAATTTGGAATGGGAAGAAATGAAGAATGCCCTTAAAGAACTCAAAGCTGGCAATGAGGGCAAAGCATTCAAGTTCAAAGAAGTCTGTCCATACCCTTTTGACAGATCAATCACAGTGGTCCCCTTCCCTAAGCATTTTGAAACACCCAAGTTTGACAAGTATCAAGGGAAGGGAAACCGAGTCAGCCACATCAAAGAGTTCTACATGGTATGCCAAGAGGTGGCATACAACAAAATTTATCTCATGCACCTTTTCTCCAAGATTCTAGGAGGGACTACCATCAATTGGTTCTATAAAATACCATATGGGTTTTTTTCTACATTCACAGAACTCTTGGAGAAATTTGTGGCCCAATATGCACATAACGTCGAGAACAAGCTCTCCTTACTAGATCTATGCAATTCCAAGCAAAAGGGAGGTGAAACCTTAGCTGACTATCAACAAAGATGGAAAAATCTCACCATGATATCTTCATATCAACCACTAGAAAAACACCTCACCAAGATATTCATTGACAACTTGCATCTGAAGTTATCCCACTTCATGCAGATGAATTGCATACAAACTTATCAAGACATAAAAGGGAAGGTGATGGACATCAAATGATATCTTTTGGATGATGGTTCCATTAAACATTACAAGGAGAGTTTGCAAGATAGGCCCAACAATGGTCGATCCCGCTACTGGAACAAAAACAAAAATGTGGTTATAGATGGAGCCACAGACACCAAGCACACCCAAGTTGTTGTAGTTAGCCCCAATCCCTCTCTCCCAACATACCAATGGCAAGCACCTATGTACCAACAACAAGAGCTCACCTACCAACAACCACCTTGTTAGCCACCCATCAATCAAACCAATGCCATATCTATCACCTAGGGACAAAACAAGCCCTGTGTTTAGAATAATAAAAAATGCACATTTAGTCCCCTTGAAGAACCCCTGGACACTATCTTCTTCTGCATGGCCAATACTAATCTGATTATATATATGCAAACCCAACCATTTGATGAATCAACACCTAAGCTATCCTACTACAAGGACAATGACTATTGTGACTATCACTGTGTTAAGGGACACACCACCATGAAATGCATGAAACCCAAACACTACGTCCAAGACCTCGTTGACAATAAGGAGATCATAGTTGACATCCCTTCCTAGAAAAGAATCAAACTAAAGCTAACCCTCCCTAGAACCAAGTCAAGGGAAACCAAGGAGACCACAGCAATGGGAAAGATTATACCACTGCCTACATCAACTACGATAAATTCATTGGTTGCATCTCCCAAGTCAAACTAGCTGTGAATGTAATCCATGTTAAAGTTGCTGACAGTCAATGTGTCATTACCACCTATAGAGGCCATATATCTGTTGTCAGAAGCAATACCATGACCATCCCTAGTGCTTAGTACAACCTCCTAGAACACCTTGAGAACACACCCCCACAAATCTCTATCCTTGACCTCCTTCGCACATCACCCCTTCGCCAAGAAGTCCTTAATAACACCCTCCAAGAGACCCGTATCCCCATGAACATTAACACTATCCAATTCAAGAGCCTTGTAGGACACCTATCCACATCCTCCACCCTCTCCTTCCAAGCCTCTGACATGCCACCCATTGAACCAGATCACAATCTCCTACTCTGCATCACCATCATGGTTAATGACTTCACCATAAAAAGGGTCATAATAGATAATGGTTAGGCCCTAAATCTTTGTACATTAAAGTTCATCCAGCAGGTTGGTCTCACCAAAGTAGACATCTCTCATGAGGTAATCACCATCAAGGCTTATGACAACCTAGAGCGTACCTCTGAAGGTACCATTTTTTTACCTATCAAGATTGGCACCATAGTCCAAGAAACCATATGCCATGTTTTTGATCTTGACCTCCCCTACAACATTCTCCTCAGTCGCCCATGGATCCATTCCATAAAAGTCATTCCCTCAACTTACCATCAGTACCTCAAATTCCCATATCAAGGCACTAAAATCACCATCCACGTAGACCCCCAGCCCTTCACATACTATCATGTGATAGAAACTTCCTTCCCCCACTCCACTCATTGGCATTGGCACATCTATCGCCAATTCCTCTCGATCCCACTGTGATATAGAGACAATCCTCGCCTCCACCCTTTCTACCATCAAGATCAATAATAGGGGTTGTGGCAAATACAACCTCACTGATGCCTTTGTAGTAGGGGCTCTCTCCTTGGATCCACACACTCAAGGGTGCCCATTTCATCAAAGCAAGGCCCCTCAAGAGGGCCCCAAGATTAAGACTCTGGACTCATCTACTTTTGTCTCCAATGGAATTTTCAATGGTCAAGAGCTAGCACCTGATATCAACCAATAGTTATATAAGGATCCTCCTCCGCTCGACACTGAGCTTCTAGGGTATTTCAAAGACAAGTACCCCATATCCCACAAATGGGCCACCGAACAATGGAACTATCCAGGTGGTGGCCTTAGACCCGTAGAGGCTAGAATGAAAGAACCCATGGAGGCATCCAAAAATCCACAACACCAAGGCCTTGGTTTTAATACCCATTGCCTACACATACAAGGACATGTTGTCATGACTAGGGCACTCATTTGCCTAGTGTGACCCTCTTAGATATCCAAAATGACCTCATGAAAGTTGAAGAAATTCCAGAAGAGGAGGAAAAATGATCCTACAATGATATCTTTGATGACGATTAAACCATCCTGGGCCACTTTGTCCTCTTCCAACTCACCACTAACCTTATTGAACTCCCACTCCTCTGCCCCGACCTCATAGACTAGGATCAGCTGAGCATGGCACACATTGATGAGTTCTGAAGTGAGACAGGGCTCCTAAAATTCATGGGTGCCACAAGTCAAGAATCAAATTGGGGGCAGGACTCGGTAGAAGTTTATCAGCTCAACTCCAAGGGATATTTTAGGGAAGAGGAAGTGTCCAGCCACAAAATAAAAAAGAAAAAAGAAAATATAGAATCCTTATGTGAAAACCCCTCTGGGGCACATCCTGATACCAAAATAGTAAAAATAAAGGATGTATCCTCTAGTGCAAACCTCTATGAGGTGATAGAGGATGGTGACTTGCCTCTTCCCCCAATCTAGGACTATTGGCCAGAATAGTCATCTATTCTCATCGAGGAAACCAAGCCAGTTGCCTTGGGCACATAAGAATATCCATGAATCACCTAATTGCCGCATCTCTAACTGAGGGTGAAGAAATGGCTCTAACAGTGCTTCACCAAGAGACCACCACCAATTTTGCATGGTCATATGCACATATTCCTGGGCATGATCCAAGTCTAGTTGTTCACAATCTTGTAGGGGACCCTCACGCTAAACCAGTCAAAAATAAGCTGAGGAAGATGCATCACAAGGTAGCCCTTTTGGTCAAAATAGAACTGGAAAAGCTCTCGGATGCCAAGATCATCAAAGCTATAGATTACTTGAAATGGATCTCCAACATGGTACCTATCACAAAGCCTTCCAATGAGATTAGGATCTGCACTAACTTCAAGTATCTGAACAAGGCGTGTCCCAAGGATGATTTTCCATAGCCCAACATCGATATGATCGTCGACCTCACAACAAGCCATGATATGTTGTCACTCATGGAAGGTTTTTCTGGGTACAACCAAATTAGAATAGCAGAAGAGGATTAGCACAAGACAACATTCACCATGCTATGGGGCACCTTCTACTAAAACATGATTCCATTTGGGCTCAAAAATGTGGGAGCCACATATCAAAGGGAAATGACTACAATTTTTCATGATTTGATACATAAGATCCTTGAGGATTATGTGGACAACATCCTAGAAAAATCCAAAACATGGTATGAACACCTTGATGTCCTTGAGTGTGTATTTGATCACCTACATCAGTATGGTCTGAAATTGAATCCAAAGAAATGTGTCTTTGGTGTCACGTCTAGAAAGCTACTAGGATTCATTGTATCTAGGTGAGGCATAGAAATTGACCCAAAGAAGGTGAAAGCCATCACAGAAATGCCTCCTCCCAGAACACTCAAGCATTTGAGAAGCCTACAAGGAAAGTTATAGTCAGTCTGAAGGTTCATTTCCCAACTTGCAGATTAGTGCCAACCATTCACACATCTATTGCGCAAGGATACCACTTTCAAATGGGATCCCATTTGTCAGTGCAATTTTGAGAACCTCAAAGAATACCTAGAAAATTCACCTATCCTTGTACCACCAATGCCAGGTAGGCCCCTCATTTTGTACATATATGTGACTACCATGGCACTAGGGAACTTCTATCCCAGCTTGATGATAATGGAAAGGAGAGGGCTATTTACTATATCAGTCATACACTGGTGGGATATGATTTGAACTACTTCCCAATAGAAAAAAGAATGCTTAGTAGTGGTATTTTCCACTTAAACACTTCGTCACTATATGTTCAGCCACACAGTAAAGCTAATCTCAAAGGTTGACCCTCTCAAGTACCTACTCTCAAGGACCATGCTCATAGGATGGATGGAAAAGTGGGTAATACTTCTCAGTGAATTCAACATCCAATACATTGATCAAAAAGCCATCAAGGGATAAGTTATTATAGATCAACTTGAAAAAGAACCCTTAGTTGATGCTTACCCTCTAGTGATGGAGTTCCTAGATGAACATATATGTATGGTCGAGGAACAACCCCTATGGAAACTATACTTTGATGGATTATATACATCACATGAACCAAGGGTAGGGATACTATTTGTGACCCCTCAAGGTGACTTCATCTTGAAATCCTTCAAATTAGGATTCTTGTGCACAAAAAATATTTTAGAGTATGAAACCCTCATTGTCAGTCTCAGAACCTCTATTCATTAGAACATCGTAGAGTTACAAGTATTCAAGGACTCCCAACTAATCATCAAATAGGTCCTCGACAAGTTTCAAACCAAGGATGAGAAGTTATTGCATTACAAAGAGCTAGTGGATAAACTCAAAGAATACTTTGTTAGAATCCAATTCACCCAAGTACCAAGACTTCAAAACAAGTTCGTTGATGCTATGGAAACTATCAGGTTGTTATTGTAAATCCCCCATGACGCAACACAATATGAGTTCTTATTCAAGTAGCTACACATGCTCACTTGGGAGAATGTTGACTCTGACATGGTGTGCATCTTGGTTGGCCCCCACTCCCCATGGTACCACAATATTCATGCTTATCTAAAGAATGGTATCCTATCTCCTCACCTCACCAACACCCAGCACCAAAACCTCATTCGTAGAGCTTCCCTCTACACTCTTGTAGCCAACACCCTATATTGTTGAGGGTATCATAACATCCTCTCCTGATGTTTAGAATCAAATGAGGCCACCTTGGCTTTACAAGAGGTGCATGGTGGCATTTGTGGTGCCCACACAAGTGGCATGGTTCTTGTGAAGTAGCTTCTTAGAGTTGAGTATTACTGGCTGATGATGGAACATGATTCCTATGAGTTTGAAAAGAAGTGTCTACAGTGTCAATAGTGTGCTAATCTAATCCATGCATAGGCACAAGATTTGAAGCCCATCACGCCCCCATGGCCCTTTTCATGTTGGGGTTTTGACCTTGTTGGAATGATCACCCCTCATTCCTCTAATGGGCACAAGTACATCATAGCAGCCACTGGATATTTTATAAAGTGGGTTGAGGCAATTCCACTTAGCCTAAATACGGGTGTCCAAATATCCAAATTCATCTTCTACCATATCATTTGTCATTTTTGTATCCCCTCCACCATCTTCATGAACCATGGCATGCCATTCAAAAACCATCATGTCAAAGGACTCTTTGCCTAGTTCCACATCCATCAACACTTTTCTAGCCCATATTTCCCATAAGGAAACAGTCAAGCTGAGGCAACTAATAAAACCATCCTAAAAATCTTGCAAAAGTTGTCAATGATTTTGGTTGTGACTGGCACCTCCAAATCAATCCCGCCCACTGGGCATATCACACTTCATTCCATATACCCACAGGCACCACCCCATACTCCTTGGTGTATGGTGTTAAAGTCATTCTTCCAATTGAGGTTGAAATTCCTTCACTACATGTGTCCATGAAGAATTACATCACAGATGAAGACTATCATGTGGCACATCTTACCTAGCTGGGCCTATTAGATGAAAAGAGGCAACAGGCCTATGATCACCTGATCATGTACCAAAATTGACTCAAGAGGAGCTTCAGTAAAAAGGTACACCCCTAAAAATTTCAAGTGGGGGACATGGTCCTAAAAGAGAATCAAAAAGTGCAAGCCAATCGCAAGAAGAAAGGGAATTTCAAACCCACCTAGTTGGGTCCCTATGTGGTGATAGCTTGTTTCAGCTCCGGAGCTTACCAGTTATCCACACCCAAAGGGGAGATCCTCAATGATCCCATTAATATCATACATCTGAAGCAGTTCTATGCTTGAACCATCTATATGATCTTGAAAAAAATCAATGAAAAAGTAAAAATCCAGTAAAAATACAAAAAAATGAAAAAAATGAAAAAAGTAAAGAGAAAATAACCGCCCAATGGTGAAAACTTGGCAATCAGGCACCTTGGGTAAGTATGTTGGTGAAAACTTGGAAACAGGTGCCACACATAATGGATTGTATCATTATCTATCAAACTCCCAAACCCACTCACCATTCCCTATCATCCCATCATTCATCCATCTCACTCACCCTTGGTGCCAAGGTGTCATTCCCATTACACCAGCAGATGAGAACTACTATCTTGCATCCTGAGCTTCATGTATATACCAAGAGATGACCTATCCCCACAACACCAAGCTATGTACATAATTTTCACTTGTTGACCTATCTTGATTACCTGAGCTTTTATAGATATCTGGCTGTATATAGTGTCCTCACCTCTTTGGCTCCTTTGTACATATCGCCCTATTTTTCTAGCAGTATCTTGACCCCAAAAGCATTGACCTATCATGATCACAATATCACAATTTTCCTTAGCAAACATTCCTTGTCACTGTGATTCTCCAAGGTTCTCCTTGTATGCACCCTAAAATGGTCGCCTAGACTTTGGGCCCCATTTATTCAATTTATCAATCCTAAATCATTTTTATCAATAATCAATATTTTCAACATTATCAATTTCTTGATCAAATCTTAATTTCGATCATATATTGGATTTTTATCCTTGGGCTAACCATCTTATCCTAAGTCTTTATTTATTTAAAAAGAATATTTCCTCCCCTTTTGATTAAATAAAAAGCCCCACTTTCCTCTTATCCTAAGTTGCACAAATAAAGCATTTTTCATATTTTATAAAAAGGAGAAAAGCACTTTTTGTCTCATATGGACATAAAGTCAACTCTTATTTTCCTATTGGAGGATACTTGTGCACATGGATTGCTCCTCTTTCAAGCTCCACCACTGATTAAGACTTTTTGTCTCTTAATCTCAATGGTCCATTTCTTTGCATTTCTTATAAAAGGAGAGCTCTCTCCTTCATTTGCATATACCATATTTTTATGCTAATGTTATGCTGTAGGTTTTAGGTGCATTTGGAGTTTTGAAGACATTGAAGACTTGTTGCTTTCATCATCTAGTTCATATTTGCTTTCATAGTTGCATGATAATGGCATTCTTAGTGTAGATTTCCTTTTATGCAATAGAATAAGCTCACATAGTCTAAATAGGAGGCATTGTAATCCATTGCTATTTCCTTTCATAGATCATTTGCATTGTACTTTCCTTTCATAGCTTAGATTGCATCATCATATAGCTTGCATTGCATTTTCATAGTGATTCTTGAGGATATTGGCACTCTTGCCCTTGTCTTCACTTGAATCTCTCATTGTGTGGTTGACTAGCAAGGTCACAAGCTTGTAGCTCTAGCTGAGAGCAAACACATCATAATCCCTTGCAACTCAATGCATAGAGAGCTATGAACCGCTTTGTGAGGCCTCATTCTTGAGAAACCTTGCATGTAATGGTTCATAGAAGTGCACCATTTTAGTGTGTACATTTCTGGCACCCACCGTGGGGCAAAGTAGATAGGCTTTGTCCTTTGTTTCTTTGCATTTTCATCATTTTTTGAATTATTTTTTGGAAATTTTGTAGTTTCAGTTTTCTATCTCAGAGTATCGCGCGATACTTCTCAGAAATATCGCGCGATATACCTTTGTATAGCAGTGCGACACTTCACGTGACAGAAGAATCACCCGCTAGTACTGAGGTATATCACCTAGCATCGAGCGAAGTATCGCCCACCCATAATGTGAAGTATCACCCAGACTGAGGTATATCACGCGACTATAGGAAACTGTGTCGCGTGATACTGGTGAAGTCTGAGATATATCACCTGATCTGATAGAGACTTGTATTTCTAGTTTTCTCATCTGAATTTGATCATTTTAGTTTGTTGTTTTATTTTGTTGTGTTTAGATAGGTCTAACCTGCATCTTTTAGCTTGAATCTATCAGTTTATTGCATATTTACACTTGGATTTTGATTTTGCTAACCTTGTTGGTCTAACAAGTTGTGTTTGTAGGTGCTCTCATTTGCTTGAAATTTGCTAAAAATGCATGTCAAAGAGGGCTACTAACAGTTTTTGCAAGGCTGCCTAAGCATAAAAATTTAAAAAAAAATTTGCTTGTTTATTTGCTTTCCTTTCAAGTGTGGCATTCACTAATTGTATTAGGAATCTTTAAAACCTTGTGAAAGAGATTTTGAGGTGGTAGGAGAAGTATGCTCTTCACCTTTAGGTGAACCAAAAAATCTTGACCCATCTTAAGGTTTTGGAAGCAAGGGAGTAATTGAACCTCTTTGCTTGGTGTGTTTGGGAGAGATTCTTGAGATAGGGGAGTATGCTCTTCACCCTTGTGGTGAACCAAAAACCTTGAACCTCAAGAATTGATCTATTCTTTGTTTAGTTTAAGATCCTTTAGCGGGCCTGCTCTTGAGCAATCAAGAGGAATGACCCAAGTGGGGACAAGCTAATACCGAGCTATTCCAACCCACTATAATCTCAAGGCTATCAAGGACACAAAACCTTGGTAGACATAACACTTGTCTTTGCTTGATGTGAGTAGCTCATGGGATTGTGACCATGGGGAAAATATTGAGCAAGAATTCTTAAGGTACTCTTGAGGCCACGAGGTCCTAGTCCTTTATGAGGAGCAAGAGGGGTGTTATGAACGGAAGCCCTTACTAAGAACCATAGGTTAGAGGCCACCTTATTTAGTCGCTTATCTTCTTAGTGCAAGGATTGATCCAAGTGGACTAACCCGAATCACCCCAAGATACTCACCATATGTGTCCCTTTGGTTGTGTTATTTGACACTTCCATGACAAAGCCAATATCTCTTGTGGGCAACCACTTGGTGTGAGGCAAGGGGGCATCAAGTTGTGGGCTAAGTTGGTAAGTATTGAGCCTTGTCTTGTAGGTAGATATTTCTTGAAGTGTCTTCGATTGTGTGATACCAGTGTAAACATTCTCAACATACAAACAATTGGTAGCATTCATAAGGTGCAATTTTATTTTTGATATCATAAGTGTTTGTCTTGGCAAGGTTGCTTTTACCCTTGTTTCAAGTGTTTGAAGACATGTTTGATCCTCTACTATTTGCAAACCTATCCAAATGTTGTTGAATTTGTGATTGAAATCAGACATTTTCACCCTCACATTCAGAAACTTGAAATTAGACCTTAAAAACTCAAAATTTTGCACAAATTGGTCAAGATCAACATCAGTATCACATTAGCCAAAGAAAAATATCGCATTAGAAGGTTGTTCTTGGTGAGAAAGTTTATCTCTAAAATTGTGAGCTACATTCTTGGGAAATTCTCATACTCTTATTGCCCAAATAATTTTTATTTAATCTCAATTTCAATTATATTTTGGCCTAGCCCAACCTCCTAGTTCAAAAGTGCAAGGGTAGTAACCCTTTGATTTGAAGCACCTCTTTGACAGTGTTGGTAAAGCCCCTTCTTCTATCTTTTCATTTCTCTTTGGACAATAGAGAACTTTGATTATCCTAATTTTGTGTTGACATTTTGTGAGGTCATCCTATTACCAAGGGTCTTCTATTTTTAGTTTTCCTTGGTCAGTCCAGATCTTAGATCCTAGGTGTCGTCATGTCGCTCAACATCTCAATGAACATTATGGTATCAATTGCACAAGATGGCTCTTAGTCTTCTTCTTTCTTCTCCATTTCCCATGTTCTTCTAAAGTCTTCTATTCCCATGGGAAATTCTTCTGCTTCTTCTTCTTCTTCTTGATTCTTTTCCTCTTATTATCTAGTCTACTTTCTTCTATTCATCTATTCATTTCTTCCATGCTTGATTCCTCCTCTTCTATAACCATGAATCTTGACTATCTTGTTAAGGAACCTCTCTTAAGAATAGACGATCTTGAGCTCATTGACATATTTGAAAAGTGTTGTTCCTCCAAAATTCTCATGAGTGATGAATTTATGACAAAAATAAAAGAAAAATCAATTAAATCAGATGCCTTTGCTAGAATCATACTCATGATCTCATCCAAATATTCTTCATCTTCTAAATCTTCTCATCATTCTTCATCTTCTAAATCTTATCATGATTCTTCTAAACACTATTCACATTCTTCATCTTCCAAATCTTATCAAGACTCTTCTAAACATCATTCAAATTCCTCATTATCCAAGTATTCTTCTTCCACTAGGTCTTCATTTTCTTCTTCCTCAAGATCTTGTTCTTCTTCTACTTCTCCCAAGAGTCTTACTTCTCTTCAGAAGACATACCATAAAGAGCAACGTGATAGTCCTTGTGATGTCTCTTCCACAAAGAGTGATACACCCACCTATGATGACTATGATGACTATGACGATGGACAATTTAGCCATACCTATGATGCTTCTATTCCTAAGAGTCTTCCTCGTCGTGTGCTTAGGCTTACTAAAGGGTCATCTTATTGGGTAGATTGTGATGGGGATCCATATGATTCTGATTTTGAGAGGAATTATGATATTTGTTGTGAACAATATGATACATCTACTTCTATTGAGGAAGAGAAAGCTTTCCGTGCTGATTATAAACATAGATACTATGAGCATCTCTCCTCTAAAAACTCTCATGCTGAAAATAAAGATCTCACTCTCAAGAAGATCATGTTAATGTTGAACCTTTGTCTTGCGATGGTTCCCTTCCATCCGCCACTTCCTCCAATACCCACACACTTCCTAAAGCTTCTGAGTCATCCAAATCTTTCACAAATCCTTCATCCAACAAAGATCCTAAGACTTTCCATGCGGTTCCCTATAGTTATCCTGAAGGGCCACCTCTTAAAGATACTCAAGATAACCTTCACTTGGCTGCAAATACTTTCAATAATGTCAAACCTAAAGAGCCTAAGCCTTCATCTGCTATAATGCCTATTTCAGCTAGTCCTTCACCACCTCTTCCAAAGTCTTCCATACAATCCCAACATGCTTCCTTGTCCTTAGAAGTGGCTCCATGTCAAGAGGACTCTAAAAATGATAAAGAAAAGAACATAAAAAAAGATCAAGATCAAGAACCCTCCATGTCATCCAATCCTTTTCATGATGTCTCTGATCCACTTCATGTTTCTTTTGATCCTCTACGCTCTTTCGCATTCATTCCACCATATCCTAAGCAAGATCAACCTACTACTTACACTATTGAGCTTATTGACAATCAAAATAACCTTACTACGCTTGCGCTTTCTAAAGATGATACTTCCATTAAGGTTATTAAAAATGGTGTTGTTACTTCCAATGTTGAGCCTATTGAAAATCTAGAAAAAGTTGATATGCTTATGCTACCCAACAATCATTGTCAAGATCAAAGTCTTCCATCTTCTTGTTCTACCATTCCATGTTCATTTCCGCTTTCTACTCTTCCTAAGTCTTTGCAAGCTCTGAACAATCCTATCAAAGAAGTTGCTCCTATTCAAGATGTTCATGATCCTATTGTAAATCCTAATGCTCACTCTAAAGATCCTGATGTCCTTGGTTGTCATATAGATGCTAATGAACTTATTGATTATCTTTTTGCATCTTCCACTTCCATCCTTGGACCTCCTCCACCAATACTAAGGGCTTCACGTCTTCCTTCCATTTTGGGTCCTTATGTCCCTTCACTTTCCCCTCCTAATTCTCCTAATTCTTCATCCATCTTGGGTCCTTACATCCCTCCATCTCCTATCTTTCCTCAAGATCAACATAGATGCATACCCTTGAATCCTTTTCATTCACCCACCCATCTAAACCAGTCATATCCTTCTTCTTCTTCCACAAGTCCCAAGTCTTTTGGAAGTAACTTGAATGTTCAAAACAAGAAAAAGAAGCAATATAAGAATCCATCTAAAAAAGAAGATTACCATGTCTCCTCTAATCGACATGGAAGCATAAAGTCAAAAGAGATATCTAAGAAGAAAACTACAAGACAAGTATGGGTTCCAAAATCCATCATTGAAGATATTATCTCTAAATCATCAAAAGGAAATAAAAAGCCTAAGGCTATATGGATTCCAAAGTCTCTCTTGAAAGAGTATGATGTTGAACAAAAAGTGAAGTTGACATTCAAGCTTCCAAAGGCTTCCACTTCATCTTTTTCCAAAAACATTCTTCCATTCCATGCACCTAAACCGCAACCTTTGCTAACCATTTTCCATATTCCTTCTCGTATTTCTTCATTCACATTTGAGAATTATAACAAGCACACCAATCCTCTCTTTGAGGAGTCAAATAGCAATAATGAACCAGAATATGGTTTGCACTTGGACTAGAATATGGTTTACGTTTCCTCCATTTTTTCCGTCACCCTTCAAGGTGTGTATTGACGTTGATCTTACCTTGCTTTCCATCTACCTTTTCACATTCCTTCCATTCATTATCCTTCTACCTTCTATCATTTTTTCCTCATTTGCCTATTCCTTCTGCGTCTTCCTTTCCCCTTCAGCATCTTTGAGAATATCATTTTGAATCCTTGACATATCATGGTTTATCCTTTCAAGGAGCATTATCTAAAAAGCTTGCCTTCTTCCAAAAAATAGAAAAAATATTCAAAAAATAGAAAAATTCCAAAATATAAAAAATATAAAAAAATTGAAAATGTGCCATGGTGAAAACCTGGAAACAAGCGCCTTGGTAGCAAAAGTAAAGAGAAATAAATTCATCCTATGGTGAAAACCACTCCCTTGTGGCACCTTGGATAAGTACCATGATGAAAACCTGACAATCAGGCGTCATGCGTAGTTCTTCTACATATTTCATCCATTCCATCTTCTCTCTTTGATCTTGACAATGTTGATCTATACACAAATATTTGGCTCTCTTGTGAGCTATCTTCCGATGATCTTGCTTTCATTCCATTCATGTTTAGCCTTCATATTTATTTTCCTTCATTCATTCTAGCCTTTCGCTGTCCTTTTTCCCTTTGGTATTGATCTATAAATTAAAAAAAAAGAGTAAAACACGATGATATGAAGCCTCTTGACATGTCTACTCCTTTGGACTGCATCCTTCCTTCTTTTGCAATGTGCTTTTGTGACTTATCCTATGCTAGCCTCTCATTGCTTGTCCAAATGTGCTTTACTTGACAACAATTTTTCCCTAGCTTGGGTACTCTTGAGGAGTTTGCCTGTGAGGATGTCTTCCTTTCACTCTCCTTCATTCTCATGTCTTCCATCTCTTCCGCTAGCTTGCTTATCCTTCTTGTCCTCCACCTTGCTAGACATTGGGACTGCACGATGTGATCTTGCTTAAAGAGTTTGATGCCCATTCTGTCTGGGGGCATCTTTTGTACATATTTTATGATCCTGAAAAAATACCAAAAAAATTCATATATGGTCCTGAAAAACATTCCAAAAAAATGATATATTGTCAAAAATTCTAAAAATCATAAAATGTCCTGAAAAAAAGAGCATCCTAGTGAAATCTTAGCAATAGACGCTTTGATGTTTCACCAAAAAAATTATATATTCAAAAATCGTAAAAATTATAAAAGTCCCAAAAAATTTCAAATAGTGTTTCTCAACACTACCCTTGCGTCGAGTGTTTCTTAATACTTATCAGATGTCTTACCCAACAGTCTAGTATGATGCGACGTTGCTCATTTGCAAATGTGATACTCAAAGTTTGATTCTATGACCAACACACACGCACTTAAACAATCAACTTGTTGAGATATGTTGACTTTATTTTTCTTTGTGTGCTATCTATGAGGATTTCTTTGATGAGTGGTCTCTCCCTGAGAAGTTTTCGATGATGCATAGCTAGAAGACTGAGGGTATGAGAACATTTTTTCTTTCTTTATCTTCTTGTGGGTATATTTTGTTGGTCCTAACTATCATGAGCATTTATGCTGGTCTTACTTGACCCTATGGATTGACAAGGTATTATCCTTGACTGTTTTGTGAGTGCATGCTTCTAGTTATCCTGACTTTCATGTGTCTTGATACAAGCATAATCTCGCCATATCAAACTTAGGTAATCTCACTGCATTAGTCATCTTGACCTCCATGTCCTTGATGCCTAGGTGGGATTTCCACATTTCTATCTGATAAAGATCATATTCATATCCACATAGTTATGCTAGTGTGCATTGTATGATCTTGCAACACTACCAATAACGCTCAATGATGATAATTAGATGTCTATAAGCGTTGTGACCTTGCAATTCAACCACTTTCATAGTAGCTTGCATTTTTAGGGTCATGTTAGATTAGTTTTGCACTTTGCATATGGAGAGAACTCTCTTTTTTATCATCTACGGACTAGTTGGTCAACTGTGCTCATTTTATGATTCTTCTTGATCATATCTTTTATTTTTGGTCTTTCATATCACATCATTTTCTATCCATTTTCAGACTCGAAATCGAAATCCGAGTCCCATTTCCAAATTTTCCCTTTCTTCTAAGCAGTTGACTGACTTTTTGAGGCATAATTTGATTTTCAGTGGAATTTCTTCCTTTTCATGTCTCTCAATTTTCTAGTCTTTCATTCACCCTATCTCTTTTCTTCTAGCTCATCACTGGGGCATGTTTCATTGCCTAATGGTTATCCTGTTATCATTTATCTTCGATTGTGATTTCATGCTAATTTGATCAAATCCTTATCAGTTTGTTGTTCTCCTCTATCTGATTTTGATTTCGACTCCGAGGGGGCAGTATTTATGGGATTCTCATCCCTAATTTTCTTGATTCTCTTGATTCAGACATCCTTCGTGAGCTTTTGCTCAAATTTGAGATTCTTATCTCTTACTTTGAATGTGATCCCGAATCGACCTCATGTTCAAAGGCCTTTTGTCTATGCTTTGTCCGGGTGTGATCCCGAATCGACCTCACATCTAAGTTGTTTTGTGATCCCAGATCGATCTCACATTTCAATTCTTCTTTGACTACATGTGTTCCCAAATCAATCACACATTAGTCAAAGAGGGGCAAATGTATGCACCCTAAAATGGTCGCCTAGACTTTGGGCCCCATTTATTCAATTTATCAATCCTGAATCATTTTTATCAATAATCAATATTTTCAACATTATCAATTTCTTGATCAAATCTTAATTTCGATCATATATTGGATTTTTATCCTTGGGCTAACCATCTTATCCTAAGTCTTTATTTATTTAAAAGGAATATTTCCTCCCCTTTTGATTAAATAAAAAGCCCCACTTTCCTCTTATCCTAAGTTGCACAAATAAAGCATTTTTCATATTTTATAAAAAGGAGAAAAGCACTTTTTGTCTCATATGGACATAAAGTCAACTCTTATTTTCCTATTGGAGGATACTTGTGCACATGGATTTCTCCTCTTTCAAGCTCCACCATTGATTAAGACTTTTTGCCTCTTAATCTCAATGGTCCATTTCTTTGCATTTCTTATAAAAGGAGAGCTCTCTCCTTCATTTGCATATACCATGTTCTTATGCTAATGTTATGCTGCAGGTTTTAGGTGCATTTGGAGTTTTGAAGACATTGAAGACTTGTTGCTTTCATCATCTAGTTCATATTTGCTTTCATAGTTGCATGATAATGGCATTCTTAGTGTAGATTTCCTTTTATGCAATAGAATAAGCTCACATAGTCTAAATAGGAGGCATTGTAATCCATTGCTATTTCCTTTCATAGATTAGTTGCATTGTACTTTCCTTTAATAGCTTAGATTGCATCATCATATAGCTTGCATTGCATTTTCATAGTGATTCTTGAGGATATTGGCACTCTTTCCCTTGTCTTCACTTGAATCTCTCATTGTGTGGTTGACTAGCAAGGTCACAAGCTTGTAGCTCTAGCTGAGAGCAAACACATCATAGTCCCTTGCAACTCCATGCATAGAGAGCTATGAACCACTTTGTGAGGCCTCATTCTTGAGCAACCTTGCATGTAATGGTTCATAGAAGTGCATCATTTTAGTGTGTACACTCCTTTTTCCCATCACCAAGTCAGTTTGCAACCAATCCCACCAACTAGGTCCTTGTAGGATGCATCTTTCCTCCTATCTAACCTAAATCCCACCATCCATAGTTGGTTCATCTCTTTTGGAAAATGACATCTTTTGGTCTTATCACATTGATTTCATAATGTTCGCTTTGATTTATCAGTTGTTTTTTTAGGTCTCATTTTGCTTCTCTCCTCGAGGTCACCACAATCCTTTATATCATGGCATGCTGCAATGAGAGATGTTTGTTGGGGCAAGGTCTTTTCTCTCTTTTGTTTCTTCCTATGATTTAGTTTGATGCAGCCCTGGCACGGTCTACATGTTATCTTATGGGTCACATGGTGCCTTCAGGAAGTGTCATTTGTTTGTGGGTTCCTCAGCATCATTTTCACCATGCTTCCCCCTGGGTTTATGCATGATGCTAGGGCAACCCTTGTGTTTCCTTTTTGATTCAGTCCTATGCAATGCTAGCGACATGGCCTCAAGTTCCCAGTAACTTCAGTTAGTCCCTTTTGTTTCTATATCAAAATAAGTGTGCAACCTACATGGTGGTATTCCCCTTTGAAATACCCCATGCTCAAACTTCAATAAATATCCCCCCCCCTCCTCCTATCAAAATTCCTAGCTAAAACCACATCCCTATCAAATCTCAACAATCATCCTCAAAGAGCCTCAGAAAAATCACCCTCACATCCTTTTCACCCATTTACCTTCATCCCCCCATAAGCCTCATCTTGATGCAAACCTATCTACCTCATTCCTCTTCCACTCATGTTCCTAACCCATGGATTTTGATTGTGAAAATATCCCCTTTGACCATCCCCTCTACCACTCAACCCCACCCTTTAGTGAGGGTTCAATTAGGTAGTGATATGTTATGCCATCTCATCCTCACACCTCACCTCATATCTCCCATCTGCATTCTTGCATCTCCCTATCACCCACATTTTCCACATGGCATTTTCTCCTTCATCATTTCATTAACCATCCCCTTACCATCCTACATACATTACATCTCATTTTAGATTCATTTAGTCATTATCCTAGGTTGCATTGTCTCATTTCATTTTTGCCTCCTCATCCCTTGTTGCATCAATACATTCATTTTAGGTGCATTTTCATCATGCATCATTAACCATTTAAATTCATTTTTACATTCATTTGCATTTTTCATTGTTAATCATTCCCATTCATTGTAGATTCACTCTAGCCTAGTTAAGCATTTTTTATCCTTCTTACGTTCATTTATCTTTTCATTGTCGTTATCATTCAAATTCATTTTAGATTGCATTGTCATTATCATTCAAATTCATTTTAGATTTCATTGTCATTATCATTCAAATTTATTTTAAAGATTGCATTGTGCTTCATCCTTATAGATTTATTATAAGTCATGCATAGATTCATTCTTGCATTGATTCATTATAGGTTCATTATCTAACATTATCATTATCATTTAGGTCTTGCATTGTTAATTCATTTTAGGTTCATTTTAATCTTGTATAGTTAAGTTAATTTAAATCTTGCATTGTTAATTCATTTTACGTTCATTTTAATCTTGCATGGTTAAGTTCATTTAGATCTTGCATTGTTAATTCACTTTAGGTTCATTTTAATCTTTGATAGTTAATTTCATTTAGATCTTGCATTGTTAATTCATTTTAGGTTCATTTTAATCTTGCATAGTTAAGTTCATTTAGATCTTGCATTGTTAATTCACTTTAGGTTCATTTTAATCTTGTGTAGTTAAGTTCATTTAGATCTTGCATTGTTAAAACATCATACATCCATATGCACATTAAATCATGCATCACATATAGGGCATCACATCACATCCTACATCCATAAACCATCAATAACTACATCGTATCAAACATCACATAGGCACCTCACATCCTACATCACACACATGTCAATCTCAAATCATAGTAGATAGCATCACATCCTACATCACCCACGTCAGTACATCATAAACATCCATACATTCATCATAATGCATCATATCCCACCCATCTCATCATGCATATATACTCATGAATAAGAGTACAAGAATCTCTCATCCCAAAGAATAAAAGAATATCTATCTATCCCCGTCCATGTCCATCAAACATACAAATACAATATACATAAGGACTATGGCCTCCATCAATGAATAACTAAAATACATAATCAAAATCATAGCATATCATTGCATATCTGCCTCTCCTAAGGGAGGATTCATATCAATGTCATCAGCTAAGGTGTCATCCTATGGTGAATACTATAGTGGTACGATGGAAAAATCTATCTGCATAACCCTAGGTGTCGGTCTCTCCATTGTGCCCTATGTACCTATGATCTACACCTGTGTGGATACTTGTACTACCCCTATGTCCACATCCATCCCTGTACCTAACACCTCAGCCTCTTCCATCTACATAGAGTCACCGACCGACTGCTACTGACTCTGTGAGTGCTTTGACCAGTGGCTCTCCTATCCTATCCTCTAGGAGGTAGCAACCATGGGTGTGTTTCCCCTTGTCCTTTGGTTACTACCAGCCCTTGTACCCGAGCTCCCACATGTCCCTGACCCTATGGCCCCAAAGTGGCTAGCACATCTATATTACTAGCATCACTTTGTTGGCACTAATGCATGATAAATGTCATGTACCACCCTATCTACTCACTTAGCCTAGCCATCTCCCTCTATAGATGGGACACCTCTCCTAATTGCTCCTGAGAACTCTGTGTCACCCTATCTCCTCTGGGGGTCTGCCTCTCCTCCACCAACTGCTACATAGCCATATCCCTCTCCCCCTGTAGATGGTCTCACTTTGACTACAGACCATCCCTCTCCCCTCTTAGTTGATCCCTCTCCCTCCGCAACTAGTCCCTCTCCACCACCATCCCATCCCTCTCTCTCCTCAACTATTCTCTCTCATCAACTATCAAAATTCCATCTTGTATGGCCTGAACTAGTTGTGCCATCAGGGCATCTTTCTCACCCTATGTATCATGGAGCATCTCACTAATCTGATCAAAGGTTGTCTATAGTGAGGTGAGACACCCTACTAGATCCCCTCCTCCTCCACTTGAGGACCCTAGTCATGTTGGTGCCCTGATGGTGACACTGGTGGTGGTGGTGGTGTTGGTGGTGGTGATGATCCTGATGAGGGTGGTAGTCTTGGTGATGGTGGTTCTAGTGGTGGTGCTGCTCCCTGCATGGGTGGTACCTATCCCCCATCTCCTCCTCCTCCATCTCCTCCCCCAATCTCCTCCTCCATCCACATCCATCCTATCTCTTCCCCTGCCTTCATCTCCTCCTCCACCTCCCCCTCCTCCTCCTCCATCTCCTCCTCCTCCTCCTCCTCCCCCTCTCCCTCCTCCTCCCCCTCCTCTTCAGACCCTATATACTAGCATTTCCCCTCCACTGACAGGTAACTCTGATCTCCCCATAGCCCTCAGTGGCTAAAACCATGCATCATACCCTGAGGTAGTCCTCGCATCTGCCTAACCTCCCACCTAGTCCCACTAAAATGGATGCATTACTTGATACTCTGCCAGTAGCCTCACCCTATCTAGCTTCCCCCCAAACTTCATAACCCACTCTCATGTAGCTCTCTAGTACCATTGTAAAGGGTCTGGTACATCATGTGCAAAACCAAACTGCCTGGAGACCCTATCTGGCTTGTACTACTTGACAATATACTCCCATCACCCAATAATGTATATCATCAACATGACATATGACAGCTCTCACTGATCCTCCACCCATGGTGCATGCCCTGGGTATGGCCACCAGGTGATCCTGTCTTAGATCTCATCCTGTGTCTCTCTCTAGTGGTCAATATCATCTACAACCTGATAGTTCAGTAGATCTCCTTAGCTATACGTGGCTGGCTCCTGTGGCTGCCTATCAGTCTGGCCTAGTGGTATCAATACCACTATGTGCTCCCACATCCATACCTGTAGGAGGGAGGCAAAGCCAAAACTCCTCCCCATAGTCTTTACACCATGGTAAAAAATTTGGTGCAGGTCCTTGTACATCTCTGCTAGCATGAGAGTGCCTGATGTTGCTAGGACACCTACGTCAACTATCCAAACAATCCCCAGAATGAGTGTTAGGGTCACTCATGTACCTCCTATAGCTGGGGCAATGTACACTAAAACCAGGTTGCATACATAGAAATAAAGATGTCATGTTGGCGGCACTGCTACTGCATGATGTTCCAAGGCCAACTACCCATGTCGCAAGACTGGCACTATGCCTAGTCCCATAAGTGGGGCCACCACCTGCAGTTGTGTATATGTCCCTGCCACCACTAGTGTACCCTAGATCGGTAGTCTAAAAATCTGGTACACATCCTCCAACATAACCATCATCTGCCACATTGCAGTTGGAACGTCCCTATCTCTGAATGCCACCGCTTGAACAAAGATGTGACCAATTCCATAAAAGTTCACCTCCGCAGCATGCGCACCAGGTATCCCAACCTTATCACATCCACTCACGCCCACTTGGTTAGCATGAAATGTTCTCCCACCGCCAGCACCATCGCGTGTCACTCCCGGCAGGTCAGCCGATCCAATGACCACTACACCCAAAATAAGTCAATCATGTCAATCTTTCATCTTTACCAAAACCCTATTTTTTTCCCTCATTCCCGCTACCTACTCCTTTCCCACATTCCAACAAAACCCTCTATCCATGCATTCCCACAGAAATACTCTTATCCCGTGATCCCTCCATCACGGGATTGCCTAAGTTTCCTATCCCTATCCAAGCGCGATAACACATTCCTGCACCACCCATCTAACCCTCCTCCCCCGAGAATGCATTTTTAATGCACCCTGTTTGATTGGTGAGTCGGTCACCCTCTATCTGCCATTCTGCAGCCTTCACTCAAAGCTCTAATTTCTCTCTTTTCAAGGTCTCTAGTGTGCAAATGACCTATTTTTAGCCCCCTCAACCCTTATTAAGCCCCCCTCCGAGCCCCATTTTTCCTTCTAGACACCTTTTCATCCACCCTTTCCTCCCCTCATGTTGATTCTTGCCACAATATTGCCTTCTACACTCCCTTTTGTCCTGTTCATACCCCATTTTCATCAGCCGCAACCCTTCATTACTTTTCTTTTCGAGACGTCATCGGCTGCTTTTATGTTTCCCTGTCACCCTCTCAAGAGGGCATCACCCAGCCTAAACCTCTCGACCCATAATCTGAGGCATTTTCATCCTCTAGTCAATTCTTCATGTCATCTATTATTTTTGAACATCTTTGAAATAGCATTATTTTAACACTATGTCGAAGAGGGGCAAAATGTAGACACCTAAATTTGATTACACAATTAAGTAATCTTATTTAGTTTTCTCCTAAGGCATTCTATTAATTAAATATTATTATTTGGTTAATTTATGTCATCCCCTAGTTAATTAATTTAATTAATTAACTATAGTCCAATTAATTATCTAAATGACAAACCTATAGTCTAATCATTAATTAATCCCTATACCTCTATTAATTTAAATGGATACACTTATCTATTTAAATTAATTCATAAAACCCAATTTTCCTCCCACTTAGAATTAAATAAAGTATTTAACCCGTAACCAAATCCATCTCAAACTCCTAACATGGAGTTCATACTCAACCCAACCCATTCACCCATGCTAATCAGCCTTAATTAGCTAATGACCCATGTTTAGCTAACCCAATCATCCACTCATTCTCTCTCCTCCCATCTCATCCCCCTAAACCTCCCACTTGCCCTCTAATCCAAGCCTAATCACATCCTAAACATTTTCACAATCATAATCTATGGATTAAGAAATCCTAAGCCAACCCAAGTCAACTCTCATGTCACATCCTCACATCCCCCAATTCCCTAACCTCATGTCAACCTTAAATGCTCTTACACATCCCTTACACACTCCACCTTTCTCTTACACATTTTTCCCCTTTCACAGCTCCCAAAATGGTCACGTTCCCCCATTTCTTCCAACCTCTCCCATTGTGACACTTGTCACAATGAGATGCATTTGAGAAAGCACAATCCATGTGCTCTCTCACAAATGCATCTTGACCCTTCCTCAGGTTTTCATCTTGACCATCCATTTGACCTTCCCTTTTCCTATAAATTGAGTCCTCATCTCCTTCATTTTCATCCACCATCAAAGAAAATTTATAATTCTATTTTGAGAGCCAAAAACATCAAAAGCAACCTCATAATGCCGAAATCCTCCCACACTTGATGCTTGAGCAATAACAATTTGAGCACACATATCTCCATCATTGGACAACATCTCTTCAACAAGGAAGGTTTGCATTTCTTATGGTTTTAGCTTAGCTTCTTTGGTCTAATCTTAAGTGTTTATCTTCTTTGTTTTGTTGAATGCTAGTTTAGTTTAGTATTCTTTGACAACACATTTTAGGTATTACAGCTATTGTCGACCGAGTGCCAGTATAAGCTGAGCAAATTTAGTGTCAACCGAGCATCAGTAATTACTGAGCAATAGATAATTAACTCAGAGAAGACAGTATTTCCCGAGAAGAAAAATTTTAGTGATGACCACGCTATCTAGTAATGACCGAGGAGATGAACACAATATTGATCGAGTGTCAGTAATTTACAGTTTGTGAAAGAATTGAGAATCCTAGCCGTCATAGTTGAATTCTTGGGATATGTAAAACATATTGAAATAATTAATGAATGATATGGAGCATTTAATGCATTTTAAACTATTTTCTTATGGATTCAAGGAGAATTTTGAAGATGTATCTAGAAGGAAAAGGAGGAGAATAAAATGATGGAAGGATTCGATGAATCTGACCTAAACCTAAGATCTTCAGAAGAGATCAAGTGCTAAAAGATTAATCTACCTGATTAAGGAGGTATAAGGATGACCTAATTTTGAGGTTATAGAGAGTGTGGAAGAGGTTGATGTTATTGACTGATGAATCTAAGAAGAAGGCTAAGGTGAATCTGTGAAGAGATGAATAGAGTTGTGGTGATTTCTTGAAGAGAATTTTGAGAAAATCAGAGATGGAGATGGAAATGAAGGTCAGTTAGTGAATCAGCATATGAGCACATTGGATCTGTATTTGCAAAGTGAGTTGTATATTTCAGATAAAAATCTATTGTTACTTTCTAACCATTGTATCAATCAAAATCCTTTAATCAAGGTTGACCTAACAGTCATGTTTGTAAACCCTTTAATCAAGATGACATTTTGATGGAATGTTCTTAATCCCTCTAACCAGATCACTCTTAATAGGGTGATTAAATCCTTTAATAAGGTTACACCTAACAATGTGTGTTGTAAACTTTTAGCAGGGTTGTCTTCTAACAGAGCTCACTTCAGAAGAGTGAAAAATTAGTAGCATGTTACTAGTGGTTTTTCCCAAATTGGGTTTCCACATTAAATCCTGGTGTTATACTTGTGTGAATGTTGTTTGATGTGAATTTTTTTGAGAGTTTCATATTCTACAAGTTGATTACTTTTGGACAGTGGATTGCAAGTTTTATGTTACTAATATATTCTATAGAGGCCGAGTGAACTGCTGATTAGATCTAAGTTTTTTGAAGATCTGGAAAGTTTCATTGGTACATCTAGACCTCAGGATAACTGATTACCCCCCCCCCCCCCCCCCCCCTCTCAATTATTCTAAAATCATTCTAACAACAGAAACATTCAAGCATCTTCATAATCCATTTGTGAAGGTATAAGCATTTCATTTTCAAATCTAGCCTCTTCTTTACATTAGTGTTCTTTCAATACATGCATATTTAATTTCAATTTCAAGGTTGATTCCTCAACTGGGCTTTGAATGAGGAAATCCCCATTATACCTTACATTTTTTCTCTAGTTAGTGTGTAGGAACAAGAGGCACCAATTTTGTAATCATTTTTGGACTGTACATGAGCTTAGCTACAATATGAGACTAAAAATAGGCAAAATGCCAAGATAGAGTTGCCCAAAATGAATTGGTCCTAGACCAAGTTTCCAAAACCAACTTGGTCCCTCTAATTTTTCTTCAAATTTAAATCACAGTTTAGTGATTGTCTTTGGGTTCCATTTTAATAGCATAATCTATTTGTCTGATTTATGTAATTTTGTGTTTGCTAAAAGTCAATTTCTTTCTCCATTTTGTCCTATATCTTGCATCCATCATTCCATTTTCCATTTTCATATCTATCATCTTCCACATAAGGGAAGGATAATTGTATGTTTTTATCACTTGGGCCTCCTTAAGCCTAGCAATTTATCTTCCTTTCGAATGTGACCATAGGAAATAGGATCGTCCCCTTATTCTCCCTATTTCTTATGTAACCTTTTGGTGAGTCTAACTCCTTACATTCCACTTTTTATTTGGATAGTTAGATCTTATTTTCATTAGGTTTCATGTGCAATTGTGTTTTCTTTATGTCTTAGTTACTTTCTTGATGCTTAAACTTGATGAATACTTGAATTTTCATTTCAGATATGATCTATATGTTAAGGTCATTTCATTTCATGCAATGTTTAAATGGTAAATTTACTACTAGTTTGCAGTGTTTAGATATTTTCTTCTTTTATTAACTTGTGCATGAGTGTCATCACTTTAAGTCCTACCTATAGCATCTAGTGAGAAGAATCCATAGACTTATGGGTTCCTCTAGTCTCGAGTCCTCTAGTAGGTTCCATAGGAATATAGATGATACAATTATGACTACTAATAAAATACCTCATGTTGTTGAGAATCCCTCTTTCCATTCTTCTCATGATGACTATGAAACCTTAATAGTTTCTAATACCAAAGTTCAAGAACTTTCCCATGATTTTTAAAATTTTGATTGATAGTTAGGTCAAGAAAATTCTAATAGGGAATCCATCTCTTTGGTAGAAGGATTGAGGAATTTGATTCACAATGATTAGAATGGTGTTGATGTATTGCATGAAATTTCTTGTCTTGTCAATGATAATGTTAATCCTATCAAAAATTGTTCTCAAGATCTTGGTATTTCCCATTCCAACGCTAGTATTGAGACTTATATTTCAATTACTACTTCATTACCTAGTGTGCCTACATATACTTTACCTCTCATGACTACATTTTTTTCAAACATTAATCCTATACATGTTAGTCTTTTAAGTATTCCTAATCCTATCATCCCTCCTCCTACAAGTGCCTCGTGTATTTCCCAACCATTACCTATACCTACTTACCATAATGTCCCACTTTCATATTATTGTAGTTTCCTAAAATTGCACCCATGCATTTATGACAATTGCACATCAAATCTCATGCATTTATAACTAAGGATCATGATCAAATATTCATAGTTTGGCATCATGGCCCTTCAAAGCATAGTGTCCATGATCCCCCCATACAAATTTGAACCTTTTACGGTCAAACATGTGTCCCTTATCTTGGACGTGTACAAAATGGCTACCACCACCCATTATCAACCATAAAAACCTCCATTTTTCTCATTCTCTCTCTCTCTCTCTCTCTCTCTCTCTCTCTCTCTCTCAGATCTTGAAAATTTTTCTGTGATCATTACTTACATTCTAAAGTAAATCCCTACCAAATTTTTGATGAATCTTGAATCTCTTCTCTATTTTGGGGGGAACATCTACATTGTGTATCTCTCTCACTCCTCTTATATTGTGCATTGATTTATTATATTAATTTTTTATTATTATCATATTTCAGGTCACTAATATATTAAGTAGTAGGGGCTTTCCTCCCTCAAGAGATGTTCATTTCTACTACTTGTCACTGCATTGGGCTCTTTGTGCAATAAAAACTTCCTCCCTCAAGTGAGGTTCATTTTCATTGCTTTTCTTTGTGTAATAGGGGTTATCCTCCAATAAGAAGGAATTTATTTCTATTACTGGCCCCCATTTTGGCTTTATTAATCTTATATATCTAGTTGTTTGTGGATTTGGGAACTCTAAAATGGGGGTAGGCAAACCTCTATACAACTCCAACAATTTTTTGTGTCTTAGTGTGTGTAGGTGATGAGTAGGTAACACGACAAGGAGATTTAGAATGTTTAAAGTCTACTTTCTTATTTTTTGATAAATAGGACTACAACATGATGTGCTAGCATCCAAGGATGAGAGCTCCAAAAAATTTAGGTGAGTAGGTTAATACCTCTATATTGTATTTTTATGATCAAAATAGCTATAACTTAAAATCTATCAAATATTGGCACTTTTATATCCCAAGTTGTAGTATTAAGGCATTATTACTAAGGTTAATATTTAGTACATTGTTGTTCAGGTTTAGTACTTCTCAATTGTTTCTTCCTTCATTCTAAATAGATCGCAGTTAATATATCATTTAATTTAGATTTGTTTCCTACATTTTCATGCTAGTAAAAGTGAGGTAGCATAAGGAATATTTTCTCTTCGGAAGGTAGAAAATCCATTGCTCTACATTTTGGTGAACCCAACATGATTTTTGATATGTCAAATCTCTTCCTCCAAGGATTTGATGCATTTGACAAGGCATTCCCAATGGATGACTTTGACATGTTGGATGACAGCTTAGAATATTTATTGGGCATGTCCACTCATGATTCTAAGTCCACCAAATAACTTTTATGTAAAAACATTATTTTGTTAAGGCCTAGTCAGTCTATGAATAATATTTTTGTCTCGACATCTCCATACAAGCCCAAAAGACTTGCCATTTATGTGATTGCCTCTATTCCTTTTCTTAAGAAGGGAAAATTCACTCATAACACGTGGCAAGGTGGTAACTCTCCAAATTTCTTTGTAGAGTTCTCTCGATGTAGGAATGAATCGTATAATATTGTTGTGAATATGTATAACAATCAAAGAAATAAAGATAATGCCAACCAACCTATTTTAGTTTTACCACCTCCTCAACTTGGTCTTGCTCAAGAAAGGAAATAACTAGGAAATCTAGTGACTATGATCTTACCGAGCAACTTCAAGTTACTCAAGCTAAGATCTCACTTTGGGATTTTCTTAAAAAAACTTCTTTTTACCAAGGAATGCTTCAAGAAGCTCTTTGAAATATCCTTCTTCCTTCTTCTATGAGGATGAAAGATTTGAAAGTGTTAATGGATCATATTAGTGTGGATACGCCAAATATTACATTTTATTTGCATGAATTTTCACCCCCATAAACAAGGAACCTCACAAATCCATTAATAATAATAATATTTGTTAATGGTGTGGGCATAAGGTGAACCCTAGTTGACACCATTCCAAATCTCAAAATATTCAGTTTGGACCTATTTTCCAACATCAAAATGGATAAGAACTCACTAACAGCATCTTTGTTCATTCAAGGATTTGATAATACTAGTAAGACTACTATGGGCATGATTATATTACCTATGAAAGTCAGACCTTTTGGTATACCTTCCTTTGTATAGTTCATGCGAGGACCTTTACCTTACAATATTTTTTGGGGAAGACTTTGGCTTCACACCTTGGGAAGATTTTAAAAATGACATAGTCCAAACATTAGAGGAAAATTCAAAAATTTAAATGACAGGACCTCTTCACAGATTTAATGCCTTGGAATTCATTTTTTATCAAAACATAGGAGTGTTATATGTTTCTGGAAATGGGAGAAGACAAGGAATCTGATGACAATGATTTTTTTCAGGTACAGAGTGATGGGAAATAGTAGTATGTGTTTCAATTTAGAGAATCAAATTAGTCATTTTGGAAAATGATTGCAGAAGGTGAATCAGTTAAGGAAGATCAATTACAGATCAGAGTGGGAGGATTATTGGAGATATTTTGATGCTAAGTGGACAATTGTCAGTTCTGTGTAACTGACCTCTTTTTTCTATATCTTTGATTTTTCTCTCTATTGTAAAGGATGTTGAAAATTTATGTTGTGGGGCAGTATTCAAGCCTTTTTCTTGTTTTCTCTATGTTTCTTTGTCTTGTAAATATGTTGAACTAGATGATTTTTCAATAAAGAACAATGGAGTCCCTGTTCAATTCTTGTTGATGTCTTTGTGTATCTAGTCTTAATTATTGTGTATCAGTTTGTAAGGCATTGTGATGCACTAGCTATAAGGTAGTTGTGATCTTATTTTTTAAAGTTTCTTTCAAGGTGAGAGTCAATCTTAAATACAAGTTCTGATAATTTAAGGTTTATACATTAATCTAATGTCCAGGAATTGGAGTGAGAAGAGTGATTTATAAGGCACTTCACTTGGTTTCTTTAAGTTTGGAGTTAGGGTTTTTTGGGAATGCATGTTTGTTTGACTTTGTTGCCTAATAGATAAGGCATTGGTCTCTTGCATGTCCTAAAGTTTCATCATCAAATCTTTAATTCAAATCATTTTCCATTTCCAGTTTAAGAGCGTTAATGTTTGTAAATTGCATTGAATAGTGCAAATGCTTTTGGTGATTCCTTGTAGAAGTGAATCTGATAGGTTAGCCCACCTGAGCCTCCGGGCTCAAAGAGAAGGAGTTTATCCTTGCTATCACATTGGCCATTTTCCTAGTTCTTAGCAAATTATGTATGTGGGATCCTACATAAGATTGGTTGAGTTGAACTCCCATATCTTATAAATCTGAGAACTATCCACTGATTTTCATGTCTATATAAAAGGTTTTAGTGAGAGAGTGTTTATGTATGTAGATTTAGTATGTTTTAGGTGCACCCACCTGAGTGTGTGGAACTTGAAGTAGAAGGAGGATCAAATCCTTATCAATTAGTCTTTTCTTGCCCCTCATTTTGCAAGAAGAAGTAGACTCTTTTGAGCTTGACAAGGATCCCGAGGTCTAGTTTTCATTATCTCTTTTAGAATTGAGTGATACAAGAAAAATCACTAACAAAGTGGTGACTCTACTGGGGAAGAGATAAAGGCTAGCAAGTTTAAGATGCTCAATTCCTTGCTTGGCTGAATTATCCCAGAGTCTGGTTAAGTGATCATAGAGTCAATTCTTTTAAAATCTATCATATTATCTCACTGAATGTGAGTGGCAACTCTAAATCTTTGTTTGATCAGTGTTTTGTAATATGAAGTTGTAATGCATATGTGTTCCTAACAAACAGAAATCTTGTGAAGTGTTTTGTGTTTGCTGATAAAAATGGTTCAGATTTGAGAAAAGGTCCTCAACTAATTCAGTTTGGTCTGTTGTAAAGAGGTGGTGACTCTACCGATGTTTGAAGAGTGATTTGGAGAAAGCTTCAGATTAGTGTGTTTTGTAGCAGTCACAACTTCCCTAGGTATTTTATTTTCATATCAAGTTGCTTCATGAAAATCATGTGAAAATTTTGTTTCCCTATTCAGTGACTATAAGCACTAAGTGGAAGGGAAGAGTTAATCTTCTTTGCATACAAGATTTGAATAGTTTCAACTATTGTATTTTTTATGTATGCAAATGATTTTTCAAGGAGATATGTCAGTTCTACTATGGATAAAATTTGCATAGTATGTATGCTTGAGTTTACATATACAGGGTTGTGATTGTTTGTAGAAAGTAGAAATGTACTCTGAGTTTTCCCAGCCTTGTGTATCTCTAAATGTTGTCATGTCTCAAAGAGTATCTTAGCCAAGAGATAGAAGAAGTTTAAAATGTTATTCACCTCTAGACTTTGAGGGTATTCTTGGTTACCCAAATGTAATACCCCTGGGAATCAGAAAATTCTTGCCCAAATTTAATGGGGGAAAAGAAAAATCAGCTGAAAATCATTTAAGTGCATTCATGGACCTGATTAAGGATTTTGATGTCAGCCATGAAGATGTGATTATGAGATTGTATGTACAATCACTGGTAGGAAGTGCTAGGGAGTTGTTTTCATTTTTGTCCTACCATTCTATCTATTCTTGGAAGAGTTTTGAATCAGCATTTATTGAAACATATGGAGAATTCATTTGTGAATATAGTTTGTTAGTTGATTTTGTTGGCATCCGCGTAGAAGAGGATGAATTAGTGAATGCTTTTAACTTCATATTTGGGACAACACTAAAGAGAATTCCTCAGAAATGTAGGCCTCATGATGCATTGTCTCTAGTTATTTACTTGGATGCATTTGATAGTAAGATGGGTTACTTGTTGAGAGACAAGGAACCACAAAGTCTTCATCATGCTTTTCAGCTGGCTTCAGATATAGAAAAAATGAAAAATTTTAGATTTCCAAAGCTTCATGGTGCTGAAAATACAAGATTGAATGAGATGGCTTTCCCAAATGCTAGCACTAATTCGGTGATTCAAGTAAGTAATGAAAATCATGACAAGTGTTATGATCTAGTTGGTGTAATGTCAACTAATAGAAATCAGATTGGGCCTTCAAGATTGTTTCAAACTTCTGAGCCTAATATTGTTTGTGGTCTCTATAGTCAGCCCCAAGTCCAAAGTAATGATAAGTCAGATGATGTGGGGGAAAATGAATTCTCAACAATGACAGTTCAAGAGCAGCAATATGATGGATTTTCTACGGAAAATAATGATTACTTTAGAATTCTTACAAGTGATCTTTGTGATCACTTATTTGATAAATGTATTGATTCCTATGAGCCTAAGGTGATGCCTTCTCTCTCTGATTTGCAGCAGGAGGTTTTTTATTTAAATGGTTTTCATTTTTCAGATTTAGAGGCATTTGATGTTTGTGAAAGTAATGGTGTCAAGTTTAAGATGCATTCAATTTGTGATAATGAGTCAGTCTCAGCTTTTCCAAATTCTTCCATTGATTTGGTGAACTCTGAATATGAAACTGAAAGTTGTTTAAGTGAGGACTTGATTGGAAGTGTTGAAGTTGGTTTGCTTTCAGATTTGTATAAAACTGTTTATGAAAGTTTTCAAGAAAGTATCCTTATGGTTATGGCACTGGTTGTGATTCTTCACCAGAAATGGAAATCAGCTTGTTTGATATAGACATTGATAGTTATGATATTGTTAATGGAATTGAGACGATGTCTTGTCAAATGGAGATTAGAAATGCTGACAGTGCTCCTTATGACAGTGATTTTTGCTCGAAAAACATGTGCCAGGTGTAATACCCCAAAAATGGGCTATAGGTTCATTAATCTTCTATATCAACATATCAAACGAAATCGACATCAAAGTCCTAACCTAAGGCACATCTAAACATCATCGAATCCTAATTGACTATCTTAAATTCTGCATCGGGGAATATTCCTATTTATCATAATTATCTTTAATTTTATAATTATTTGGTGATAAATCACATTTATCCTAAAGTTTGATTAATTGAATATTCTTAATATTTAATTAATTGGATTTAATACTGCCACTTAATTATTTAATTATATTCATTCCTAAGTATTATTATTTAAATTTGACAATACATCAAGATTCCTATCATTAATTGATTAAATTCTTATTTAATTAATTAAAGCAAGTTGTCATATTTGATGATATTATTTTTTAATAAAAGTTTGATTAAATAATTGATTAACCCATAAATCAATTGTTTTATTTTTTAAAAATCAATTAAGTTGGAAATAAATCACTTTATTATTAAATTAATTCATAAATAAAACATGCACAATCATAAAAGCAAACAACTATCAATTATCAATTAAAGCTAAACTCTATTTTGAGTTAAAACTTAGCTTTTGCATGTTTTTGTGAGTTAACTATCTTTTTATTTAAATAACTCAAAAATCAACCTGAGTTATTTGAGTGATTTATGGCTTTTTTTTCCATGCACCTCCAAAGCCCTGGGTTTCTATAAATTAAGGCTTTAGCTCTTCACAAATCATCTCTCAAATCCATAGAATCTCATAATTGTGCAAACTTATGCTGGAGAATCGACATCTGGAGAATCAAAGCTTATTACGAATCAAGGCTATTGTGAGATCAATTTGTTTGTTTGTTTTTTTACATTCATTTAGATTCATTTTCATATCATTGTTAGATCATTTAGCATATCATAGATCAATTTTCATATTAGCACAGATTCATATCATTTTTCATCTTATTGCATAGAAAATACCAAAAAAATAGCTTAATTGCATTCAATTCATATCTAGATCAATTGCATTCAAATCCTTCATTTAGCTGTCATCTAGGTCACTAATCTCGATAGCAATCTGAGAACATCAATCTCACACCTATTAGAAGGTAGTAGATCACTTGGTTAGATTAGATTTCAATTTTGCACGATTTTGATTATAGCTAACCTCTAATATTTTACTGAAGTGTTGTGTCTATAGATCAGGTACAATTTTCACACACGCACACCAGGATGAGGATGTGTGTAATGCACTGCCTATTGATTTATTCATGCCATAATTTAAGGTATTTCATGAAGAGGTGGAAGATGTCTCGAGTTCTATGACTGACTCTTTGTTTCAGCCAAAGGTATATTCATTTCTTCAAGAGTTTGATGAAATGAATAATGATTTTTTTTTTTTTAAAGTAGTTGAAAACAATCAAGAAAAATGTATAAATTATTAGGCATAATTTGAGTCTTTTGTCTTCCCAATTCAGCATGTTGATGTTTTTCAGAATGAGTTAGATTTGCAGCCACAAGTTGCGGTTAAAGGTGATTTGTTTGAGCATTCACATGATGTGAAAAAGGTTGAATTTGAGAGGTTTTATTTTGATGTTCAAGCAATTATTGAAGAAAGCCAGCATGTGTCTAGCTTTCTGCTTGAATTAGAATGTTCTCTTCCTTAGTTGGTTATAAGTTTTGAAGAGTGTGACATTTCTATGTTGCACAATGATTAGTATTTTCAGAGTTTGAGTGACTTTCAAATTCTAAATGACAGTGAAGATACTGGTTATTTTCTTTATGGTATGCTAAAGTTTTATGTTAGTATGATTGATATTGTCAGCAAAAGAAGTGTTTTCAAGTTACCTTAGATTCGTGCAAATGAAACTTACGTATTTGATAGAGGTAAATGTTGACTCATGCTGACAGAGTTTGTGTTGGAAATTGCAATTGAAACAATTGTTGTATTGTCATTGATGTCAAACCTCAACTGGTAAGACTGTTGCTACTTAGGAAAGTACTATATCTATGGTGAGAAGGGAAAGAAAGGTTAGTAACAATAGCATCTAAGGAAAGGTTGATTTATCTGGATACTACAAAGTGTACTTGATTATGTTGCACAATGATGAGACAATTTATTGTTTATCTTAGTAAGATTGAAGACTAAACTGGTAGGCTTAACTGAGCAAAAATGAAGAAATCATGTTTAAGCTAAGTTATGACAGAGTCGACCAAGTTAGTGGATGCCGAGCAAAAATCTAGTGTCGGCTGAGTATCAGTAAATTGCCAAGAAAGATAGTATTTGCTGAGGAAACAGTTTTTGTAGTGACCGAGTGTTTTACATGGAGATCGAGTGGATGATCACAGTATTGACCGAGCATGAGCAATTTTATATTTGAAGAGAATTCAGATTTGGAGCCGACATTGTTGAATTCTTGGATTATGTAAAACATTTTGACTTTATTTATTGATTGTATGGAAGCATTTAATGCTTTGTAAAACATTTGATTGTAAATCTTTATGATATTTGAGATGATTCTAGAAGAGGAGACAAAGAACATGAAGTAGGTAGATTCAATGTATTTGACCTAACCCTAAGATCTACGAAGGAGATTAAGCGGCAAAAGATAAGTTAACCTAATAGAGGAAAGTATTAAGGGAACTAAAGCATTAGGTATGATGATGCATGGGTGAAGTAGATGTTGGAAGAATAGTAAAGTTTTATTGATTGTATAAGTGAAAAGGCTGAAGGAAAAGTGTGGTGATTGCTTGAAGGAAAGTTCCGAGCAGATCAGAAGTGGAGATGGAAAAGTTTCAAAGTTAGTAAACCAACATTTGTGTATGGAATTGGATCTGATATTTGCAAAGTGAGTTGTATGTTTTTCAGATCAATACTACTACTTTCTAACCATTGTAATAGTCAAAATCCTTTTAACAGAGGTTGACCTAATAGTCATATGTTAAATCCTTTGAACAAGGTTGCATTCTAATGGAGTGTAAGTCCTTTGACCAGGCTCACTTTTAACAAGGTGATTGAAATCCTTTAACCGGGTCACACTTGACAGTGTGTATTTTAACCTTTGACAGGGTTAGCTTTTAACTGAGCTCACTTCAGAAGAGTGAAAATAATAGTAGCATGTTACAAAGTGGTTTTTCCCATATTGGGTTTCCACTATAAATCCTGGTGTCAATACTTGTGTGAATGTTTTTGGGTTTGAACATTTATGTGTTTAACAAGTTAGATACAGCTGGGTAGTGGACTACTAAGTTAGATGTTTCTATTATTGAATCAGTGATGACCGAGTTTATTTTGGTTGCTTGATCTGATTTGAAGAAAAGTTTTTGAAGTTATTTTATACATCAGGACCTGATAACAAATGATTCACCCCACTCTCTATTTTTCTAAATCATATTAACAATTGGTATCAGAGTGGTTTTGCTTATTGGTGTTTATAGAAAGCAAGTTTAAAGGGACTTCAATCAAATGATCAAGATGTATAAGAAGGAGCTACCAAATCTAAATAAGGAAAACTTCCCTACATGGCAAAGCTTGATGAAGCTACATCTGGCCGATATTGGTGATTCTGCAAAGTACTACATTGAGCATGACTATGTCACACCTGTTGCACCTTTGACTACTAAGGAAATGAGAGCTAAAGCAAGAACACAATTAGGCAATGTTGGAAATGGCATCTACCCTAAGCTATCTGGAATGTGAGGACATTAAGGACTGCACAACTGCTAAAGATATGTGGGACACTCTTGCAAAGATCTATGGTGGTGATCTATATGTACTAAAAGCTAAAGCCGAGAGTCTCAGAGGTAATTTTGATGAAATGAGAATGAATGAAGATGAAAACATTGCACAATATTGTGGTAGAATAAAAGAGGTTTTGAATGCTATTAGAAGAGAAAATGGAACTATTGATGATGAGACCATAATTGGAAAAGTGTTAAGAACTCTACATCCTATATATGCTATTAAGATCTTAGCTATTCAGGAATCTAGATGTAACTCTTAAAATGTGCTTACTTTGGAAGGTTTGATTGGCAAGCTGACTACTTTTGAATTGTCTAATTATGATAATTTCATTGTTCGTATTATTGGAAATGTTGAATCTTCTTTTAAGTCACAGTTAGTCCTGAACAAGCCTAAGAAGGAAAAAGAAAGATGCATCAATGAAAGTGAAAGTGAAAGTGAAGGTGACAGTGACACTTCTGATGAAGATCTTGAAGATCTAGAAGCTCTTATGGCTAGAAGACTAAGAAGGGGAAAAGGAAAATATAAAGGTAAACTCCCTATTATATGTTTTGCATGTAACAAGGTCGGTCATATAGCTGCTAGATGTCCTGACAGGAAGGATAAAGATGAAGAAAGAAACAGCAAACACAAAGATAGAAGAGATGACAAAGGCTACCAAAGGTACAAAGACTACAAAGAAAAAGGTAAGAAATCTTGTTACGTTGTTGAAGAAGAGACTGACACTGATAGTGATGATTTTGAAATTGAGGTAGTCTATGTTGCAATGAAAGATGAATCTAATGAGGATGAGAAACTACATTGATTTCCTATGTGAACAAGAATGATAAATGGATTATTGATAGTGGTTGTTCACATCACATGACTGGTGACGAAAGTAAGTTTGAGACCCTACATCATTATAAAGGTAACAATGTAACATTTGGTAATGATGCACCATGTCCTATTAGAGGAATAGGATTGATTAAACTGACTGATAAGATCTCTTGTGAAAATGCTTATTGGGTTGAAGGATTGAATTATAATTTGTTAAGTGTTGCTCAGCTCAACAGAACTGGTTATCGAGTGGAATTTCATCACAAGAAAGCTAAGACATTTGATGCTACTGGTGAACTGATTGGAAGTGGTGAGTAGACTAGAGGTAATTTGTTCTATCTTGACCTATTTGAAGAAATATGTATGCTTGCACAACTTGATGACATTTGGTTATGGCATAAGAGGCTATGTCATGTTAACTTTGACAATCTGGTAGAGATAAGTAAGAAGAAGAAAGTAAGAGGCCTACCTAGATTGAAGAAACCTAAGAATGTGATGTGCAAAGAATGTCAGTTAGGAAAAATGACTAAGTCAAGTTTCAAGAGCAAATCCTTTACTTCTGAACACATTTTAGATTTAGTTCATACTAACCTTTGTGGACCTATGGGTATACAAAGTTACTATGGTGCTAGATATTTTATCTTGTTTGTTGATGATCATACCAGGATGATGCATGTAATGTTTCTAAAAGAAAAATCTGATGCTTTTCAATTTTTTAAGTGGTATTTGGCTAAGGTTGAGAAGGAGACAGGTAAGAACCTGAAATGTCTTAGATCTGACTATGGTGGAGAATTTACATCAAATGAATTTAATCTATTTTGCAATGATAGAGGAATCAAAAGATAGATGTCTGCACCTAGGACACCTCCATAAAATGGTATAGCAAAAAGAAGAAACAGATCTATTTTGGACTATGCAAGGACATTATTGATTGAAAAGAATGTGGCATAGAAATACTAGAAAGAAGCTATAAGTACAGTTGTTTCCACTCTTAATCGGGTATAGATCAAGAAAGGTACAAATCTAACACCCTATGAATTATGGTATGGGCATGCACCGAGTGTTAAATACTTTAGAATCTTTGGAAGCAAGTGTTACATATTGAAAGATAATAGGAATGGAAAGTTTGATGCTAAAAGTGATGAAGGCATATTCCTAGGCTACTCCACAAAAAGTAAAGCTTATAAGTGTTTGAACTCTAACACTAACAAAATTGTGGAAAGTGTAAATGTAAAAATTGATGAGTATGCATAAAGAAATGAGGCTGATAGAAAAAGGGAACTAGAAGATTACAGATCTTTTGTGTACATTGAGGAAATAGAAGAGGCAGGTAACAAACCTGCACCTGATGTCGAGTCTTAGGCAAGCATTGCCAAGTGTCAGGAAAACAGTGCCGAGAGAGAACAAGAACATGCCGAGCTACAAGATAATGTTGTCAAGGATCAGGAAGAGGTTATTAAGCATTCAGAAGCTGAATCTGACAATCTTGTTGGGGAACCTCATGAAATAGAAGAGAAAAATGTTGAACCTATTTTGGCAAAATATGTAAGAAGACATCACAAGCCTGAACAAATAATTGGAGATAGAGACACTGGAATTCAGACCAGAAGCAAGACAAAAGATCCAACATGCTTACTATGTGAATTTTAACCTAAGACAACTAAAGAGGCATTAGAAAATGAAGACTGGATACAAGCAATGAATGAAGAGATTGACCAGATTGAGAAAAATGAAACCTAGACTCTGGTGCCAAGACCTGCAGATAAGAATGTTATAGGAACAAAGTGGGTATTTCAAAACAAGTTGAATGAAAAAGGTGAAAACACTAGGAACAAAGCTAGACTAGTATGCAAAGGCTATAAACAAGAAGAAGGAATTGATTATGGGGAGACATTTTCCCCTATAGCTATATTGGAAGGAGTAAGAACTCTACTTGCATATGTTGCTTATAAAGATTTCAAGGTATATCAAATGGATGTCAAGTTTGCATTTTTAAATGGTATACTAGAAGAAGAAGTTTACATAGAACAGCCAGAAGGTTTTATTGATCCAAACGAAAGACACATGGTATGCAAACTGAACAAAGCTTTATATGGATTGAAACAAGCTCCCAGAGCATGGTATGAGCAGTTGCATAATTATTTGATACAAATTGGATTTTCCAGGACAAATGACACAAGCAATGTGTATATGAAAGATGAAGAAGGTAGAGGTATTTTGTTGGCCAAAATTTTTGTTGATGACATTATTTTTGGTGGACAAGATGCATTGTGTAAAAAATTTTCACATGAAATGCAAACTAAATTTGAGATGAGTATGTTTGGTGAGATTGAAGACTAAACTAGTAGGCTTAATTGAGCAAAAATGAAGAAATCATGTTTAAGCTAAGTTATGATAGAGTCGACCGAGTTAGTGGATGCCAAGCAAAAATCTAGTGTCGATCAAGTATCAGTAAATTGTCGAGGAAGACAGTATTTACCAAGGAAATAGTTTTAGTAGTGACCGAGCATTTTACATGGAGACCGAGTGGATGATCACAGTATTGACCGAGCATCAGAAATTTTATATTTGAAGAGAATTCAGATTTGGAGCCGACATTGTTGAATTCTTGGATTATGTAAAACATGTTGACTTTATTTATTGATTGTATGGAAGCATTTAATGCTTTGTAAAACATTTTATTGTAAATCTTTATGAGATTTTAGATGATTGTAGAAGAGGAGACAAAGGACATGAAGTGGGTAGATTCAGTGTATTTGACCTAACCCTAAGATCTACGAAGGAGATTAAGCGGCAAAAGATAAGTTAACCTAACAGAGGAAAGTATTAAGGGAACTGAAGCATTAGGTATGATGATGCATGGGTGAAGTAGATGCTGGAAGAATAGTAAATTTTTATTGACTGTATAAGTGAAAAGGCTGAAGGAAAAGTGTGGTGATTGCTTGAAGGAAAGTTTCGAGCAGATCAGAAGTGGAGATGGCAAAGTTTCAAAGTTAGTAAACCAGCATTTGTGTACGGAATTGGATCTGATATTTGCAAAGTGAGTTGTATGTTTTTTAGATCAATACTACTGCTACTTTCTAACCATTGTAACAGTCAAAATCCTTTTAACAGAGGTTGACCTAACAGTCATATGTTAAATCCTTTGAACAAGGTTGCATTCTAATGGAGTGTATGTAAGTCCTTTGACCAGGCTCACTTTTAACAGGGTGATTGAAATCCTTTAACCAGGTCACACTTGAAAGTGTGTATTTTAACCTTTGATAGGGTTGGCTTTTAACCGAGCTCACTTCATAAGAGTGAAAATAATAGTAGCATGTTACAAAGTGGTTTTTCCCATATTGGGTTTCCACTATAAATCCTGGTGTCAATACTTGTGTGAATGTTTCTGGGTTTGAACATTTCTATGTTTAATAAGTTAGATACAGTTGGGTAGTGGATTGTTGAGTTATATGTTTCTATTATTGAATTAGTGATGACTGAGTTTGTTTTGGTTGCTTGATCTGATTTGAAGAAAATTTTTTGAAGTTATTTTATACATCAGGACCTAAGAACAATTGATTCACCCCCCCTCTCGGTTGTTCTAAATCATATTAACAGTTTAAAGTCCTTTGTAAGTGTTTGTAAATATTGTAGAGTTGCTTTATTTCAGTTGTTCGGTGGTTGGTTTAGGGGTTCCTTGTTCAGAGTTTTGAGAAGAAAAAAGATAATTGATTCTCTTTGGGTCGTCTGTTGTACCATGAGATTCTGGGTCCTCTACATGCCTGCATGGGGCACATGTCCCCAATCAGAACCATTGTTGGAGGTCAAAAGTTTAGTTTATCTTTTGACTCTATATTTTGCAAAATTTATCTAAGTGTCAGAATTATGTCTTGAAAATCTTTGTAAGTTGCTTAGTTCAGGTACATGGAAAATGGGTCCTGTTGTTTTTCATGATGAACCACTGGAGTAGGGTGTTTATTGTCTTTCATTTGACATATGTAGTGGGTTTGAACTTTCAATTTTCAGTTCTAGCATGTTTAGGGAATAGGCTTTTGGAGGTTTTCCCAAAATTTTGCATTTTGTTTGTCCAGAATTGTATAAAGTAGCTCACTTTGGAGGTTTGCATCTTTTGCCTAGTGATTGATCATTGCATGTTGGTTATTGCATCTTACTATAGGCATGAGAGTGAGTCATCTTGCCAATTTTTAGCCCCCCATGTGCCCGTTTGGTCACTTTTCTAGAGCCATTCCATTTGCAGATTGTCAAAATTCTCCAAGTATGCCTTGTCCAATTTTTTGAGTGGCCTACTTTGGGGCTTTGTAATTTGTGCCTTGCGCAAGGTCCGGCATAATTGAGAATTGTTTCATACTCTAGACCTGAGAATGTACTTACCTGAAGATATTGAGGTCTCTGCCAATCTGTTTGATTACTTTCCTAGGCCAATTCCAAATCAGATTTCTATGATTTTCACTATTTTAAATTCCGAACATATCTAACAGGCTGACTTTGGTGTTTGACTGCATTTCTCCATGTGATCTTTTTGGTGAGCTAGTTATGGATTCATATTCCTTGTATAGGGATGAATCAGTGTCCAAGTTGTCGGTTCTTGAAAAATTCAGTGGGTGAGTTTTTAAAGCCGGTTTCGGAGCTGACTTGTGTGTTTTTGGCAGTGCGGACAGGCAAAGTTTCTAAGTGACCATCTTTGATCATTATTATCTTTTGGCTCAGGTCTCTTCGAGATTTCTTCTTTTGCGAGCATGTTTTTTTGCTGGGGCTCAATGTGCGCTCTTGATGGCATGATCCTGTGATGGTTTTTTGTCAGTTTTTTAGGCCAATTTTGGAGGCCAGTTAGTGTTATTTGGCATTTTTCAAAGATGTAAAAATGAATAATGAATATCTTTTAAGTGCATCTTGTTTTCTCTCTTTGAGTGTTTCCATCCTGATAAGCAAAGTAAAATGTGACGTTTCAAAACTCATCCCGATTGGTGTTCTCATCAAATGTGAGAGCGCATAGTGCTCTGTTTTGGTAGTGTTTTGAACGCCATTATAAACATGCTAATGTTTTTATAAAGATGCTTTATATGCCCACATCAGGTCAAAAACAAAACAAGATGAATAGGTAAAGTACGTGCAAAGGTTTAAAACAGGCTCACAAGTTTGAAACAAAGGGGTGAAACCAGTCTGGAGGACACCAATGTTTTAAATAAGCTTGAATGGAGGTACACACCATAGCGAATAGAATGGGTTGTTCACATATGAAGAATTTATACATTACAAGTTGTGTATTTCTTGCAAATTGAGGGTGTTGTGTGCACCAATTCATATGGAATGGTACGAATTATAAGGACTGATGCATAAGACAAAAAGGGGGCTCACACATGAAATGGGAGTTGCCTACAGAATAGAAGCCAATGTTTGAACATAAAGAGCCCTGCACATAATGCATATTATGGCGAAAACTACACATTAAAAGGTAAGTATAAACTAATAAGAAGTCAACTGTTGTGTGAAGATAAAGTCCATGCATAACAAAGACAAAAAGGAGGTTGTGTCTACTTTGAAGATGACTGCATTTTGAGCAAATAAAGGATCCCAACCACAGAAGCTAGCACCAATCCAAGAAGCCCCCAATGCTAAGGAAGGGAAGCATACACAGGCTTAAAAGGCCTAAGAGAGTTATCCCACATGTAGCAGAAATTGGTTTTTTGAAATGTTTAAATACACCAGCGCTCGGGTAGATTGTAAATGAAGAGCCAAGAGGCTCTTAGCGGGCCCCTTGGCTGGAGGATTCATTGTGTGGTGGGACCCCATTATTTTGAGGCAAAATACTAAATAAGCTTTAAAAACTAAGAAACATTATCCCACATTTGTCCAAAATGAAGAGATTTTAGTTTTTATATGCAACAGCCCACACATTGAAGGTAGATCAAAAAGATGGAGGCTCTGCTCGCGTGATTTTGTGAAGGTGCCTCAGGATGCATTTCGGTGGGCCCAGATAGAAGAAATTTTGTAGAGAAGCGGTGGCACACTGATGAGGACAAGGTGGACACATGGAAAGCAGTCACATGATCACGAGACCAAGCCAGTGGTTAGAGGATCATCACGTGATTCAGAGGAGGTGGTCTGCTAACCGCGGTCGCCAGATCGCCAAATGTTGACGGTCAAGGAGAAATCATTTCAAGATCTGGAGAATGTGTAATCGCCCAGTCACCAAATATCCTGACGATTAACGCTAACATTCCACGATTCAACGAGCCTTTAGTCACCCAATCTCCAAGTTCCTAGCGGCTAAGAAAATTTATTCAGAGATTGGGAGAATGGGTTCAATCACCCATTCTCCGGATGTAACCTAAGGTTAAGACAAAATTCTGAGATTCAGGGATTGGCTTGTTCATCAAAAAGCCAGACTTAACCATAGTTAAGGAATGTGTTCAGAGATTATGAGAATGTGTGCAGTCACCAGTTCTCCCAATGAGGTGGTTAACCTAGGGTTTTTTTGAGCATCCAATCACAACATGACACATGGCACTTCCTGGTGGTTTCTGAGAGCATATAAAAGAAAATATTATAAAAGGCTAGATTCCAAAACATTTAAAAAATGACATAGTCCAAACATTAGAGGAAAATTCAAAAATTTAAATGGCAGTACCTCTTCATAGATTTAATGCCTTGGAATTCATTTGTTATCAGAACATAGGAGTGTTATATGTTTTTAGAAACAGGAGAAGACAAGGAATCTGATGGTGATGATTGTTTTCAATTTCAAAGTGATGGGAAAGAGTAGTATGGGTTTGAATTCTGAGAATCAAATCAGTCATTTTGGAAAATGATTGCAGAAGGTGAATCAATTGAGGAAGATCAGTTGTAGATCAGAGTGGGAGGATTATTGGAGATATTTTGATGCTAAGTGGACAGTTGTCAGTTCTGTGTAACTGACCTCTTTTTCTATATCTTTGATTTTTCTCTCTATTGTAAAGGATGTTGAAAATTTATGTTGTGGGGTAGTATTCAAGCCTTTTTCTTATTTTCTCTATGTTTCTTTGTCTTGTAAATATGTTGAACCAAATGGTTTTTCAATAAAGAACAATGGAGTCCCTGTTCAATTCTTGTTGATGTCTTTGTGTATCTAGTCTTAATTCTTGTGTAAATTTAGTTTGTAAGGCATTTTGATGAACTGGTTATAAGGTAGTTGTGATCTTGTTTTTTCAAGTTTCTTTCAAGGAGAGAGTCAATCTTGAATACAAGTTCTAAGAATTTAAGGTTTATACATTAATCTGATGTCCAGGAATTAGAGTGAGAAGAGTGATTTGTAAGGCACTTCACTTGGTTTTTTTAAGTTTGGAGTTAGGGTTTTTTGGGAATGCATGTTTGTTTGACTCTATTGCCCAATAGATAAGGCACTGGTCTCTTGCTTGTACTGAAGTTTCATCATCAAATCTTTAATTCAAAGCATTTTCCATTTCCAGTTTAAGAGCATTAATGTTTGTAAATTGCATTGAATAGTGCAAATGCTTTTGGTGATTCCTTGTAGAAGTGAATCTGATAGGTTAGCCTGCCTAAGCCTCCGGGCTCAAAGAGAAGGAGTTTTTCCTTGCTGTTACATTGGCCATTTTCCTAGTTCTTATCAAATTATGTATGTGGGATCATGAATAAGATTGGTTGAGTTGAACTCCCATATCTTATAAGTCTGAGAACTATCCACTAATTTTCATGTCTGCATAAAGGGTTTTAGTGAGAGAGTGTTTATGTATGCAGATTTAGTATGTTTTAGGTTCACCTACCTAAGTGTGTGGAGCTTGAAGTAGGAGGATCAAATCCTCATCAATTAGTCTTTTCTTGCCCCTCAATTTGCAAGAAGCAGACTCTTGTGAGCTGGACAAGGATCCCCAGGTCTGATTTTCATTGTCTCTTTTAGAATTGAGTGATACAAGAAAAATCACTAACACAAACATCATAATACTGGGCTTGGATATCGTCAAATGACATGTTAGGAAAAACCATGGTTAAATGTCAACATGATTTTGGTCGAACCTTTATCTCTTGAACCAATCCATCCAGAGCTCATTGACACTATGATCAGTTCCACATTGTGTGTGTGAGAATTGTACCTAGATGCAGACACAACACTTTAGTAAAACATTAGAGGTTAGCAAATCAAAGAAATTTATAAATAAATGAAACTAAGCTAACCAGGTGATTTACTGCCTTCTAGCAGGTGCGAGTATGTATTCTTAGATTAGACTGAGATCAGTGACAATGCAACACCTAAACAAAGGATTTAAATTATTGAAAGTAATGAAGATGAAATGCAAATTAATCTTCTTTTTTTTGGATTTTGAATGCAATAAGATGAAAAACTTGATATGAAACTAATCTAGAATGATTTGGAATGATATGCTATGAATGAATTCTATGAACCCTCAAAAATAATAACAAAAATCTCACAATCACCTTGTGTGCAAGAGCTTGATTCTTCATATGTAGTTTCGCTAGAGTAATTGTGCAAATTCGAGAGATATCTTTGTGAAGAGCTAAGCCTTTTTTTTATAGAAATCCTGGGCTTGAGGATGCATTGAGAAAATCCATAAATCACTCTTGATAAACTCAGGTTGATTTTTGACTTAACAAGAAATTAAGAATAAATAAACTCATAAAATCATGCAAAAATAGTTTTTATCTCAAAATAGAGTTTAGTTCTCTTTTTCAACTCATCATTAGATGTTGAGTTTAGAAAGTTAACAAATTAAATTTAATAGTTGTTTTAAAGTTGACTACTTTTTTGATTGTGCATGATTTAATATGAATTAATTTAATAAATAAAGTGATCAACTTAACTAATTTTGAATTAAAACAATTGATTTATGGATTAATCAATTATTAAATCAAACTTTATTCCAATTAAATCATTAAATTTGACAACTTTGATTTTAAATCAATTAAATAAATATTCAATTGATTTTTTGTAGGAATTTTGATTTATTGTCAAAATAAAAACAATATTAATTAGGAATAAATGTAATTAAATCTAATTAAATAATTAAGTGGTAGAATTAAATTAATTAATTAAATATTCATCATATTCAATTAATCAACTTTAGGATACATAATGATATTTATCACCAAATAATATTTAATTAAAGATAATTATGATAAATTAGGAATATTCAAGGAATATTTCCCGATGTAGAATTAAGATAATTAATTAGGTTTTTGATAAACTAATGTGCAGATGTATCTTAGGTTATGACTTTGATGTCGATTTCGATCGAATTGTTGATGTAAGAGGTTAATGAACCTATAGCCCATTTTTGGGGTATTACATTTTGCCCCTCTTTGAATTACTGTGTGAAGTGCATTGGTTCAAAGATTAATTTGATTTTGATAAAGATGAAAGATTTTGAGAGATTAACCGATTCTGAGACAAAAACTGATTTAAAATATTTGAAGATGTTAGGTCCTGATTGACCAAAGATGATGTTAACTATAGCAACAATGAACCGGTGATTATAAAAACATATCAAAATACCTGATTCTGAACCTTATGATTATGAAGAAGTGAGTGACCTGATTCCAGACCTAATTGTCCAAAGGAATTGAAATGGTATCACATCTGAACCCTTCAGTTACGAAGAAACAAGGAAATAACACTAATGAACTATGGTTACTAAGAGCTAATATAATTTACAAGATTGATTAGGATACCAGATTGATATGGATCTCAATGAATCTAATATGCACCAAGCGATGAGGTCTTTTGATGAATCAGCAACTAGGCATGGTTGTTGTCTTGATTACTGAGGAAAGATTTGATTTACAGAGTTGATTGATGTGCAATACCATGCCCCATTCGGGATGAAAATCAAAATCTGACAAGAAAAGTCAGCATTAAGTGGTTTAGAAGCATGTTAATTGATTTGAGAATGTTGGAAATATAAGTGGTAAAGTAATACTGAGAGGGAGGGGTGAATCAGATATTACCTACTTTACGCTTTTCAATATGATAAAACTTTATGCATGACATAAATAAAACTTGATCATTGTAAGCAACTAAACATATTAAGTAGCATACATGAAATCACTCATGACACCATAATTTTGGTAACCCAAAAACCCTTGAAAGGTAAAACTGGGGTGGGGATGACACCCACAAATCTTCACTACTATAGTAATAATTTTTGCCTGTTAAGGCTTACAAAATGTGATCAATTCATGATCTACCCTGTGAAAGGTCTGCTCTGTTAAAAGCTAAAAGACTTATACAATCTACCTTGTTAAAGGATTTACAAACTTACAACAAAGTAAGCACTCGATAAAGAGATTACATAAAGTCTGTTAAGACTACTCGATTAAGAGATTTACCCTGATACACTAGTCAAAATGTCTCAACACCTAACTTTTCAATTTGCACTTACATGCAAATTACAGATCTCCTCTTTACTGAATATTGGTGATATCTTCTATCTGATCTTTCTTGATTCTGTCCTTTCACTGCTTAGCTCGGTCACTGGACTCTATCTGAATACTTGACTATTCTGAATATACCTCTCTAATCATTCTCTCATACTCATTTGATCTCAATATCTCTTTTTCTCTCTGATTCACACACTTCTCTTGGTTTAGATCTTGACCTTATATAATAACAAAAATGTTTTACTGATTCAAGATCTATGGTTCAGATTTATTTCTATTGCCGCTTAAGCTATATAATTTTTTGATTGGCTCTAGGTATTACATAGGGATCAATGATTATAAGATGGATGTGTAATTACCTCTATAATTACCTCAATAAACAAAATACAAAACACTACTATCATCAAAAATGGTTTACCTTGATCATTGTGCCATTCCAAACTTGTATGTCTTTCCTGGCTAACTCGGCAAAAGTTATTCCTAGCACTTGGCATTAATTGTACTCGCCATCAGTTAATCTTCTTTGTCACTCGGTAATCATTGATATATGTAACTTGGCAAAAACTATACTCAGCATATTACAAACACATAGTGACCATGACTTTACTTGGTAGTACTACTGCTCGGTAAGTATACAATACATAACTCGGCCTTTACAAAATGACTCGATCGTAGTGATGACCGACCATCATTGCCTAGATATATAACTAAGTGTGAAGCACTAATGGTCAACAAAACTATAGAGATCTACAATCTCCCCCTTTGACATTAGTGGCAAAAACACTTTGTCATGACATTTGTACTTACAATTACAAAAATATGTTTGTACTAGCCTAATACTCCCTCGAGATATATATACATTAAAAAAAATTTTACTTGTCCCTATTCTATCCTTGTCCTTACTCATGTCATGATGATTCCTCCTTGTTTTTGACATGATGAATCTCTTCGTCAATAGGTAGCTCACAAAATTTCTCCAGAAAAGGTTTATGCAGCACCATGATCATGTAGAGTGCATTCGTCCAAGCTATTGAAGCAATGTTTAAAACTTTTGTCTGCACTTCTAGATCGATAGCTAAATTGATGAGGCTCTTGGTTGTGGACAAATGTGGATTACTCTGCGTTAATTCCTTAGCCTTTGCTAACTTTCTCTATATGGCCTCTAGATTAGGTGTCAAAACTATTTGGATAGAGAGTAGGTGAGAACAAATCTTGCCATCATTAGCCATCAGCTCGGCTAACTTACCTTGGGTCTACATGATTTTGACATAATGTGTTGCACCGGTGTCTGTATCCAAGCTCAGGGACTGACTTGTAGCCTTAATCTCTTGCTTTAGAGTATCAAGAAATCATTGATTCTCATCAGTGAACAGTTCAACATTACATATTTTTGCCAATAGAGACTGTCCATTCACAACTAACCCTTCGGTCTCCTTTACCAAAGTAGACAGCTCAACCTATTTTACTGCTATCTCGGCAGATATCTTCTCGAGCATTTTGGTCTCAAACCTCCATTCTGACCACTCAAATAACTTATCACTTGCACAACTAACTTCATTATTTACTTTTTGGACAATGTGTACAAGTTGTTCCAATATGGGAACAGAACTATTTACATCTGATAAGTCATATAAACTTCATTAAATATATCTTTTATTTCATGAAGGACCTATTTCTGCTGATGCTCCCTTCGGAGTTCTACTTGCTTGCTTTTCCTTGTCAGCAAATCCTTCAATATCTACTGTTGCTCATAAGAGAGGTTATCGGTATCCCATTTAGGAATAACAATGACCTCATCAATTGTTACCTCATCTTTCTCCTTCTGTGCCCTTGGTGGGTTGCTTCCACTCGGCATCTGTACAAGAGCTTTTATTGCCTCTTACTCCTTTGGCTCTTGCTCCTCAATGAATTTTCCTTTGATATTTGCTTCTCCTTTCCCCTTATCCTCAGCATGAGGGCTAAAAGCTTGTCCATCTAACTTAATTCCTTGTTCTTCTTTGTTGTTATCTTCCATAGGAGGACTTTGGATTTTGCCTTCTACTTTGTCCTCTTCCTGGGTAGATGTAGATTGAGTTAGTGGTACTGACTTGATGGGTTCCTCGGTAAGGCTTGTACTGACTGACTTGTCAAAAGTAGCAACTTCAGGTAGAGTAGGACTCACATCAACAGATTGTGTGCCAGTAATTTTTGGATAATCCATGACCTGTAATAGTACAATGTTACTACCTGGCAAGGGTGTATCAGTTCCTTTCGTATTCTTTAAATCATCCTCAATCAAAAATAAATTCTTGATGGGGCTCTCCTCGGGTATGTCAAAAATGTGAACCTCAGATGTGTCATGTGTTTTCACTTCCTTAGGAGTTCCAATCTCCATTTTATTTTGTTTGATTTCAAGTTCAACAACTTTCGAAGTAGTAGCATCCTTTCCTTCATCCTTGTCAATCAACAATCCAAACAGTATCTTCCAAATTTTGATACTTTCTTGTACAACATCTTCAACCTTGTGTTGAAGAATTAGATAAGCTCTAAGTTTGGGATCAAACTTACCTCTGTATTTCTCAATTATCTATTTGATGTTGGCAGGGGTGAGAGTGGACTCAACTTGTGCTAATGTACTCTCCCTTATTTCCTTTTCTATTTGCAGAGCATATTCCCATTTTTGTGCAACCCTGTTGCATAATTCCTTAGGAATTCTATTTTCCATTTGAATTGGCAGCATCTTGAAAGTGCATAACATTTCAAGAATAACATCTTCTACTTTCTCTTTATCTCCAATACTCATGTTCCCAAATTTTAATCTTTTCAACTCATCCACTGCTGCAGAGCTAGTAATCTTAAGACATAATTCATCAACAGTGAGTTGTTGTGTACCCTGTTGTGTAACCTTCCCCTTTACTCCTTCATCACTTTCAGTTTCTTCATCATCATCTTGTGCTAGAACAAGTTTCCTTCTCGGCCTCTTCATAACCTTAGTCTGCACTACCTTGGGTAGTGCGGGTTTTCGCTTAGCAGATGTAGGAGGCATCTTAGGAGTCTCGGTAGTAGTTCTTTTAGTTCTGGGCCTAAGTGATGGTGTCGATGACACTTTAGCTTTCAACACTCTTTTCTTAGTCAGGGACTCAGAAATTACTGGTTTCTTCTCTTTCTCTTCTTCTTTTTCACTACCACTAGTTTCACTGTATTCATCTTCTTCCAATCCTTGGGTCAACTCCAGTGGTGCATCCTTCTCAGATTCTTTGACATAATTTTCCAAATTTTTCACTATCTTCTTTCTTTTCCTCTCTGTGGTGGCAGCCAATAATCCCAAAGAGATTTTGGATTTGGCTTCATCAAATGTTCCAAAGTAAGGTGCTTTACTATCAATTTCTTTAGCTAAGAGGGTTGTGACTGCAGTAGTAGCTTCATCTATGTTAAGTTCATAGGGTAATGGCATTAACATAGGGACTCTAGTCCTATTTCTCATCTTCTTTTTAAACTCAATGAAATAGTTATCCATTATTCCTTCAAAATCATCTCTAATCTGATTTATAAATTCATTTATTTGAACAGTGATGGGTTTCTTCTTGTCCCATGTAACATCTCCATGTGTAGGAAAACTCTTCTTGACATAAAAGAATAGACAGATCAGTAAGGAACTGAACTTACATAGAATTCTTTGTCGTCCAGATGGAGTTCAAGTTCTTGGCAAGTTGAGTCAACTAGAGCTCGGCAAGGTCATACATGTGTCCTTTCTTGATTATCTTCCATTCTTGGTCCACTGCCATATAGGGGACGTTGTCCAACCAACTAGATTGATAGAACTTGTGTGAGATGACTCTAACAACAAAGTCAATTTCCAGATCAACTATGGTGGAAATTGTCATTCCTCATTTGTTCCAAATTGCTTGGGTGTTAGCTTGAATATCTCCCTTTCCTGCACATTTCATCATTCTTTTTCCTTCAATTGTAGGGTAACCAGTGACTTTATGTATCATTTCCTTTGTAATCTTCACTGGTTCATCTTCCAGCCATAAATTCATGTCATGTACTCGACTCAAAATGATATTTATCCATTCCACTTTAAAATTTTGCAGGAAATTTAGGGCATGCACTAACCCTTGATCGGCAACAACCTTATGTTCCAGCTTCAGTACTCCATTGACACATAGTTTATCATAAGCTTCCCTAATCTTGTAATCACCAATTTCTCCAATTTTACACATGTAGCAAGACCTAATGTCATTCATTAATAACACATTCTCTGGAATGGAAGATAGGGCTCCATTTAAATCTCCTTTAATAGCACTCTCTGATATTGCCTTGAATACCTTTGGCTTGCAAACTTCATTCCTTACTAATTGCACATTAAAAACTTCCATCCCTTGTTTCTTGATTGGTGCAAATGAAGATGATGCCATTTTTTAAAATAATTTTCAAAAAGAAAAATATTTACTTGATAGAGTACCTTTTTCATCAATAACCCTATAGATAAATTTTGTCAATGGCACACTGAGAAAATTTGGAATCACCTTTCTTAAACTGGTTTCACAAATTCTGAATCGCTCTCTGAAATCTCAAATAGCCTGGTGAAATAAAATTAACAAAAAATTTCCGCTTTATAGAATCCAAAAAATAGAATTAGGGCCTCATAAATGCTCCGTATAGGTTTTGGTGGTTTACAGATGTCTCGGCAAACTCACAAGCTTGGTCGATATAACCATTGTGATACAGCTCGGTGTACATAGCATTTCGGCCAAAGCAAGAGCTCGGCATACATTGATAGCTCGGTCAAGACACTGATGCTCGGCATCAAAATTGAAATTCTCTATTTTGCTCAGATATGTCCTAATGCATCTTTATCTATGCAGATATGGACTTTTGCTCAATTCTATGTTAGGAACTGATGAAAAATAAGATTTTGCAAGACTCAGTTCCAAACATACCTTCCAAGCTTAATTAGAAGAGGTGTGATCACCTGATCCATTAGATTGGGTGACCGCGGATGTGCTAGCTTCACTTGAGTTTTCTTCTTCTTTCTTCCTCCATGTCTTTTCCATTTGATTCTTCAGTTTCTCACAGATATCTTCATTCTAATTATTATCATTTCTCAGCATGGGTGATCTACAATCTTTCTTTAAGTGACCAACCTTATTGCATTTGTAACAGACCATGCTTCCATTCATCCAGCTTTTAGATTTTCCTCTAAAATGAGTCTTCATGTAATTTTCTCCGATGTGTCCATATTTACCACAATAATGGCAATTATACCAAGTGTTGTAATCCCAGTTGTAAAATTTGTGCTTTGTGACTGGCTTGGTTTGTCCATTTGATGACCACCTGGGTCTAGATCTGCATTCAAATGCTTTGTGCCCATATTTCTGACAATTGAAACAACTTCCTTGAAACTTAGGTGAGGTGGATGAATTTCTAGCCTTAGATCTACATTCATGTGCTTGATGTCCATGCTTCTTGCAGTTAAAACAATGTCCATTAAACTTAGGTTTAGAGTCAGACTTACCATGTTTGTTTCTGCATATGTTGGTTGTATGTCCTGGCTTTCCATAGTGATGACATGTGGGCTTGGTGTTCTTTGGTTTAGCAATCTTCTATTCTCCATTCTTTGATGATTCTCCTTCTTCAGTAGATGAATGTTCATTTAGTCCAAGTCCAGATCTATCACCGGATCTTCTAGGTGATCTTAACAGCTCTTCAAAATATTTTGCAGCTTCATTAGGTTTGTTCATCCTTTCATTGATTTCCTTTTCAGTTCTCAAATCATGTTTCAACTGATCATTTTCAGACCTTAGTTGACTGATTTCCATATCTTTCCTACCCAATTCCTAATTAACCATCAGTAGTTGATTTACCATATCTAGTTGATTATTAGTCAACCTTTGCATGTCACTTGTTCTTTCATCTAGCCTGATTGCAATTTGTCTTTTGTCTTCTTCAACCATTGCCTTATCATCTTCAGCTTTCTTTTTCTATTCCACTAATTCACAAAGTCTTACAAATTGAATTTCTTGTTCTCTCCTTAGAGTTTTGATGTCATCATTTAGTATGGTATTTTTCTCCAGTAGTTCTTTTATAGCTTTATCACTCTCAGCAGAGTTACCATTGTCAAATAGTCCAGAGATGTCTTCTTCTTTGTACTGTGGCTCATTTTGTTGAATTGCAATCTCTCTTCTCTTGCTCAAGGATTTCTTCAATTCTCCTCTCGTTGTTCCAGTTGTTGTAATGCCAATTGTACTTCAATCTTTTGATTCTCTATGATCTTCCCTAGTTTATAAGCTTCCATTTTAAGATCTTTTTCCTCAAGTGGTTAGACTTCCTTAAGAGAAACCTTGTTGCTCTGATACCAATTGTTGGAAATATAAGTGGGAAAGTAATACTGAGAGGGGGGGTGAATCAGATATTACCTACTTTACCCTTTTCAATATGATAAAACTTTATGCATGACATAAATAAAACTTGATCATTGTAAGAAACTAAACATATTAAGCAGCATACATGAAATCACTCATGACACCATAATTTTGGTAACCCATAAACCCTTGAAAGGTAAAACTGGGGTGGGGATGACACCCACAAATCTTCACTACTATAGTAATAAGTTTTGCCTGTTAAGGCTTACAAAATGTGATCAATTCATGATCTACCCTATGAAAGGTCTTCTGTGTTAAAAGCTAAAAGACTTATACAGTCTACCTTGTTAAAGGATTTACAAACTTACAACAAAGTAAGCACTCGGTAAAGAGATTACATAAAGTCTATTAAGACTACTTGGTTAAGAGATTTACCCTGATACACTGGTCAAAATGTCTCAGTACCTGATCTTTTGATTTGCACTTACATACAGATTAAAAATCTCATCTTTACTGAATATTGGTGATCTCTTCAATTTGATCTTTCTTGATTCTATCCTTTCACTACTTAGCTCGGTCACTGGACTCTGTCTGAATACTTGACTATTCTGAATATACCTCTCTAATCATTCTCTCATACTCATTTGATCTCAATATCTCTTTTTCTCTCTGATTCACACACTTCTCTTGGTTTAGATCTTAACCTTATTTAATAACAAAAACATTTTACCAATTCAAGATCTACGGTTCAGATTTATTTCTATTGCCGCTTAAGCTATACAATTTTCTTATTGGCTCTAGGTATTACATAGGGATCAATGATTATAAGATGGATGTGTAATTACCTCAATAAAAAAAATACAAAACACTACTATCACCAAAAATGGTTTACCTCAATCATTGTGCCATTCCAAACTTGTATGTCATTCTTGGCTAACTCGGAAAAAGTTATTCCTGGCACTCAGCATTAACTGTACTTGGCATTAGTTAATCTTCTCTATCGCTCAATAATCATTGATACATGTAACTCAGAAAAAACTATACTTTGCACATTACAAACACATAGTGACCATGACTTTACTCGGCAATACTACTACTTGGTAAGTATACAATACATAGCTCGGCCTTTACAAAATGACTCGGTCACAATGTTGACCGACCATCATTTCCTAGATATATGACTAAGTGTGAAGCACTAATGGTCAACAAAACTATAGAGATCTACAGAGAAGTGGTTATACACATTCGAGAACATGTTCTACATTGTTTAGAGGTCCTAGAGACCAAGTTTGACTAGTTTGACCATGAGTTGACCATGGGTGACCAAGTTGAAATTTTGATAGTTTGATGAAGATAATCAGTTAAGTTGAATTCTAGATTTCTGTGATGATTGAAGGTTGAATATGCAAGCAGTCAGTCGTCCTAGGTCCAAAAATTTGAAATCATGATTTTGACATAGTAAACGATCTCAAATTTTGATTTTGATCCCGAAAATGGGTTTAGAACGTCAAAATTAGCCAAGGGTTCTTGCTTGGTGATTTGTTAAGAAGACCTTCATGTGATACTTAGTCCTTATGATATGTTTAGCGTAGTTTTGAAGAATCGTTAAGCATCAAGCTAATTTGGGCAATTGTGAGATAAATACAATCATGCAAAGTGCAAAATGAAATGCAAACCTAAGACCTAGGACCTAGTCACTAATCATGTGCCGGTCATTTTCATCATTGAATTTTTAGGTAACTGAATAAATCAATACAACATCCACTAGTTAGGAAACTATAGACATATGAATATTGATTTGTATGCACAAGAATCAATACAACGTCCACTAACTATACAATCATGGACATATGAATATTGATTTTGTTTTTCAGAATGTTGGATTAGATATAAGCACCAAGGCACAAACATCAGAATGACCTGAATATCATGTTGATTTTGATATAGCAATTTGTATAAGCATCAAAACATGAACGTTGTGATGACCTGAATACGCCTTGCAAAACAAACACACCAAACAGTTTGCAGAATTCATTCTTGTCTCCAATGTGAATTACCCACAGTGACCCTTTATCGTTCACATCCTTGGATAATAGTCATTCACAGTAGGATTGAGAAATCATTCAAAAAGATGTAAGCTAGATCAAACTTCCTTGAATTTTCTGGGTATCAATGGTCGAGGTACTCATGGCCATCCAACACGTGATGGAGGCTCTTACAGACAGACACCATTTCAATCCAGATTTTCCAAAGTTGTTAGATTTTCACTCAAAGTAGAGAACAAAGAAAAGATCATGCCCCCAGTCATCACTCTCTAAATCTTGTAAAGGACATCATCGAAGAGCTCAAAAGGACATAATATGCAAAAATCTCAATGCGAATCAATAAGCATACAAAGAGATAAAAGCATGTGAAGCATAGATTGTTTTCATTCGTGTTGATGTTTGATTATGTTGTTGTAGATGCAAAATCCTTTCTGGAAAGGAGACTAACTGACTGACTCAGATGTAGCTTCAAAGGATCCTAACTGGATATGAAACATCTGAGATATTGAGGACTATAGGATATGACTTTGATTGCCCCCAAGTTTGAACATTGATAGGATACAGACGTTTGAGTTGATTGGTGCACAGACTGACTTTATTGAAAATAGGAAAGCAGAAACAAACCGGGAGGTATGTACAAACTAAAGAAAGACTAAAATTTGGGAGAGACCAAGATTGTGCTGATAGATGGAGCATTTTGAAACAAGTGGCGCCCATTTGCCAGGTTTTCACGATCTTGGCAGAGATTCTTTTTTTTTCTACCAAGGCACTTTTTCTTTTTCTCATTTTTTTTTATTTTTCATTCTTTTTGTACTTTTGATATTTTTTAATTTTTTTGTGATACATCAAGGTGCCTATTTGCTAGGTTTTCACCAAGGTGATCATTTTTTCAAGACTTTTTCTTATTTTTATGATTTTTTTTAGGACATTTTTTAATATTGAATGCCTTAGGCATAGAATTTCTTCAGATGGAGAATGTTGATTTGTTCTCAGATCTATTCTCCTTCAGTCATTGAGATTTGATAGGTATCAGAGCCAAAAGTAGTAGTGATAACAAAGGGACCCAGCCAGTTGGGTTCAAACTTCCCCTTGCATTTTCTATGTGATTGATTTTTAGGATTCTCTCTCAAGACTAGATCGCCGACCTAAAATTCTCTGTGTCTGACTTTCTTGTTGTAACCTCTAGACATTCTTTTCTGATATACTCTGAGATGATCATACACTACATGTCTGCGCTCATCTAGTAGTTCAAGTTCTTGCAACCTAGACACTCTGTAGTCATCATCAGTTACTAGACGATGCATTCTAATTCTCAGTGATGGGATTTCAACCTTAATAGGTAGTACCACTTTAGACCCATAAAATAAAGTGAATGGTGTATCCCCGGTGGGCATTCTAATACTTTTTCTATAGGCCCAGAGAGCTCAATTGATCATGAGATGCTAGTCTCTTCCTAGTTTATTAACTGTACGGTGTAGAATTTTCAACATATTCTTGTTGGATGCCTCTGCTTGTCCATTCCCTTGAGGATACTAGATTGATGACCAATGTTGTGTAATCTTGAATATAGCACATAAATCATCTAAGTCTCTATTTTGGAATTGACCACCATTATCTGTGACTATAGAATGTGGAATACCATGCTGACATATGATGTAGTTCAAGATGAACATTGATATTTGTTTGTCGGTTGCTTGAGTCAAAGGGACTAATTCTACCCATTTTGTGAAATAGTCTATAGTTGTAATAATATGGGTATGCCAATTAGAAGAATGAGGATGTATGGCTCCTATAAGATCAAATGCCCATTGGTGAAAAAGTCATTATGTAGTAAAGGGAATTAGATCTCTCCCTGGTGCATGAATTAAGTTACCATGTACTTGACACTTTTGACAATTCTTTGCAAACTTGATAGCCTCTTTTTCCATTTCAAGCCAATAGTACCCAGCCCTAATAAGTTTTCAAGCTAGTGCTAAACTATTGGAATGTGATCCACAAATACCATCTTGGACTTCCTCTAATGTACATTGAGACTCTTCCCATTCTAAACATCTAAGGAGTGTACCATCTAGACCTCGTTTGTACAAATCATTACCAATGATGACATACCAGGATGCATTTTGGATAAGGTATCATTTCTCATGGTAGTTGAAGGTATCAGGAATGATTTGGTCTTGGAGATAGGAGAAAAGGTTTTTGTATCGAGATGAATCATGACCAACAATAGTGTAGATCATGCGGGTTTCGGGGGAATCATATGCAGGATAAGATAGTGCTTCCACTAGGAACTCATAGCATAGCTCATGTTCAGGCTGTTGTAATAAAGTAGATAGCATTGCCATAGCATCAGTAGCTTTATTCTTTGTTCTGGGAATTTGTTCAAAGGTGATATATATGAAATATTTATTTAGATCATCTACCATTCTCTTGTATGGGATCATCTTCCCATCTTTCATTTGATACACATCATTGACTTGGTGTATTACAAGTTGTGAGTCTCCATGAATGTGTAGTTTTGTCACTCTCCACTCAATTGCTATCTTCATGCCATTAAGAAGGGCTTCACATTCAGAAATATTGTTTGTGCAAGGAAAATTTATTTTGAATTCTTTAGGGATCGAGTATCCTTGAGGAGTGATGAACAATATGCCTACTCTAGATCCATTCTATGTATAGGAGCTGTCAAAGAATAAGTTCTGTGTTCTAGAAGAAAGATTCATGATAGAGGAATCTGGGAATTCCATTTGCATTGGTGTATCATCAAACAATGGTGTGTCAGCTAACTGATCAGCAATAACTTGGCCCTTGATAGCTTTTCTTTCAATGTATTCAATGTCAAATTCACTTAATAGCATCACCCATTTAGCTAATCTACCCATGAGGGTAGCTTTGCTTAGTAGGTACTTTAGTGGATCAATCTTAGCTACCAAATGTGTGGTATGAGCTAACATGTAGTGTCTTAGTTTCTATGATGCAAATATCATAGCTAGACAAGCTTTCTCAATCATTGAATAGTACTCATATGCTACCAGTGTTCTACTAATATAGTATATAGCTCTTTCTTTCTTGTTCTCATCATGTTGTACTAGCAGTGCCCCCAGTGATGTATCTATACTGGAGACATATAAGATCAATGGCTTCCCCTGTATAGGAGGCATCAAAATAGGAGGATTTGATAGATATTTCTTAATATGATTAAAGTTCTTTTCACATTCCTCATTCCATGCAAAAGTCACACCTTTATGTAATGTTTTTGTAAAAGGCTGTGATATGCCTACCAACTGAGATATGAAATGCCTGATAGATTGCACTCTCCCTTGTAGAGTTCTCATTTAACTGATATTTTTGGAAGGTTACATCTCCATGATAGCTTTGACCTTAGCTGGATCTACTTTAATTCCTTTCTTTGAAGCAATGTAGCCTAAGAGCTTTCCAGAAGTGACACCAAAAGCACTCTTCTTAGGGTTCAGTCTAAGACTAAACATCTCCATTTGATCTAGTATTTTTCTCAAATCATTTAGATGTTCAGATCTTATCATAGATTTTGCTAAAGTGTCATCAGCATAATCCTCCATAGTTTGATGCATCATGTCATGAAAAATAGATGTCATAGCTCTTTGATATGTAGAAACAGCATTCTTCAAACCAAATGGCATGACATTCCAATAGAACATTCCCCACGCACATCTGAAAGTAGTTTTTTCTTGATCCTCTGGAGCAATTTTGATTTGATTATATCCAGAAAAACCATCCATTAAAGGATATATCTCGAAGCCTGCAGTCATGTCCACTATCATATCAATGTTAGGTAGTGGAAAATCATCCGTAGGACATGATTTGTTTGCATCTCTAAAATCTATGCATACTCTTATAGACTTGTCTAGTTTTGATACAAGTACAATATTTGAGATCCATTCAACATAATCAATAACACAAATGAATTTGGCTTTTAGTAGTTTCTCTAATTCAGCTTTGACCAAGAGTGCAACATGTGGATGCATCTTTCTCATTTTTTGCTTAACAAGTTTGACCCCTGGAGCTATAGATAAATGGTGCATTATAAGATCAGGATCCAACCCTGGCATATTTGAATATTTCCATGCAAAGTTGATCTTCTTTTCTATTATTAGGAATGTGGTAAATTTTTTCTTTTCTTCTTCTCATAAGGATTGTGCTACATGGATCAACTGTGATTCTTCTGTTGTTCCCAAGTTGATGGATTGAGTGGGCTCAATTATTACTGGAGATCTGTCCTATAAATGACTCAGAAGGACATCAAATATCTCATCCTTAGGCACCTCAGAGAGGTTTTCACCTTTGAATACGTTGTTTATTTTTACTTTTGTAGGTTCTGAGACTGCCACAAAGTGGTTTTCACCCTCAGAACTCCTTTTCTTTTTATTTTTACTCTTATTCTTTTGACTAAGATACTTGACGTTCGAATCCATCATGCTAACACTCAGTTCACTGATGGAAGTCATCATAGGCTCAACTGAATTGAGGTAGCAAGAAAGGGCATGGTCATTTGGAAAATTATAGATACCTTGGCTTAGATTTGTGGAGGTTTGGTCAAGAAGTTCAAGATGTTGGATAGTCAAAGTGGGGGAGGATTGGGAAATAGTATTTATGGATATGGATCTTCCATCATTGGTCCTAACCCAACTCTCGAGTTCAAAGGTGATATTACAACTCAAAATGTTCAATTCATGAATAGGCTCAATGTCATTGTGGGAGTCCACTTCAGCCATTGGTGGATCAAACTCGTTAAGTTCATTATTTCTCTCTAGACTTACGTTGGTTTTAGGTGCATATTGGTGAACAACATCAATATGTTTTTCTATGATAAGCTCATCTTCCTCTTGAATGACTCCCCATTCATATTCATTTGATTCCTCATCTATGCCTCTAGGAAATCTGAGAGCGTGTGTAAAGTCAAGATGGATACCCTAAGAAGGGTTAGCCTCAAATTCTGATTTGAATTCATACTCATGAGAATCTGTCTTAAAATAGCTGCCACCTTCCTCCTTGTCTATTTGGTTTCCTTCGAGATCAGTTGGTTCTTGTGGTGCAACTGTCTTTTGTTCCATAGTAGGTTCTTGTATTTCTACTACATTGATATTCTCTTTAGGTTTTTCTTCATCTCTAAGAAGGTCTAGTATTTCTTTGGGCAAGCGCTCATAAGGAATGAGCTCATCAATAGTGTCTAAATCATCACTGTCAGATTGTATAGGATGGTGTGCCAGTATGGTGTTCTTGTTTGTTTAGCCATGATGGTCAAGAGATGATAGAAGACCTTTACCTTGTAGTCCTAGAGGCCCTTTTCCAGTGTATCCTATTTTTTTGATCAATTTATCCCCTGGTCCATATGACTTCTGAGGAATTTTTCTTGAAGTGGAGTCACATTTCTGGACTGATTGGGATTGAGACTCATCCTTGTATAACCATGCAAGCATGGCTTCTTCTTCCTCAAACTCTTGTTTAGATGCTTGTTCTGTGACAAAGCTTCCATTGAATATGACCTGGGATTCTTTAGCTATAGGTTTCACTTTGTCAGAAGGTTGGCCATAAGATTTTGGGGACAAAGGGAGAGATGTGAGAGATAAAATAGGTTCCATTGTGTCTTCTCCCATGCCATTGTCTTTGATTTTGACTTCTTTAGCAAGTTCTTCTATCTTGGAAGTTGATGCAATGTCTAGCTACTTAGTGGAAGATTCTCTATAATTAGGAACAAGTTTATCAACACTTTCTTTCAATGCATTGAAAGTTGTAGATAGGTCAGTTGGAATCGTCACCTCTACTCCTTCATAAGGGAATTTCACACATTGATGGTATGTGGAAGGAATAGCTTGCATTTCATGTATCTAGGGTCTCCCTAGGAGGATGTTTTAAGCCAAAGGTAGATCAAGAACTTGACATGTGATATCTCTGATAATTGGCCTTGTTCTGATTGGTAGTACAATTGTTCCTTTGGAAGATCTTTCTTGTTCATCATATGCCTTGATACTTATCTTCTTTTTAGGACCCATGGCAGCTTTTGATAATCTCAGTTGCATAATCAAGCTGTAAGAACAAATGTTAAGACCAACACCTCCATCTATCAACACGCATTTGACATGATGGTTTTGGATTAAGACTTCAATGTGCAAGGGCTGGTTATGCGGATGACTCAAGGAGTTATCATCTTCCTCTAAAAAGGAGATATAATGGGGAGATGTCAGATGACCAACCATATTCTAGAATCTATCTAAATCAAGGTTTTTAGGAACATTGGATCCAAGCAGAGCTTTGTCTAGAATGGCTCTATGAGCTAGAGATATCTGAAGCAACTCAAACATGGAGATTTTTGCATTGGTATGCTGGAGTTGTTGGACAATATTGTATGATGTAGGTCTCATGTTTTTAGAATTTGATGATTTAGAGGTAGCCTTTTGTTTAGAAGTAGATGAAAGATTAAAAGGTGCCTTAGGGACATTTGATGAATCTAAACTTTGTCCTTGTAGATGCGTCTAAGCTTGTGATTGAGTAACTGCATTTGCTGATTGATTATCTCTATCTTTTCTTATAATTGTGATGACATTACAATGCTCAAATAGGCATGGTTCAACCATATTTATGACAGCATTATTTCTAGAGTAGGCATAATTGACTTTAGCACCCACATTAGGCTGAGAAGATGAATCTCCTTGATTGTGTTTTGGAAATGGTTATCTGAATGTTGTATGATCATTATTTCTATTATGATTGTCAATTACAATTTTGCCATTATCAATTTTGTCTTGGATGATGTGTTTCAAGCGTATGTAGTTATTGGTTTTATGACCCTTATTGCGATGGAAGTCATAGAAATTGTTCTCTCTCCACCATTTTGGTTTAGGTTCAAGATCAAATACCTTTATCTCACGCAAGGTGATGATGTTGTTGGACAATAGAGTTTTCATGGCAGATTCCAAGGACTCTCCAAGAGGAGTAAACTTGCATTTAGGATCTGTAGCCCAAGGTTTATAGTCAGATGGCTTCTTGTTTGACTCCATTACTTTTGCCTCTAAGGCTTTGATAGCTTGAGTGCCAACAGTGAGATTGAAAGAAGGTGCCTTAGATGGGAACGGATATTATCAACAATTCCATCTGTGATGATGTCTTTATTCTTGTTCCAATTTTTGCCTTTGTCTTTAGAATTAGATCCAGGTTCATACTTGTCCTTTTGAAGTGATATGTCTCCTTTTTGTACAAGTACATTCTCAATTTTGATTGCATTTTCTACCATTTTTTCAAAGGATGTATGATTTTGCATTTGTAAATGGTAGTTTATCTCTGGAACAAGGTTGTTGATGAAAATTTCTAGCTTCTCGATTTCAGGAATAGGTCTAGCATATAGAGAAAACTTTTTCCTCCATCATTTGAGAAAAATTAGGAATGGTTCTCCTAAGTTTTGTTTCAGATTGCAAATGTCGATCATAGTGACCAAATGCTGGATGTTGTAGGAGTATTGTTGATATAACAGTTTGATTAACTCCTCAGAACCAATGAATAGCTGACCCTCCCAAGAATTGAGGGAAAAGATGCATTAGGTAGGTTGGTTCATGCATGAACTCCATAGACTAAGTACAAAATTCTCTAACATGATCTTGAGGATCAGAGTTTCCATCATACTTATCATATTTAGGCATCTCCACTCTCTTTGGGAATGGCGGCATGTACAAGTCTTTATCAAATGGAAAAGGGCATAGAGCTTCCATGGAGAACTCTTTAGGTTCCTTCTCTTTTTCAAGTTTGTTGAGCTTGACTTGCATGGCATGCATTTGTTTCATCATGGTTGTGATAGGATTTTCTTCCTCATGTGTGATGATATCTTCAACATTAAATTTTGGAGGAAGTTTAGCCCCTTGGCGAGCCAACTCTAGGAAGTATGTCTCATTTTCTTCTTTTAAGAAATGCTTCATCATTTTCTTGAAGTTATCATCATTTTGATATCGAGAAATTTTAGAAGGTGTGGGTTCTTGATCTGCACCATGTTGGGATTGATGTCCTTGGGACCCTTGGCTTGCGCCTCCTACCTGAGACATAGTGTTGTTAAGAGAACTACCAGGGATTGATCGATGAGGAGTTTCTTGATGACCTGCATGGATTGATGCAGGGGGAGTAGCTTGATGACCTATGTGGATTGATGCAGGAGGAGTGACGTAGCCACCTATCAAGTAAATATTTCCAAGAGCATCTTCTACAAATTTAGTTGTGTCGAAAGGTTGATGAAATGTCTCAGCAATCACAGAAGATGTAGCTAAAGAGAATCTGGGTTTTTCTCCTTGTTTTCGCTGTGATGAAGCTCTAGTTTCCACCATTAACCTTGGGTGAAGCAAAAGAGCAACATGAAGACAACTGAGGAATTTTTTGATTCAAGAAGATTGAATGATGAAACCTTGTCAAGATTGGATTGATTGAAGATAGATTGGATGTAAATGAAGGATATTGTGCCCTAGTAATATGGGTAGATGCCCAAAAGATGGCAGACATGAGTTCGCAACACTTAGCCATTTTTGTTTGATGATTGAGTTGAAGATAATTTTGACAAGTTTTTGACACAAGATGGAAAAGACTCAAATCAATAGATCAGAAGGCTAGATCAGACTCAAGAGACCACTTTTAGGCAAATATATTGGATTCTTTCTAGTTTCTTCTATGTTCTTGACAGAGTGAATATTTTGACAGAATCTGGAAGTAGGCTGTAAAAAATGGATTTCTGACAAATTCTGGAGGGTTTCTGACAACTTTGACTTTAGCTTTGATATGAGTTTTGAGATGACTTTTGACACCAGAAAGGATTTTTGCTTCAGATTTGCAATTTTTCAATTTTTCAGTATCAGATTGTTTGCAATTTTTTCTGTCCAAGTTTGAAGATTTGTGTAAGTAGTTTGTCTTAGGTTTGTTCATTTTCAATAACCAAATAGATACTAGGCATGCAAAATAGCAAGCAAGGGAGTTCAAGAAATCAATTGTCTTAAAAAAATGAACAAGGGCAAAAGCAACCTTGCACATGAACAAGCAATAGTGACTTATTGTGCTAATCCCTAGGAATGCTACTTGTGTATGTTCTCAAAAAAATTTCAATAATGCACATAGTCCTAGAAAATGAAAAATTTAGCCTCACTAGGGTTTGTAGTAATGGTCTGACTCTGCAACTTTTGTGATCTCAAGAGGGTGAACTCCAATCCAGGCCCACCGGGGTTTTGACATAGTCTGAGAATTTAATCAATCAGGAGCTGCTAGGGAGATCTGACAACCCAACAAGAGACCACACTTGTGGAGATTTCTTCCATAAAGACATTTATATAGTGTCTATTGCTACCATGGTAAAAATGGTTGTTACCACTTGAGGTTCCATCCATGTGGTTGAACCAATAAAGGTAATGTCCACTACAGTTAACCCTCTCTAAAGGTGACTCACAAAAGATACCACATGGGGACTTGGTCCAAATCCAAATATTTGAGTTTCTGATACTACCCAAAAAGGGAGTAGAGCATAATCCTCTAGCCTTATCACTTTTACCCAAACACAAAAAACAAATTAATCTGACGCACTAAGACTAAAATTATTTCACCAAGATTTGTGATGTCAACAACTATGTCTATCGATCTCTTCGAAGAGAGAACGTATCAATCAAAAGCTGAGGACCAAACCAAGTAGAACGTGAGACAATCATAGTATCCTCCCTACCTACAAGGAGATCTATCATCAAGAAGAGCTTCACATGCATGAACAAGTGAATGAAGCCCAGTCTCTCTAGATCATCTGCAAATAGTGTTCATAGGGCCTATTTACTATGTCTAACAGATATGCAAAAAGCAAATCTATGTTCATTTTATAGCCCAAAATTGAAGTGTGAATTATGAAAGTTGGAAAGGCACACAAGCTTGACATGTGAGACTTTTTTAATCTCTAAAATTGAAGTGTTATTAGATTGAATAGAATACCTAAGTTCCTCGCAATGCGCTTAGTAGATTTTACCTATTTTAGCAATTTTTGAGCATTTGTCTTCTATCTTTTGTACCCACGGGATGTACTTGCACCTGCACCTGCAAACCACTGCTATGAAAAACTTACCTATTCTTGTACATGCAACCACTGTTATAAAAATCTAAAAAAAAACACAACTTGTCAACCCCACATGGTAGAAAATCAAGTTAGTCAAAGATAATATGTCATTTGATAATCGAAAAACCTGCTATCATAAAAATCTGATTCTAACCAATTTGCACTAAATTGATCATTACTTTTGAAAATCAACTTGAAATTAATTAAAACTAATGGAAAATGAAAGAAAACTCAAATACCTTTCCAGAAATATAAATCTCGGATCTATATCATGTCATATGTGCATGTACCAATAAAAACATAAGTCATATTTCATAAACTTGGGTTTTGACCATTCTTCACTAAAATGATCATAACTTTTGCAAATCAAGACAAAATTAATCCAAACCAATGGAAAATAAAATCTAACTCAAATACCTTTCCATAAATATAAATTTTAGATCTGTGTCATTTCATATGTGCATGTACCAATAAAAACATCAGTCAGATTTCATAAAATCAGGTTCTGACTAGTCTGTACTAAAATGATCATAACTTTTGCAAATCAAGACAAAATTAATTCAAACCAATGAAAAATGAAATCTAACTGAAATACCTTTCTAGAAATATAAATTTCAGATCTGTATCATTTCATATGTGCATGTACCAATAAAAACACCAATCAGATTTCTGGAAAAACAGCCCAGAAATTTATCACAAAACTCATAAAAATTAACCTTGTGGTCGTGGGTTCGAGAAAAATGATAGAAATTTGATGGAATAGAATGGAAACCCATTTTAGGGCCCCACAGTGGGCACCATAAATGTGTGTGTGAAAATTGTACCTAGTTGCAGACACAACACTTTAGTAAAACATTAGAGGTTAGCAAATCAAAGAAATCTGTAAATAAATGAAACTAAGCTAAGCAGGTGATTTACTGCCTTCTAGTAGGTGCGAGTATGTATTCTCAGATTAGACTAAGATCAGTGATAATGCAACACCTAAACGAAGGATTTAAATGATTGAAAACAATGAAGATGAAATGCAGATTAATCTTCTTCTTTTTGTTTTGGATTTTGAATGCAATAAGATGAAAAACTTGATATGAAACTAATCTAGAATGATTTGGAATGATATGATATGAATGAATGCTATGAACCTTCAAAAAAAATAATAAAAATCTCACTATCACCTTGTGTGCAAGAGCTTGATTCTTCATATGTAATTTTGCCAGAGTAATTGTGCAAATTCGAGAGATATCTTTGTGAAGAGTTGAGCCTTATTTTTATAGAAATCTAGGGCTTGAGGATGCATTGAGAAAATCCATAAATCACTCTTGATAAACTTAGGTATAATGGCATTTATCGCCAAATGATATTTAATTAAAGATAATTATGGTAAATTAGGAATATTCAAGGAATATTTCCTGATGCAGAATTAAGATAATCAATTAGGTTTTTGATAAACTGATGTGCAGATGTGCCTTAGGTTAGGACTTTGATGTTGATTTCAATTGAATTGTTGATGTAAGAGGTTAATGAACCTATAGCCCATTTTTGGGGTATTACACACATCGCTTCCTCTAGATGTTCTCTCTCTTGAAGAAGCCCTTAAGGAATTCCTAGGTGTCTATGATGGCTTACCTTCTTATCATCATAAATTATATTTTCCTTACTATCAATACAGTTTGGCATACTATGGAGAGTATGTTAAAAATGTGAATAAGGAAACCACTATGTCCCATTATGGTGATAACTTTTTAGTTCTGCATCCAAAACATCATAGTGCCCTTATCAAAGGAGATATTATCAATGTCCCTATGGATCCTAACCACCCTAAGAGAATTATCAAGATTGGTAAGTGTCTTTCTTCTGAGGAAGTTAAATCATACTCTAATCTATTGCATCACTATGTTGATATCTTTTCTTGGGAATACAAGGACATGATAGGTATTGATGAATCAATCATGCTTTACAATATAGTGCTAACACTCGATGCTAATGCTATGAAGAAAAAGATCAAGAAAATAAACCCAAAAATTTCTTTAATGATTAAGACAAAAATAGAAAATCTCTTAAAAGTTTTCATTATCCATCCCATTGATTATTTACCTTGGATATCAAATATAGTTCCTATCAGTAAACCTAATGGACTTATTCACATATGCATTGAATTTCATGATTTGAATAAGGCATCTTTAAAAGATGATTTCCTATTACCTAACATAGACATGATTGTTGACCCTAAAGTAGGCCATGCACATTTTTTCTTTCATGGATGGCTTCTCAAGTTACAATCAATTCTGAATAAATCCAAAAGATCCTTATATAACCATCTTCACTACCCCTTGGAGTACATTCTATTATGTGGTCATGTTGTTTGGGTTAAATAATGTTAGTGCAACCTATCGATGAGCGATGAACCTCACGTTCCATGATTTTATCCATAAAATATTGGATTATTATCATGTGGATGACATATTGGAAAAATGAGTTCTTTGTTAAGACCATGTTGATAGTATTTGAATCATCTTCAATTAGCTCTACCTCTGTAAGATGAGATTGAATCATCTCAAGTGTTTTTTTGGTGTAGATACCATAAAACTATTGGGATTCATCATCTCTCAAAGAGGAATATAATTTGATACAAAGAAGATTGATGCAATTTTCAACATGTCTCCACCTAGGAACATCTCTTTCAACTTCAAAGTTTGCAAGGGAAGATCATGGTCATAAGAAGATTTGTCTCCCAATTGGCTAATTGAACCCTCCCTTTCACGCAACTACTTAATAAATATGTACATTTTAAATGGGATAACGAATATCAAGTAGCCTTTGATTATATCAATGAATACCTAGTTAATACTCCTACTCTAATTCCATCTATGCAAGATCGCCCCTTTCCTCTTTACATTTCAGCATCGCCAAATTTCCTTGCAGCCTTGTTGGCTAAGTATGATTAGGCTAGAAAATAAAGGGTTGTCTATTACATCAATCACCTTCTGGTTAATTATGAGACTTGATATTCTATTATATACAAACAATGTCTAGCTCCAGTGTTCACAACATAGAAGTTGGAACACTATTTACTCCACTTTGAAACTTGAGTCCTCACCAAGAATGATTTATTAAAACACTTGTTTTCTCAAGCTGGCCTTTCAAGATGGATTGTGAAGTGGGTAATATTTCTTTTTGAGTTCAATCACATGTTTGTAACTAAAAAGTCAATTAAGGGACAAGAAGTTTCTTATCAGTTAGTAGAAGCACCATCCCCAAAGACATTCCCTATGCTAGATCAATTTCCTAAAACAAATATATACACTATTAGTCATGACCCTATTTAGGATATGTACTTTGATGGGTCAAGATGTCAGACAAGTTTAGGATTAGGTGTGATTTTTATATCACTTGAGGGAAAGCCTATTCCTCTTTCATTTTATCTTGAATTACATTACATGAACAATATCATTGAGTATGAGGCCCTTATAGCTAGGCTACATGATATGATTGTTTCTAAAGTCACATGTCTCCCCATACATGGAGATTCAGAGTTGATTCTAAATCAAGTCACTAGAAAATATCAAGTGAAGCAGTCAAAGTTATCTTAGTATCAGAAATTATCTCTAGCTCTCCTCAAATAATTTTCCTATTACACTATAGTTAGAATTCTCAAGAGAGAAAATTAGCATGCAGACACAATGGAAAGTGCGGCATCCCTTGTTTATCTTGAGTTCAATGTAGATGAGTATCACTTTGTGGTTCACATTCTCTAATCTCTAAAAATATCAAACAAATCCTTCTCCAAAAATACCATACGTTCTCATGTGGATTTAGGGGAATGGTTTTCTGACATATATGCTTATCTCAAGAATGGAAGTTTCCCATACAATGTGAATAAAAGTACTCATGTCCAAATTAGGAACCTTTCTACTCATTATTTAATCTTGTCAATTTTTCTCTACAATAGGTCATACATGTTGGAAATATTCAGGAATTAACCGAGTTACTGAGAGGGGAGGGGTGAATCAGTAACTCCAAATTTTCTTTCAATTTAACATGTAATTTACTTTTAACCTTTGCATACAGAAAGCATGAAACTTAAGAGCATTCACAATAATGACACATAGATTTGGTTACCCAGAAACCTTCCAAAAAGAAAGTAAAACTGGGGTGGGGATGAAACCCACAAAGCTTTAATACTGCAGAATAAAGTTGGCCGGTTAAGGCTTACAATTTGATCACTTCTGATGATCTGCCCTGTTAGGAGCAATAAGGATTGCTAAATCCACCCTGTTAAAGGATTTACAAAACATACAATGAAGTATGCACTCGGTAAAGAGATTTTACAAAAGACTGTTAAGTCTACCCGGTTAAAGGATTTAGTACTGATTCACCTGTTAGGATGAAACAGTAGATCTCTTGCTTTGCAACTGGATTGCTGATTGAGATTCGCTGATGTACTGATCACCTTCTGTGATGAATTTGTCTTTGTTGTTCCTTATACTGCTGAAGCCCTTTGTAATTCGCTTATCTCTGCCTTTCTTTCTTTTTCACATATATGCTTCTTACATACTTCATGACATTTTTACAACATTGTTTATATACAAGTCTTAAACAATTAATTACAATTACAATTACAAAGTTGGCTTGACAAATAAACATAAGTGCTACTAAGTCGGCCCAAGTATGGTTACACGGTTCCTTCAAACTAACTCGGTGACTTTCTGATACTCAGCGTCCACTGCATTACTCGGCATCGTCATGCACTCGGTAGAAGTGAAGGCACGGTTCATACTGATCACTCGATAGGTTTTGAACTCAGTAAATACTGGTGACTTGGTAGACATGATGTTACTCGGTTTACACTGTCCTATTCGGTTTTGTACTAACTTGCTTGGTTTGCACTGTCTGCTCGGTTTGCACTGTCTGCTCGATTTGCACTGTCTGCTTGGTTTGCACTGTCTGCTCGGTTTGCACTGTCTGCTCAGTTTGCACTATCTGCTCGGTTTGCACCGAGAATGAAAATAAGTGTTGTCACTAGTGGCAATTCTGCTTAATGCCAACAATCTCCCCCTTTGGCATTAGTGACAAAAACACTTATTGGCCAAAACTTATATACATGAATCATGCTGAGTTTTATTTTGATTTTTCAAAAGTTGTCTTTGTTATAGGGCTTTATTCATTGTCTCCCCCTTTCAATGTGCTAACTATTTCTATACAAATCTTCTTCTATACATATATCTCCCTCTATACATATCTCCCCCTTTTTGACGATAATGCCAAAGGTGTATATACAAGTTATTTACAGAGAGAATCCAAAATTTGATAGAAAATCATAATGTACCTTCATTATTAGTGCCAGGATTCTGTCCCAACTTTCTTGCAGAATCTTACATGTTTGGATTGCAATTTGGACTTCTGTAGAGAGTTCAATCATGTGATCTGCTATAGAGAACTGATTGTCATGAATCAATGTTTTGGAATGTTCAATGTGCTTATACATTGTATTCATGATGGGAAGGATCATGTGTTGGATGTCTAGCAGTGTGGACCGGATCCTTGTGTCTTCTTTCAGTAGATCAGACTGCATATTTGATAGGTGTGAGATTTTCATGTGATGAGCAGAGCTTGAACTTGGTTCAAGTTGCAGCTTATGTATGCTGATCTTCATATCCTCATCCATTTTATTCATTTTATCCTTAACATCCTTTGTGAACTCGGCAATATTGCACAATCTGGCCAAAAGAGAGGTAGCATTCGAATAGATAGATTCAATGTTTGACAAAACTGAAGACAATTCTACTTGGTTAATAGCTATGTGCTGAGCAATGTGCTCAAGCACTTTATTGTTGAATCTCTTCTCGGCTCTTTCAACTAACTTTTCTATCCCAGATGAATCCTCATTGTATTTATTAACTACTTCTGCTAATTGTAGCAAAACATGTTGGGAGGAGTCTACTTTTATACCTAATGCATCAGACAAAATGTCCTTAGCATCCTTGATGATTTGATATTCCTTGTCTCTCTCCTCTTTAAGCTTCTTTTGTTTTGCTTTCCTTTGGAGGATCTCACCTATATTTTGCATTTGGTCCGCTGATAGATTTGCAAAATCCAATGTAGGAATCTCTATCTCTTCATCTAGGTCTATATCCTCTACTACATTCTTACCCAAAAATTTTATACTCGGTAGAGCCTTAGGCTTATCTGTACTTAATGCCTTGGTAGTAGTGACAGTAGATAAAGTAGGGCTGGCTATAGAGACTGGTATACTTTCTACTGGAGAACTTAAAATATTTACACTTGAAGATTCAAAAATTGGAAAACTTACTGCTGGAAAACTTGATGATGCGGGAGACTGCAACTTGGTAGAAGAAATGATAGTTGCTTCTGTTGTTGCAATAGATGATTGGAAAAATGTTGAAGTTGTCACAACCATGCTTGAAGGTGTCTCCGGGCTGAATGTAGAAACTTTTACTGGAGAGGTAGGAAGGGATGCAATGACTTTTGCTGCTATCCTCAGAGTATCATCTACCTCAGTGGCTTCTTCTTGTTCATCATTGTCATCTTCAATATCTTTTATTATTACTGTTTCAATACTCAGTTGGTGAAGGTGGTATATGTTCTTCCATGTGGCATTTGCAGCCTTCACAACCGATTCAATATTGTTGATCAGAATCAAACAAGTATTGAACTTTAATGTCATCTTACTTTCATTTTCTTTTAATGCCTTCTTTACTTCATCATTTTTCAAGCTCGGCATTAACTGTCTCAGGGTTTGATCAAATATGTCTATCACAGTTTGCTTTGCATTGCTCCATCTCATTTTTATTGGATTTAATAGAACTGCTAGAACCTGTGGGGCTATTTCTTCAGGAGAGTATTTCCACTGTCCCATCTTTTCAATAACAGCATCTTCTATTTCCTTCTGTTCTGTTTCCGATCTGGTTTCATATTTAAAAGATTTTATGTTACTTACTCCAGATCCTGATCCGTCTCTAAAGAGTTTGATCTTTTCTTGAAAGTTTAGAGGAGGCCTTTTGAATACTATGTCTTTATCTGCCTTGTCTGTCTTGTCTACCTTGCCTCTTGCATTTCTCCTTGTAAATACAGTAGTGGGAGGCTTAGGTGCCTTAGTGATGAATACCTTTCCTTTCTTCTTTGCAGGTTCTGGTTCCTCTATTTTCTCATCCTTTTCCTCTTCTTCTTCATCTTTTTCTTCTTTGTCCTCGGTTATCATTTGCATTTTGGCTATCCTCTTCTTTCCTTTGTTTACCGCCTGTGGAAGCTTTATGCTAAGTTCAATTCTCACCTTAGCTTCATCATATGTTCCAAAATATGGAGCTTTGGGATTGACAGGCTGATTAAGAAGAGCTTCAATGATATTCTTGGTTTCATCAATATTTACCTCATAAGGAAGAGGTTTTACATATACAGTCCTCGGTTTAGCTGCTTGAATATATACATTATCACAATCCACCATAAAACAAATGTCATCTTTGTAATCTTCCACCAACTTCTGTGGAATCCGGAATCTGTCATTCATTTTCTCTTTAAAAGACTCAAAATAATTATCCATGATGCTTTCAAAATTTTCACCCATTTCTGAGATGTATTCATTTATTTCATAAAGTGCTGGCACATCTTTTCTCCATACAACTTTTCCTTTAGAAGGGAAGAATTTCTGAGCATAGAAGAATAAACAGACCAATAAGGATCCAAACTTACATGGATTGTTTTTGGAAGTTTGAATGCTTTCCATGTTTTTGTTAAACTGTTTTAACAATAAGTCTGCTAGGTCAAATGTTAAGTTATTCTTGACCACTTTGTATGCTAGGTCGATAGCTTCACAGGAGACACTATTTTGTCGACTAGAACTATAAATCTTATGGGCAATAATGTGTGTACCAAACTTCAGTTCAGCATCGGTGATGCTGCTAACTTTCATGCCTCTACCATCCCATTCGGCTAGGGTTTTCTTCTCTAGTTCCGTCTGACCTAGGGTTTTTGTAGTTTTTGCTTTGTTCAACATGGGAAGATCGGTGATTTGATGAATCATCTTCTTTGTGATCTCTATGGGTTGCTCAAGCCAAATCTTGCCATTATGTACACGGCTGAGAATGTATCTAACCCATTTATCTCAAAAGTTTCGAGGTAGATGTGCAATGTGAACTAAACCTTTATCTTCCAGATGTTTGTGCTCGGGTTTCAGAATACCATCCACACACAGTTCTTCACACACAATATCTAGTTCTAGGTTCCCCATTTCATGAATTGAACAGTTGAAATGATTGCGGATATCGTTAATAAGTAGTACCTTAGGAGGAATCTAAGATTGAGCTCCGTTCGGATCTAGGGCTGCTGCAATTACGGGCACGATCTTGAAATCTAGTGCTTTCCATTCCCCTTGGACTAACATATCAGATCCTTTCTTCGCTGAGGTGCTGGATGATGCCATGGTAGCTCACAGAAGATTCCTTTCACAAAAGTATTGAATCGCTGGGTTGCTCTTGAATTTTTCTGCTCTCAAAGTGCTAAAGGTTCGCGGTGAAGAATGAGTTCGATTACTTGCTTTTTGTTTACAACTCTGTCATTAATGCTCAGTACAAATTAGGGTATGAATTCCGACAGACTGTCACCCACTAAGAATTAATTGCTCGGTAAAGACTTCACAACTCGGTGAACTCGAGAATTCATATTGCTCTGACCTCGCTCGGTAAAGACGGGTACCGACCTTGCTCGGTGAAGACTGATACCGACCTCCCTGTGATCTTACTGCATCTTGTATGCTGATTTAGATCTTTCTTTTAATTCAGTTCTGGAACTGCTTGAGCTTGGTCTATGAGAATACAGTTCCAGTGCTTTCTTGGAAATTTAGTTTGAGTCAGTAGAGCCATCCATTCCATTACTTGGACTAGATTACTCGGCAGATTTAGGAATCCATTTTTGTCTCACCTGTTTCCTGACCTTAGTTGCTTCATTCTTCTTTCCATCTTCAACTTCACTAGCATTCATGCAGTTTCTAGCTATGTGAACGAGTTTAGTGCATTTGAAGCATCTTACGGTAGTATCTCTTTTCCTTAGATGATGTTTTATGCAATTCATGCCAATGTGTCCATATTCTCCACAGTAATGACATCTACACCAGGTGTTGTAGTCCCATCCAAACATTGCTTTCATAATTTGTTCTGCTGGATTAAATGTCTTGGATCTGCACTCGGATGCCTTGTAACCTTGTTTGTTGCATTTGTGACAATTACCTCTGAATCTTGGTTTTTCCCTGCATTCATTTGCTTTGTGACCAGGTTGATTGCAGTTGTAACATTTTCCATTGAATTCTGCTTTTTCATTATTCCAACATTTATTTGAAGTATGTCCTATTTTACCACAATGATTACAAGTAGGTTTTTGATTTCTTTGAGTACCTTGCTTAGAAGATTCGCCTTCTCCTTTGTATCCAAGTCCTGCTTTTCCTTTTTGCCTATGAAGATTTCGCTCATACAGCTGATTCAAGTCTTCTTGACTTTTCAACATTCCTTCATTGATTTGTTTTTCAGCGTTTAGGTCATCCACCAATCTTAGATTGATTTCCTTTTCAGATCTTAGTTCTTCTCTTGTGCTTTCTATTTCTGATCTTAGATTCAGAATTTCCTCATTTGTATGAGAGATCTGATCAATTAGGTTTTCTAGCTGAAGGGTTTTATTTTGGACTTCAATGTTCCTTCCATCTAATTCATCTTTCAACTTGTTTCTTTATTCCAAGATCTCACAGAATCTTGTAGAGTGTAGCTCTTGTTCTCTTTTTAATTTTCTCACTTCTTCCAGCAGAGACCCATTCTTTTCTAGGAGTTCTTTGACAGCATTGTTTGCTTCATCTGAGTTATTTGAGCGAAAAAGATCTTCAATCTTTTCTTCAATTTAATTCTGATCATTCATCTAATTTGCAAGTTCCTTCCTTCTTCTTAGGGATTGGGAAAGATGTTCTTTTGCTTCTTTGAGTTTAGCTATGGCCATTTCCAAATCTAGCTTTTCATTTTCAATCACCTTGTTCAGTTTGAATACCTCCATTGTCTTGGATCTTTGCTCAAGCTAGTTAAGCTTTGTCTTGAGAACCAATGCTGCTCTGATACCAATTGTTGGAAATATTTAGGAATTAACCGAGTTACTGAGAGGGGAGGGGTGAATCAGTAACTCCAAATTTTCTTTCAATTTAACATGTAATTTACTTTTAACCTTTGCATACAGAAAGCATGAAACTTAAGAGCATTCACAATAATGACACGTAGATTTGGTTACCTAGAAACCTTCCAAAAAGAAAGTAAAACTGGGGTGGGGATGAAACCCACAAAGCTTTAATACTGCAGAATAAAGTTGGCCGGTTAAGGCTTACAATTTGATCACTTCTGATGATCTGCCCTGTTAGGAGCAATAAGGATTGCTAAATCCACCCTGTTAAAAGATTTACAAAACATACAATGAAGTATGCACTTGGTAAAGAGATTTTACAAAAGACTGTTAAGTCTACCCGGTTAAAGGATTTAGTACTGATTCACCTGTTAGGATGAAACAGTAAATCTCTTGCTTTGCAACTGGATTGCTGATTGAGATTCGCTGATGTACTGATCACCTTCTGTGATGAATTTGTCTTTGTTGTTCCTTATACTGCTGAAGCCCTTTGTAATTCGCTTATCTCTGCCTTTCTTTCTTTTTCACATATATGCTTCTTACATACTTCATGACATTTTTACAACATTGTTTATATACAAGTCTTAAACAATTAATTACAATTACAATTACAAAGTCGGCTTGACAAATAAACATAAGTGCTACTAAGTCAGCCCAAGTATGGTTACACGGTTCCTTCAAACTAACTCGGTGACTTTCTGATACTCGGCGTCCACTGCATTACTCGGCATCGTCATGCACTTGGTAGAAGTGAAGGCATGGTTCATATTGATCACTCGGTAGGTTTTGAACTCGGTAAATACTGGTGACTCGGTAGACATGATGTTACTCAGTTTACACTGTCCTGTTCAGTTTTGTACTAACTTGCTTGGTTTGCACTGTCTGCTCGGTTTGCACTATTTGCTTAGTTTGCACTATCTTCTTGGTTTGCACTGTCTGCTCGGTTTGCATTGTCTGCTCGGTTTGCACCTAGAATGCAAATAAGTGTTGTCACTAGTGGCAATTCTGCTTAATGCCAACAATACAATGGCATTTTGTTACATTGTCATACTAGGGCCAAAATACCCCTTTCTCTTCAAGAGGCCCACTCAAGGTCTATAGGAGGACATGTCAGTGGTAAATCCCTAGTACATAAGTTGATTCATATGGCATACTATTGGAAAATAATGAAACAAGATTCTTTCTCCTTTTTCAAAAAAATGTCACCAATATCAATAGCATCGTAATTTGATATGAGCTCCCGCTCAAGAGCTCTAAACTCAGACTTCACTATGACCATTTCAAGTGTGGGGGACGGATTTCATTCGAAAAATATCCCCCCCATCCTCTAGAGGACATTGATGTAGGAGCATCCTAGGATTCTTGGCAATCCTGTATCAACCAAAAATATGTTTGTCTCTGAAGGTAGATTAGTAGTTTTGATCTTTGTTTGGTGGAGTACTGGCTCGATTTGGGAGACTGGTTGCTCAGTTTCTATGGTTACCGGGGTGCTCAGTCTCTGAAGAATGCTCGGTAACTAAAGGTGTCAGTTGCTTCTGGCACTCGGCGATAACTGCATTGCTCAGTCATGCTTGGCATGGTCGGTTCTTTGGTGCTTGATGTTCTTCCTGACCAACTTGGTTATTTGGATGAATCGGCTTGGCCGACTAGTGCATTTAATTTGGGTCACGTTCCTCATGTTATGGATTGACCGTTGGACATGTGGGGACCTAGATTAGTATGTTGCATTCTTCTATGCGGATCTGATGACCGTTTAGGGCCATCTTGGAGAATGTAATTTATTGTAAGGCTATTTTGTAAGTTGACTAATGTTTGGCATTTAATAATTGTTTGTAGGAGTTAATTGTTTCATCTAGCTGACTTGTGGCTAAGGATGAGTATTTAAGTAGATGTTTGGGTAGTTGTTTTGGAGGGGGTGGTGATAGTAGAGTTAGTAGCTTGTGAGCTTAGGCATCAGGAAGATTGCTTGGAAGTTGTGAGTACAAGTTTAGATCTTTCCTAGGACCCTGCTAGTGTCCTACCATGTTGCAGACCTAGGCTAGCTAGGTGGTAAAGTTGTGAAAAGACTTGGATCCTACGAGATCTTGTAGACTGTTACTTGCTTAGTAATTGGTTGTAATCGGGAAGGCCTTATAGCCTAGCACATTACATGTAATCAGTGGATTTATGAATAAAGATTCCAGTTTTATATCATATCTGGTGTTATTGTTGTGGAATTCTGATGTGTTGTGGTTTGTCTGCAAGGTCAGATAGTCCTTCATTGGATCCTCCATCCTTGACTGCATCAGGTGGTATTAGAGTGAGGTGTGTTCTTGTTGGAGTGATTTAATCTTGTATGTGTGGAAAAATCTTGGGATTTTGCACTAGGATCTTGGATTGAAGATGCCTCTAAGGAGAGCTCATGAGATCTCAGAGGAGGAAGTTGTTGGAGAATTCAGTCTTTGATGATTTTAGAGCTTTGTAGAAACAAGTGCAAGATCTGCAAGAGGAATTGAGAAACAAGAAGACTACACCGAAGGAAGGTAGTGATGATGAATCTGAGGAAGAAGATCATTTTGAAGAAGCTAGAGATCCTCAAGAGAATAGAATCCTGAAAGCTATGTCTAAAATTGGGAAAAGACCTAAAGTTTTTGCATTTTCTAGAAGCCTTAGGCCAGAAGAGTTGATTGATTGGATTAATGAGATGGATGAATACTTTGAGTATGAAGAAATAGAAGATCCTGATAGGGTTAGATTTTCAAAGACTAAACTGAAGGGTCATACAAATATTTGGTGGAGAGAAGTTCAGTTGGAAAGAAGTAGGAAAGGAAAAGATCACTAAATGGAAAATAATGGTTGACAAGTTGAAGAAGCAATTCATTCCGGTGGATTATGAATTGGACATGTTTAATAAGATGCAAGCCTTGAAGTAGACTAGAAAATTGGTGCAGGAGTATACCGAGGAGTTTTGCAGAATCCTGATTAGGACTGGTCATTCTGAAGCTGATAAAGAGAAAGTTGCTAGGTATGTCTATGGTTTGAGACCTAGTATTCAAGAAGAATTACTTACTATTCAGATGATGACAATACGAGATGCATATCAGATGGCAATGAAGATTGAAGAGAAGCTGAATAAGAAGTTTGAAGGAAGGCAGAATAATAGGAACCAAGGTGGTAAGACTGGTGAAATAGTTGCTGAAAGTAATGTGGTAGAGAATCCTAAGAATACCGATGTGGGATCTAGCAATAGTCAAGTCACTAAGAATTTCAATAATGGACAGAGAGGAAGGTGGAAGAATGAGTTCACCGGTACTTGTTAAAACTGTGGTGAAGCTGGTCATAGAAGTTTTCAATGTCCTAAGAAGAGGGTGGCACTAACTATTGAAGAAGATATTGTGAATGTTGCAAAGAAAGGTGATTTCATTATCACTAGGAGATTGGATCCATGTGTCCAGGAACCAATACAAAGGAGAAATTTGTTCAGAACTAGATGTAAGTGCAAGGATAACGTATGTAATGTCATAGTTGATGGTGGCAGTTCTGAGAACTTTGTTTCAAAAGAGATGGTTAGTAAGTTGAATTTGGAAAGAAAGAAACATCCTAATCCATATCAGATTAGTTAGATACAAGATGTATCTAAGGTTAGGATTGAAGAACAATGCTTGGTTAATTTTCAGATTGGATATTATCTGTAGACACCTAAAAATCCTATAGAAAATAAATTATTTTTATTTTTTGAAAAATCTCTGATGACATCATCATTTGTTAATTAATTATTTATTTAATTTATTTATTTATTTTTATGTCATTATATCCCTTTACCTTAATTAAAAATATTTAATTAAGGAATCCCTCCCAAAAATGTTTAAATCTTATTTAAACATTATCTCCTTATTTATTAATTATTTAATTAATAAATTGACCAAAAATCTCAAAATAAATTATTTATTTATTTTTTGCCCAAAACTTGGCCAATTTCCTTAAGACCACTAACCTCTTCTAGAATCTTCTAATCCTTCTTTAATTTCGATTAAAGACTAATCCCATCATTTCCTAACCCTAATCCCAACTCAAAATATTTAATTAAGATTAAATATTTAATCTTCATGTTTATTAAATTCATTTTAATAAATATTCTCAAAACCTAAACCATGGAAATAAATAAATCTTTATCTATTTCCCAAAATCTATGTTTATCCTAAGGAAGTTCTAGACTCTTCTAGAAAGTATTATCCTTGTCCCCCTAATCCTAATCCTAATCCTAATCCTAATCCTAATCCCCTCCCTAACCTTGTCACATTCCCTAACCAAGGTTAGCCAACTCCTAAGCTTAACCCAAAGTCAACAAACTTCTAGAAACTTCTCTTACATGCATTAAATGCATTTAAAGCCTCTTTATCCCTCTTACATGCATTTATGATGCATTTAAGAAGACCCTCACCCCTTTCTTACACCCTTTGACCTTAGGCACATCTCCCAAATTGTGCACATCCCTCCCATCTTTCAACCCAATGCCCTTATGACACTTTTCACAAGGAGGTGGCCCTGAACTAGCACAATCCATGTGCTCCCCTTTGAAATAATCTTGGCCCCTCTTAAAGATTTTGATCTTGGCCACTCATTCCTCCTTCCTAAAGCCTATAAATACTCCTCATTTCCAAGAGCAAAATACCCATTCACCTTTTATTTCAAGCAATGTTATAATGCTAGAATAGCTCTAAATCATTTAGCTTTCATACTAATTGTTAGTTTTAATCATTTTCAAGCATTTTTAGCTCACATCTTAGCATAGAACTAATGGATTAACTTAGTTTAATTCTTGTTTATGCATCATTCTCACATCTATTTTGGGTTCTAAAATCTACTTAATCATACTAGTTGCATAAATCTTGAGTTCTTGAAGCCTTAGGGGCAATTTTGGGTGTTCTACCCAATATTGTGCCATTTTTGGGGTGATCATGAATCTCAATCCATCTTATCATGCATTAAAATATGCTCCAAGTGCTTAGAGAGCACACCCACATCCCCTTAAGCAAGAGCAAATCAAACAGTGCTTGGGTGCACCTGTTTTAGCTCAATCTGAGGTGGCTTAGCTTAGAGTTTCCTTGTTTTGGATTGATTTCATGTTAGATTAAAATCTTAATGTTTGATTGATTTGAGCCTTTCAAAACATATACAGGTATCCTCAAAAGCCTTGTCTACATTCTGGCATGCCCGGTGGGACCCACTTCACGAGTTCTTTGCAAACATTCTGATGGATTTTGGAGTGTTTTCAAATTTTTCAAGCTTATAGGTGGACGGAGCACTTTGAATTATTCTTCCTCTTCTTGTCTTTATTCTTCTTCTATTCTATCTACTTCTTCTTCTTCTTGCAAAATCTTGGCCAATTTTTCTCAAAAAATAATAATAATATATAAGGAAGCAAAATCATACACACCTTGTTTTAGTGGTTAAAATGAACCCCCAAATCATTCTTGAATGTGTTAAGGACTAAAATTTGCAAAATTTGTTCTAACAAACAAGAAAAATCAATCAAAACATTTGCATCCTTGCAACATCAAGGTTTTAGATGCATTCATGCAAAAATTAGGAATATTTCAAGTTTTGGGTACTTAAAAAAAAAAAGAGAGAGAGAACCTCAAATTTGCATCTCATTTCTAAAAACATTCAAAATCAATCCTAAAAGTGCATGCAAAAGTTCCTAAAATCAATCCTAAAAAACTTTGTTTTTATTGAAAAACTAACTTCATTTTGCAAAAATCTTGAATGCCTTCTTTTTCAAATTTCACGCATCAAAGCTAAATTAGGAACTTGTCTTTTGGAGTTAAAAAAATCAAAGCAAAGGTCAAAACAAATCTTGAATGAAACTAAAGGAATGAAGCTAAGTCCTAAGAGTCATTGTCATTTTGAAAATCAAATGCACTCTTGAATGCATTAAAAGAAAAAAATCTCTATTCATTCCTTTCCAGTTCAAGCAAACACATAATCAAATCTTGAATGCCTTAAAGGATCAAAACAAAGCACTTCAAAGTTCTTAAATCAACACGCAAATCTCAATCTTGAATGCTCAAAGGAAAGAACTTGCAATCGCTCAAATCATTTACTTTTTGGAGAAAGAACAAAACAAAACTTAAACACTTGTGTCTTCAATTTCAAAGTTCAAACACACTTAATCAATTTGGGAAAAGGAACAAACTTGCTTGATGTGCATCTAGGAGCTTTATCTTTTTGCAAATCCTTGTTAAAGTAGGCAACGTAAAACATTTGAACTCGGACAAGTTCACTTGTTCTACTTTTAGCGAGGCCTGCCTAGGGAGAAAAGTGCTTCCTCCTCAGAGAACGACCTTAAACCGGTATCTCCCCCGGCTGGTATATAAATAAAGTAAAGTCAAAAACTACTCACTTATATCTCCTAATCCACGGGCGTTTTGTGCCAAATGAAAATGTCTGGGGATGGTAAATATTCCTCCCCCAACATTGTTGGCTAGGCTCTTAAGTGAGTCACAAGTGGTCAGCATAACCGGGTATGGAGACTCCATGGAACTATTAAAAACTTGATAAAATAGAGGCTACCCTATCTGCATCTGAAAGTATCAAAATCCTTGTGCAAGGACCGATTCCAAGGGGTTTACCGGGTTGTCTCAAGATTACTCACCATTTGTATTCCCTTTTAGGGGGTGCCAAGCTGTGGGCAAGCAATTTTGATACTCACCTTCCTTAGGTAGATCTGCTTGAAGTGCATAACAGTCAAATACTTCGTGAAAAATTTGTTGGAACATACACTTTCAAAGCTTTATCAGAGTCAATTATCCTATTTGTATCCCGCAAGGTTGCTTTGTCCCTTGTCGAGATTGCTTTTCCAAAAGTCTTGTTTATCTATCCTTTGCCATTGGAAAATATTGAATCAACCTACAAACTTGATACTCAGAAAGTCTTGTAGAAATCAGATATCCAAAAAGCCTTTTTGTCTCAAACCAACTATCAGGAATTTCCCTAAAGTTATGCCAAATTTGATCAAACATCTGAAAGCTAAGTTGCCCAAATCCAAAGATTATCAAGAGAAGAAAGTTTTAGAAAGAAACCTTAAGAGCCATCAATCCTCTATCCAAGCAACCCGAGCAGAAGAAAAATATCAAGAAAGGCTTGGTAATATTGGCTATAATGCAAGAGTCAAACAGTTTGCCTACCAATTCTGAGTAAACCGTCACTACATCAACCTTGAAAGAGAAGATTAGCCAGATCCTTTGCATGTCCCATTCTACCTTCAGATCTCAAAATCCTATCTCGGTAGTCCTTCATCCTAGTATCATCCTATTTTCATCTCGGCATCATCACCAAATCCTTAGTTGCATTCATCATCATCTTCCTAGCAACATCATAGATCATCCATCCCCATTACATTTGCATCATCCTTTTAGAAAGAGCATTGTTCCATCATCCTTCACCATCTTTCCATCAGCAATCCACAATTAGAATCCCAAATCCTTGATCCAAATCCAGCATCCGTTATCCAAAACAGAGTCCACCATCCTTTGCACCAAAATCCAGAGATCCAAATCCATAAGCACTTAGTGTTCAAAACCTTTGATTTGTTTCCATCCCTTATCCTAAATTAGATATCATCCCCTTTTTGATAGAGTATTGTCTAAAGGAAATCCAACTTGTCCTTGCATAGCCTCATCATCTCGAGCAAGAGATTGGCTTGTATTGATAAGAATCCAGTTGACCGAAGATCATTAGTCTATCCTAGGTTGACCAAATCCTATCACTAATCCTCCATCGAGAAAAATAGCAGCTCATTGTTGACACTTAGTAATCTTCCACCAGCATCCCACCAATCCTCCACCCAATCTTGACCCAAATTAGAGCATCCCATCAAGCCTCCATCATCGTCAAGCTTTTTTACCAATCTGTCACCATCTTCCATCAAATCTTCTGCCATCTTTGATTCATATCCAAGCATCTCACCAATCCTTGCATTATAGAAATTTCATCATCCTTAGAAGTTCCTTAAGCTTGCATCCATAATTCTTTAGAGTCTTTAGGAAATATCTTGCATCCATCTAGCATCTACATCTCCATGCCTGTCGAGACAAGATCCAGATCTAGAAAAAGAAGGAACATGAATCCTTATCCAATCACCAATTCATCTAATCCCAACATTTTTACCAGCGTGATGATAGCCTATCATCCCAGAATACAAACTAGAAATACATGGGATGATCCCAATATCCCCTTGGCTCCTCTGGCAATAGAAACATTTGTGAATCATCCAGAGAATCCACCAGTAGTTAATGCACTCATGGCCCAAAACCAGTAAAGCATGTTCACTAACTTTGCACAAGTGCATACTTCCATTCTGCCATATCTCCATCCTCGCATTCCCATAAGTACTATCCAAATCCCAGCACAAGTATACTCTCCATTCATCCAACCATTCCTTGATCCAACCTTGCAAACATCTCAAGCAACCTCCACCATTCCCTTTCTTCTGAAAGGAAGCTTCACAAATCCCATAACACAAGTTGTAACACCATCTGCTCCATTCCCTATCATAGGTACTTCATCATCCGCTATGGCTGCCCAAGCTCTTGCACAAATCCAACACTTGTCCCAGAATCAACTCCCGCCTCTTACACAAACCTTTGCACAAGAAGTTCCACCATCTTCCATAGGCCAAGTAGCACCTTTCACTCTAGGAGGGATGCAATCATCCTTCCCCTTCACTTCACAAGCTTCCACATCCACACCTTTTGTGCCAGAAGGGACACAATCATCTTTTCCTTTCAATCCCCAAGCTTCAACATCCACACCATCATTTCAGGGGTCAACGCAATCATTTCCCTCTTTCACCTAGTAAACCTCTACATCATCTACTCCAGGGGTAGTGCAATCATTCCCCTTTCAAAATCAGTAAACTTCCACATCACCTTTTTCATGGGGAACACAAGCGTCCTCTTCATTCTCCCCCCAGCAAGCATCTACCCAAGCACAAGCCCAGCAAAATTCCTTCACCATAGGAATGCCTTCCATGGGTTTTTCCAATCCACCATTCATATCCCAAAATTCCATTACATCTACCTTCCAGGCATCCACTATAGCATAATTCCCACCTCACACTGGTTCTCATTGGGGTCTCACTCAAGAAGACATGAAAGCCTTTGGAATACCAACTCACTCTCCTACATCCGTGTTTGCAAACCAACAAGCCACCTTCTCACAAGCAGCACAATAGCAACCATCTCAACCTCCACCAGCTTCATCCTTCACAAGCTATCCATTCCCAACACCCAATGCTTTTTAGCAAATTCCTCCACCTCAGCAGAAAAGTTCCTCCCATTTCACAAGTTATCTTGCCCGCCCACCCTTTGCTTCAAGCTTCCCTACATCAGTTCCACCCTTAAGCAATGCGGGAATGCACCTGACCTATATCGGTCAACTACAAAGCCAAGTTCAACAAAGACCATCTTATCAACAAGCTACATCATTCCACCAGCCACCCCCACAGCAACCATACTTCCAGTCACAGCAACAAGTTTCCTCCTATCAATTACAGCAGCAAGTCCCCGTCATCCCACAACACCAGCAAGCAGTCCCATATCCTCCACCACAATATCCCCCTATGCTACATCAGTAATATCCCCAGCAAACATCACTCCAAAATCCACTCCAATCTACCTATCCCGCTGGGCCATCTCCATATCCCACTCCACAATACCCACCTCAAATGGGAGTACCCGCTCAAACACCAATCAATGTCGAGTGGGAAGCCATGAAGAATGCTCTTAAGGAGCTTCAAACTGGTACCCATAGCAAAACCTACAAGTTTGAGGAGGTGTGTCCTTATCCGTTTGACCGATCCATTGCCGCTATTTTTTTCCCCAAGCACTTTGAGACACCTAAATTTGATAAATATCAGGGGAAAGGAGATACAGTCAACCATATTAAAGAATTCTATATGGCATGCCAAGAAGTGGCTTACAGTGATAACTATCTCTTACGACTATTCCCCAAAAGCTTGGGAGGAACTGTTGTTGAATGGTTTTAAAAAATACCATGTGGGACTATCATGACCTTTGTTGAACTTTCTGAGAAGTTCATTGCCCACTATACTCATAATGTTGAGAATGAGTTGACCTTGTTAGATCTCTGCAACTCAAAATAGAAAGAAAGAGAAAGCCTATTAGAATACTTGCAACGATGGCAGAACCTTACCACCAGGTTATCATACCAGCCACCTGAAAAACATTTGACCAAAAATTTTATTAATAATCTGCATCCTAAGCTATCCCACTTCATGAGGATGAATTTTCTCCAAACCTATCAAGATATCAAGAGCAAGGGGATAGGTATTGAAAAGGCCCTCCTAGATGAAGGCACGATCCGACACTTCAAAAATGATGCCCAAAAACCTAGCAATGATAAATCCTGTTACTGGAATCATAACAAGAATGTTGTTATTGATGGAGCCACTGATACCAAGCATGTCCAATTTTTTGTGGCTAGTCCTCCATCAACTCTTGCATACCAACAACAACAAGCGCCTATCTATCAGCAACCTCCTCAAGTCCATCAGCAACCCACGCAACAATATCATTCTTAGAATAATCAGTAGAATTATTAGCAGCAAGCCCATCAAGCTTATCAAGGTAATCCAAACAATCAGGTCAATACTGTTAATGTTGCTCCCAAACAACACAAGCCTAGAGCTCAAAACAATCCAAGGAAGACCTTCACACCACTGGGTGAACCTTTGGATGTTATCTTTCACCGAATGGCCAAGGCCAACTTGATCATGTTTCCACCAATCCAGCCAGTTGATGATAACACTCCCAAGCCCGATTGGTACAAAGATCATGAATACTATGATTATCATTGTGTCAAAGGACACACTACTTTGAAGTGTATGAGACTCAAAAACTATATCCAAGATCTCATTGATCAAAAAGAGATTCAAGTAGATACACCCACTCAAGCCTCACCAAATGCCAATTTACAAATCTATCAGAATGTGTTCCCACAACACAATGTTGGGAAGAACCAAGCCAATACCAATCATCCCCAGAATCATGGCAAAGGCAAGCAAGAAGATCACACTACTGCCTACATCAATTATGATAAATTTGTTGGATGTATAACCCAAGTTGAGCCCACATTCAATGCCATCCATGTCAGAGGAGCGAATCATCAATGTGTTGTTACTACCCGTAGAGGCCGGATCACTGTTGTTGGTGCCTATCCAAGGCCAGTACACAATGCACAGTATAACCTCATAGAACATCTTGGGAACACACTAGCCCAAATATCCATCTTGGACCTTCTCCGCACTTCACCTCTCCATCAGGAGATCCTTGACTAAGCTCTCAAAGAAGGACATGTCCCCACAGACATTAACACCACCCAGTTTGACCCTTGTGGGACATCTATCCACAGCCTCTGCTTTATCCTTCAAAACATCTGACATGCCAGATGTTGCACCTGACCATACTCTCCCTCTCCGCATTGCCATCATGGTCAGAGACTTTGCCATCAAATGAGTCTTAACAGATAATGGCTCGGCCCTGAACTTGTGTACTTTGAAATTCATTCAGCAAATTGGGTTCACACGGGCTGATATAGCACATGAAGTAATCACTATCAAAGCCTATGACAACTTGGAGTGTACCTCTAAAGGTACTATTACTTTTCCTATTCAACTAGGCCCAGCAACACAAGATACCATTTGCCATGTTGTTGATCTTGACCTACCATTCAATATCCTCCTCGGCCGACCATGGATTCATTCCATCAAGACTGTACCATCCATGTACCATCAGTGCATCAAATTTTTGCATCAAGGCACTGAGGTTACCATCCATGCTGATCCCCAACCCTTCGCATACTATCGTGCAATGGAAGCATCATTCCCTCACTCCACTCATTGTCCTAGAATTGACATTGGTACTTATATTAACAGCTCATCCTGATCCCATTGCGATCCAGAAACCATTCTCACCTCCACCCTCTCTTCTGTCAAGATCAATAACCAAGGTTGTGGTGAATATAGCCTACATGATGCATTTTTCATAGGGGCCCTCCCACATGATCCACATACTCAAGGGCACCTGAGTCACCAAAGAAAGCCTATTGAAGAGCATCATGAAATCAAGAGAATGTGACCTATGACTTTTGAATCCCATGGCACATTAAACAGTCAAGAAATGGATCTTGACATTAATAGGTGGTTGTACTTATATTGCCAGCTCATCCTGATCCCATTGCAATCCAGAAACCATTCTCACCTCCACCCTCTCTTCTGTCAAGATCAATAACCAAGGTTGTGGTGAATATAGCCTACATGATGCATTTTTCATAGGGGCCCTCCCACATGATCCACATACTCAAGGGCACCTGAGTCACCAAAGAAAGCCTATTGAAGAGCATCATGAAATCAAGAGAATGTGACCTATGACTTTTGAATCCCATGGCACATTAAACAGTCAAGAAATGGATCTTGACATTAATAGGTGGTTGTACAAAGATTCCCCACCACCTGAAACTCAACTCCATGGCTACTTCAAAGATAAATACCCACAATCGCACAAGTACACTATTAAGCAATGGAACTATCAAGGCGGTGGTCTAGGACCACAAGAAGGCAGAAGCAAAGACCCAATTACAGCATCCAAAAACCCACAACATCAGGGTCTTGGCTTTAATACCCCTCGCCTGCATATACAAGGGCCCAATAGCACAACTGGGGGCACCAACATGACTAGTTTTCCCCTCTTGAATAGCCAGGACAACCTCATAGAAATTGAAGATATCCCTGAAGAGAAAGAAATCAGATCCTATGACGATATCTTTGACGATGACACCCTCCTAGGGACTTCTGTCCTCCAACAACTTGCCATCAATCTCATAGAACTTCCCCTCATTCACCCTCAATGCATAGATTGGGACCAACCAAGCATTGCACACATCGATGAGTTTCAAAGCACGAAAGCACTCCTAGAATTCATGGGGGCATCAGGCCCACAATCAATTCACAATTCAGAGTCAACTCACATCTATAAGCTTGACCCAGAAGGATACTTTGGGGAGGAGGCAAGCTTTAGCTGCAAAAGAGAAATAGAAAAAGTAAAACATGAGTCTTTATGTGAAAACCCTTCTGGGGCACATTCTGATTCCAAAATAGTAAAAATAAAGAGCATATCTTCTAGTGAAAACTTGGCAATTCAAGCGCTAGAAGATGAAGACTTGCCTCTTCCACCCATCTAGGATTACAGACCAGAGCAATCACCTATCATCATAGAAGAAACCAAGCCAATCAACTTGGGTATAGAGAAATGTCCAAGGATCACCTACATTGCGGCCAACATGACAGAAGGTGAAGAAATGGCTTTGATTGTGCTCCTTAGAGAATCAATCATAAATTTTGCATGGTCATATGCACACATGCCTGGGCTTGATCCTAATATTTTCATCCATCATCTAGTAGTGGATCCTAATGTCAAGCCAATAAAGCAGAAGCTAAGAAAAATGCATCCAAAAGTTTCCTTATTAGTCAAAGTAGAGCTTGAAAAAACTCCTCCAAGCCAAGATTATCAGAGCTATAGATTACTCCGATTGGATCTCTAACATAGTGCCTATCAAAAAGCCTTCAGGTGACATTAGAATATGCACAGATTTTAGGGACCTGAACAAGGCATGTCCTAAAGATGATTTCCCACTACCAAATATAGACATGATTGTAGACCTTACAGCAGGTCATGAAATGTTGTCACTAATGGATGGCTTTTCAGGCTACAATTAGATTCGTATAGCAAAAGCAGATCAACATAAAATAGCACTCATGACTCCATGGGGTACCTTCTACTACAACATGATGCCATTTGGGCTAAAGAATGTGGGAACCACATATCAGAGAGCGATGACATCAATCTTCCATGACATGATCCACAAGATCTTAGAAGACTATGTGGATGATTTTCTTGCTAAATCAAAGACACGCCATGAACACCTTGACATTCCTGAGAGTGTGTTTGATTGCCTATAGCACTATGGGTTAAACCTCAATCCAAAGAAATGTGTCTTTGGTGTTACATCTGGAAAGCTTCTAGGTTTCATAGTATCACGATGAGGCATAGAGATCAACCCCAAGAAGGTCAAAGCAATAACAGAAATGCCTCCACCAAGATCACTCAAACAGCTCAAAAGCCTACAAGGAAAGCTTCAATCAGTGCGTCGGTTCATTTCTCAACTAGCAGACAAGTGCCAACCTTTTACGCATCTCTTATGCAAAGACACAAGCTTCAAATGGGATCCCATATGTTAGAGAAGCTTTGATAAACTCAAGGAGTATCTAGCCAACTCTCCAATCCTAGTACCACCAGTTCCAGGACACCCTCTCATACTCTACATCTTGACAACCACTACAGCACTAGGGGAACTCTTAGCTCAGCATGATGATGAAAACAAAGAGAGAGCCATCTATTACATCAGTCAAACTCTCGTTGGCTATGAGCTTAATTACTCACCTATGGAAAAAGCATGCCTCGCAGTGGTCTTTGCCACTCAAAAGCTTAGACACTACATGCTCAGTCACATAATCAGGCTCATTTCAAAAGTGGATCCCCTCAAATATTTTTTATCAAGGACAACTCTCACAGGCCGTATGGAAAAATGGGTCATGTTACTTAGCAAGTTTGATATCCAATACATAGATTAGAAAGCAATCAAAGGACAAGTCATTGTTGATTAGCTAGCAAAGGCACCACTGGTGGATGCTTATCCCCTAATTATGGAATTCCCTGATGAACACTTATGTATGATCGAAGAACAACCCATGTGGAAGCTATACTTTGATGGCTCCTATAGATTACATGGATCAGGGGCAGGAATCCTATTTGTCACACCTCAAGGTGACTACATCCCAAAGTCATTCAAGTTGGGATTTTCATGTACCAATAACATTGTAGAATATGAGGCACTCATCTCAGGTCTCAAAATAGCCATTCAATGGAATATCATAGAACTGCAAGTGTTTGGAGATTCACAGTTGATTATCAAGCAAGTCCTAGATGAATATCAGATGAAGGATGACAAGCTGCTACCCTACAAAGAACTAGTGGACAAATTGAAAGAGCATTTCTTGAATCTACAATTCACACAAATACCCAGACTTCAGAACAAAGTAGCAGATGCAATGGCAACTATTGGATCTCTGTTAGAAATCCCTTGCGATGCATCACAATATGAATTCCTAGTCAAGCAGCTACATACACCAGCTTATGAGAATGCAGATGTAGAAATGGTGTGTGTCTTGGTTGGTCCTCAATCCCCATGGTACCATGACATCCATGCATATCTAAAGAATGGTATCATATCTCCCCATCTCACCAATAACCAACACCAAAACCTTATTCGCAGAGCTTCCCGCTACACTCTTGTAGCCAACACCTTTTATCGTCAAGGGTATCACAATATCCTCTCTATGTGTTTAGATTCAAATGAGGTCATCCTGGCTTTACAAGAGGTCCATGCTGGAATTTGTGGTGCCCACACGAGTGGCATGGTTCTAGCTAAGAATTTGCTTCAAGTTGGATATTATTGGCCAACCATGGAACATGATGCTTATGAGTTTGTCAAAAAATGTTTACCATGTCAGCAACATGCAAATTTGATTCATGCACTAGCACAAGACTTGCAGCCCATTGCACCACCTTGGCCATTTTCATGTTGGGGCTTTGACCTTGTTGGTTTAATCACTCCCCTTTCCTTAGATGGACACAAGTACATAATAACTGCCACAAAGTACTTCACCAAATGGGTTGAAGTGATTCTGCTCACCCTAACTATTGGCATTCAAATATCCAAGTTCATCCTTTACCACATCATTTTTTGCTTTGGCATACCATCTACCATCTTCACAGACCATGGCACACCTTTTGAAAACCAGCATGTGGATGATTTGTGTGCTAGACTCCACATCCATCACCGTTTCTCTAGTCCATATTTCCCTCAAGGAAATGGCCAGGCTGAGGCAACCAACAAAACTATCTTGAAAATCCTCAAGAAGGTTGTCAATGATTCTGGTCGTGATTGGCACCTCCAAATCAATCCCATCCTTTGGGCCTATCGGACTTCTTATCGCACTCCCACAGGCACCACCTCATATTCCCTTGTATATGGTGCCAAAGTCATTCTGCTGATCGAGGTCAAGCTCCCATCATTGCGAGTCTCCATGAAGAACTACACCACTGATGAAGACTATCATGTGGCCCATCTCACACAGCTAGACCTGTTAGATGAAAAAAGATAGCAAGCATATGATCACCTGGTTTCATACCAAAATTGACTCAAAAGGAGTTATAACAAGAAGGTTCATCCTAAATAGTTCTAGGTCAGTGACATGGTCCTCAAAGAAAATCAGAAGGTCCAAGCAAATAGAGAAAAGAAAGGCAAGTTTGAGCCTACTTGGCTAGGCCCCTATGTTGTCACAGCATGCTTCAGCTCTGGTGCCTATCAGCTATCTACACTAGAAGGTGAGCCTTTGAATGATCCCATCAACATCATACATCTAAAGAGGTTCTATGCTTGAACCAGATCCTACATATTCAAAAAATTCATAAAAATTGGAAAAAATATAAAAAAAATTTTAAAAAAGCAAAGAAAAAGAAAAATAATCATCCAATGGTGAAAACTTGGCAATTCAAGCGCCTTGGACAAGTATGTTAGTAAAAATCTGGCAAATAGGTGTCATAAATAGTGGACCGAGTCATTATCTATCAAACTCCCATTCCCCCCATCCCACCATCTCAGTCCTTTTCTTACCATCCCCATCCCCATCCACCATCCCCCAACATTCCTCTTTTTTCATAATCCTCAAGCCAATCCACCCTCTCGTCTATCCTATATCTTGCACATATCTTGTATCATATCTTGTACTATCTCCTATCTAGCACCGTCCTTCTTGTATATCTTGTATAGCGAGATCTTCCTATCCCCAATCCTGAGCTTCTGTCCATATCTGTTGTATATCTTTTCCTGTCCATTGTACATATCGTCCCACCTTGTTGTACATAACCTTGTCAGTCCTACAACAGCATTTGATTAGAACATCTTGTCCTACCCAGCCTTGTACTTTAGCAACATCACTTGTCAACTATTCTTTATCCCAGTGATTATTCTTTGACTTCATCATTTTCCCAACAACCAACAACACACATTCTCTCATCAATCAGCGGGTCCTTGAGGATGTATCCTTCCTCTTGTCAGACCTAATCTTCCACCAAGCACACCTGGTCCATGTCGATGTATCCTTCCACACATTCAGACCAATCTTCCCACCATCCCTCAATTAGTCCCATCAAATCTCTCTCCTTGGCAAAGGATGTCTTTTTGGAGTTATCATTTTGGTCTTGGATTTTGTTTTTTGGATCTTGTTAATCTTTTATGGCTTCTCATTGTTCTCTACTCAAAGTCACCACAATCTATTATATCATGGTGTGCTACAAATGAGGACAATTTGGGGCAAGGTCTTTTGCTCTTTTGCTTCTGCCTGTGATTCAGTCGTGTGTTTGTGGTTTCTTCAGCATCGTTTCCACCATGCCTCCTTCAGGTTTCATGTGTGATGCTAGAGCAACCCTGCGTATCTTTTTAGCATCAGTCCTATGCAACATTGGTGACAAGGCCTCGTGATCCTAGTATCCTTGGCAGGTCTCTCGCATTGCTATATTAAACTAGGTTGTGCTCTCCACATTTACACTTGGAGCTTCCCCAAATCCCCTGCATCTTGCATCATATAGATTAATCTTGCATCCTCATATAGCTGCATCCTGCATTTTGCATTCCATCTCATCTTGCATTCACCCATCTTTGCTCTTGGAAGCTTGGTTATTTATCTCCCCTGCTTCCTCATTCCTTCCTTCTTTGTTTCCTTTCGAGAAAATTCCACAACGTTTACTCGCGTTATTTTCTCGAGGGGGCACAACCCATCATTCCTCTAAATTCTAGCCTTGGGCATCTTATTTTCTTATCTTTGACGCCATGCCACTTGTGGCATCGCATCAAAGAGGGGCAAAATGTAGACACCTAAAAAAATTTTAGAAAATAAATTATTTTTACTTTTTGAAAAATCTCTGATGACATCATCATTTGTTAATTAATTATTTATTTAATTTATTTATTTATTTTTATGTCATTAAATCCCTTTACCTTAATTAAAAATATTTAATTAAGGAATCCCTCCCAAAAATGTTTAAATCTTATTTAAACATTAGCTCCTTATTTATTAATTATTTAATTAATAAATTGACCAAAAATTCTAAAATAAATTATTTATTTTTTTTTTGCCCAAAACTTGGCCAATTTCCTTAAGACCACTAACCTCTTCTAGAATCTTCTAATCCTCCTTTAATTCTGATTAAAGACTAATCCCATCATTTCCTAACCCTAATCCCAACTCAAAATATTTAATTAAGATTAAATATTTAATCCTCATATTTATTAAATTCATTTTAATAAATATTCTCAAAACCTAAACCATGGAAATAAATAAATATTTATCTATTTCCTAAAATCTATGTTTATCTTAAGGAAGTTCTAGACTCTTCTAGAAAGTATTATCCTTGTCCCCCTAATGATAATCATAATCCCCTCCCTAACCTTGTCACATTCCCTAACCAAGGTTAGCCAACTCCTAAGCTTAACCCAAAGTCAACAAACTTCTAGAAACTTCTCTTACATGCATTAAATGTATTTAAAGCCTCATTATCCCTCTTACATGCATTTATGATGCATTTAAGAAGCCCCTCACCCCTTTCTTACACCCTTTGACCTTGGGCACATCTCCCAAATTGTGCACATCCCTCCCATCTTTCAACCCAATGCCCTTATGACACTTGTCACAAGGAGGTGGCCCTGAACTAGCACAATCCATGTGCTCCCCTTTGAAATAATCTTGGCCCTTCTTAAGGATTTTGATCCTGGCCACTCATTCCTCCTTCCTAAAGCCTATAAATACTCCTCATTTCCAAGAGCAAAATACCCATTCACCTTTTATTTCAAGCAATGTTATAATGCTAGAATAGCTCTAAATCATTTAGCTTTCATACTAATTGTTAGTTTTAATCATTTTCAAGCATTTTTAGCTCACATCTTAGCATAGAACTAATGGATTAACTTAGTTTAATTCTTGTTTATGCATCATTCTCACATCTATTTTGGGTTCTAAAATCTACTTAATCATACTAGTTGCATAAATCTTGAGTTCTTGGAGCCTTAGGGGCAATTTTGGGTGTTCTACCCAATATTGTGCCATTTTTGGGGTGTTCATGAATCTCAATTCATCTTAGCATGCATTAGAATATGCTCCAAGTGCTTAGAGAGCACACCCACATCCCCTTAAGCAAGAGCAAATCAAACAGTGCTTGGGTGCACCTGTTTTAGCTCAATCTGAGGTGGCTTAGCTTAGAGTTTCTTTGTTTTGGATTGATTTCATGTTAGATTAAAATCTTAATGTTTGATTGATTTGAGCCTTTCAAAATAGATACAGGTATCCTCAAAAGCCTTGTCTACATTATCATGATGAGATATTGTGTGATATATTGCCTACGGATGCTTGTCATATGTTGCTCGGTAGGCCTTGGCAATTTGATAGAAATGTTTTATTTGATGGTCATGCTAACACCTATGTGGTTAGGCATGAAGGATCTAGACATAAGCTATTACCTTTACAGGAAATAGGGGCTAAGGGATGTGGAGTTATCAAGTGTTGTCCTTATGACAAACCTCAGGAGCAGAGGATTGATGAACCCATTCCTATAAAGCTTAATTTGAAAGAGAAGGAGAATGATATATCTGAAGAGTTTGTTGAGATTAAGAGGTGGATAGTCTTTCTAACAGAGATAGTACAGAAAATGATGAAATTTGTGACAAAGAGAGATGCGGAGGACATCGAGTTGGTTGAGGAATCTGGAGAATATGGTGTTTACTGAGGTACTAAGGTGGTCGGTAGTAAAGGGAATGGTCAGAGTTGGTTGTTATCAATTGCAGATAGAAAAGATAAGAGAAGTGGGAAGCAAGAAAATTTGTTGCGAGAGACAGTGGATGAGGTGAAGACAACTTGGAATGAAGGACAAGAGGAGATATGGGTTAAGAACAGATATGGCATACCTGTTCTGATTCCCTTAAGGCGTTCCTGATTTCCTTATGAGAAATCTTCTTAACCTAGGGTGTCTGATGCAGGAGCATCCTAGGATTCTTAGCTATCCTGTATCAACCAAAAATATGTTTGTCTCTAATGGTAGATTAGTAGTTTTGATCTTTTTTTGGTAGATTATTGGCTCAGTTTGGGAGATTGGTTGCTCGGTTTATGTGGTTACCAGAGTGCTCAATCTTTGAAGAATTCTTGGTAACTAAATGTGTCAGTTGCTTCTGGCACTTGGTGATAACTGTGTTGCTCGTTCATGCTTGGCATGGTTGGTTATCTGGTGCTCAGTGTTCTTGCTAACCGACTTGGTTATTTGGATGAATTGGCTTGGTCAACTGGTGCATTTAATTTGGGTCACATTCCTCATGTTATGGATTGACCATTGGAATGTGGGGACCTAGATCTAGCATGTTGCATTCTTCTATGCAGATCTAATGACCATTTGGGGCCATCTTGGAGAATGTAACTATTGTAAGGCTATTTTGTAAGCTGATTGATGTTTTGGCATTTAATAATTGTTCGTAGGAGTTAATTGTTTCATCTAGCTGACTTGTGGCTAAGGATGAGTATTTAAGTAGATGTTTGGGTAGTTGTTTTGGAGGAGGGGTGGTGATAGTAGAGTTAGTAGCTTGCGAGCTTAGGCATCAAGAAGATTGTTTGGAAGTTGTGAGTACAAGTTTAGATCTTTCCTGGGACCGTACCAGTGCCCTGTCATGTTGTAGACCTGGGCTAGCTAGGTGGTAAAGTTGTGAAAAGATTTGGATCCTGTGAGATCTTGTAGACTGTTACTTGATTTGTAATTGGTTGTAACTAAGAAGGCCTTACAACCCAGCACATTACATGTAATCAGTGGATTTATGAATAAAGATTCTAGTTTTATATTAGATCTGGTGTTATTGTTGTGGAATTCCATAATGTTGTGGTTTGGCTACAAGGTCAGATAGTCCTTCATTGGATCATCCATCCTTGACTGCATCAAACATACCTATGTCATTAATACTACCAATTATTTCACAAAATGGGTCAAACTGGTCCCATTAAGATCTACTATGGCTAAAACAATCTATAGCTTTCTCCTAAACAATATCATTTCCCATTTTGGATTGCCTTCCACCATTATCTTTGATAATATTACATATTTCAAAAGTGGGGAGGTGAAGAAATTATTTGACAAGTTTCACATCTAGAAATGCTTCTCTTCACCATATTACCCACAATCCAATGGTCAAGTTGAGGCTTCTAATAAGAGCACTGAGAGAATTTTATGAAAAATGGTAAACAAGCATGGGAAATACTGGCATGTCTAGTTAACATATGCATTGTGGGCCTATCGCATGATTATTCACATGGATATGGGAGCTAAACCCTATAGCCTCGTATATGGTGTTGATGTTATAATGCCCCTTGAGTTAGAAATACCATCTATTCATTTTTCTCTAAAAGGGTTTATAGATGATGACACTATGTCAATATCTTGCATGAGCCAGAACTATTGGATGAGTACTATCTCAAGGCCCTCCAAAACCTACAAGATTACCAAAAGTCTCCCTCCAAACAATTGTTGAGAAACATGTGTCTCAACCTTGCAAAGATTTTCCAAATGATTCCAAAAAATGTTATTGGTAGTTTTCCACTTGTTGGTGCCTTGGAAAAGGGTGTATAAGTTGTCAAAAGAAGCTATGTCCTTAGTGTAATATAGGAGGGCCATTTTTAGAGCATAGATGACACAATTCATAACTTTTATGAGGGTCAAAAATAGGGAACAAACTTTTGGACGTGAGTACTATTTTTAACCTGGTTTTTTCTATCTTGAAAAAATAAATGTCAAGAATGGGCAACATGTGGCATGGAGGTTTTTCCCATGGTATTGTAAAACCACAAGTGGTTCCTAGGTTGTGAAATGCCTATATAATGAGGGCTTGGGGAGGATTTTGCATCATGGAGTTTTGTTTGCAAGGCTGGGTGCTAGAAGGATGCTAGTGATGTCTCTCCAAGCTTGAGTTGAGGTGATGCTCTTGTAAGAACTTGCATTGCAAGTGTATTGTAATCATTTGTTGATTTGGTAATACATTATGTAGGTTTTAGAGTGTGGGGTTTTTCTCCCGTAAGGGTTTTCCCTATGATAATCACTATGTTATGTGCTCATTATTTTATTCATGCTCTTGTATGTTTCTAGAGATTCTTGTAATTAGTTAAATATAAATTTGCATAATCGTTCTCTCAAAATTAGCGTAGGAAGTGATTCCGCACACCTTTATTTTTTTACAAGTGGTATCAGAGCCTGGCCAATTTTGGTTCTATTTGTTGGGTATGGGGCTTTTTGAGATAATTAAGGTTTGAGTAGGAGCTTGTGAAAAGTATTTCATTTTCAATATTGCAGGATCGTAAAGATGGCAAGCATGTCGAGGAGGATTGATGTAGAGAATTTTTCTATCATGAACTTTGAGATGTGGAAGCTAAAGATGGAAGATTTGTTGATAGATTGTGATCTATGGGATGTGGTCGATGAGAATAAGTTGAGCCCCATATATCTAGTTTTAGTTGTACAATATGATGTGATGGATAGGAAAGCTAAAGGTCTTTTAAGACTATGTCTTGTAGTCAATTATGATTAATGTCCATGAAGAGTCTACTACGAAGAAGCTTTGGAAGAATCTAAGTGAGATCTATCAAGAAAAATCACTTGTGAATAATATTTTCTTAAGGAATAAATTGTATTCCTTAAAAATGGAAGAAGGTCGACAAATTTTTGAGCATTTGGAAATCTTTAATATGTTGGTGACTCAGTTGACCTTTTTTGGGATGTCAATGGATGAAGAAGAAAGGTGCAAAATCTTTCTATGTTTGTTGCTAGACTCATGGGACAGCCTTGTCATGGCCATAGGGAGAACTTCAGTTGTCTTGAAGATGGAGGATGTTGTTGGTTCTCTACTTTATGAGGAGATGAGAAGGAAGGTCTCTCTAAATGCCAAAGAGGCTTTGAATATTCAAGGGAGACCAAAAGAAAGAGGCAATAATGAAAAGAAGCATGGCCATTCTAAGTCCAAGAAGGGGAGATCAAAGTCCCCTGGTAAGTCAAAGGCAATATGTTGGAACTATGGAAAACCCAGATACTTATGAAAGGACTATAAAAAAGAAAAGAAAAAGAAAAAGAAGAAGAAGTAGGCTTGGCCACTCGTGTAGGTGATAATGCATGGTTGATAGACTCAAGTGCATCTTTACACATGACTCCTAATAGAAATTGATTTGGTAAGTATGAAAAATTTTATGGTGATAAGGTGTATTTGGGTGATAATTTTGTTCTTGATATTGTTGACCATGGAAGTATTCATGTGAAATTTTCTGATGGTATTATTAGAAGATTTGACGGTATCTTGCATATCCCAAGACTAGTGAGGAATTTGTTATATGTTAGAAAATTAATAGATGTGGGTGTGCATGTATAGTTCTCTGAAGTGGGTGTGAAAATGGTAAGAGATTCTATGGTGATAGCAAGAGGAAGCATATTGGGTACATTGTACCATCTTTATGCATGAGCAATAGAGTGCAATAGTACTTCTAATAGGATTGTGAAAAAGACTACTTAGTTGGAAAAGGAGAGAGTTTCTCTTTCAATAGATGGTCATGGTTTTTGGGTACCCAAAGGTGCTTTGTCAAGTGAATCAAAGTTTCCTGTAGAGAAGACAATGTTATGGCACTAGCAACTCGGCCACATAGGTGAGAAGGGTCTACGAAACTTGAAAAATAAGAACCTTGTTCATGGGTTGAATGATTGCAATCTTGAATTTGATTTTTGTGAGCATTGTATTTATGGAAAATAAAACCACATTCAGTTTTACTCGAGTTCTCATACATCTTCATGTATTTTGGATCTAATCCATTTGGATGTATTTGGTCTAGTTGATGTTCCTTCTATTGGTAGATCATTTTATTATGTTTCTTTCATTGATGATTTCAATAGAAGAACGTGGGTTTATTTTCTTAAGAGTAAAGCTAAAGTTTTCAGTTATTTCAAAGAATTTAAATAAATGGTTGATTTGCAAACTGAAAAGAAGATAAAGTGTTTGAGGACATATAATGGCGATGAATATTTCTCTAATGATTTTGATACATTTTGTAAAGATTGTGGTATTAAAAGACATAAAACAAATTTGTATTCTCCACAATAGAATGGAGTTGTAGAAAGAATGAATAGGACCTTGATGGAGAAGGCTAGGAGTATGCTAAGTGGTGTTGGACTAGAACAAAAGTTCTGGGTTGAAGTTGTAGCCACTACATGCTACCTGATAAAAAGGTCTCCTACATCATCTCTTATTGATAAGATGTCAATAGAAGTGTGGTCGGACCAAAAGCCTTCACTTAGACATCTGAGAGTGTTTGATTGTGAAGCATGTGCTCATGTGCCAAAGGAGAAGCGAACAAAATTGGATAATAAAGTTGTTAAATGTATATTCATCATATACAGTTATGGGGTGAAAGGATACAAGCCTTGGGATCTTGTTCAACATAAGGTATTTTATTCCAGAAGTGTTATTTTTAGAGAAATTAAGCCTTCTTTTGTTATAGTGCAGCCAGAACAAGTAGAAGAAAGGAAAGATGTGATTCAACTACCTGCTACACCAAATAAAGTTGAATCAACACCCTTAGACAAGAAGTCGAGGAAATTTTTACAAGTTCTGAATCATTAGAGGAAGAAGAGGTACCTAAACTTGAACTTGAAAATGACTAGATCTTGTTCGAAGGTCTACTAGAAAAACAAAACCACCTAAAAGGTATGGATATTCTCCTGATGATTGGAGGTGTATATTTGCTTTGAATGCTAATATTGATGAACTAAGATCTATAAATGAGGCTCTTGGTATGAATGACTTAGAGTCTTGGAAAAGTGCCATGGATGAAGAGATGGCTTCTCTTAAGAGGAATGAAACATGGGACCTTGTACCATTGCCTGAAGGACGAAAGCTTGTTGGTTGTAAATGGGTGTTCAAAAAGAAGACTAGTTCAGATGGAAGCATTGATAAGTATAAAGCACGTTTGGTTGCAAAGGGTTACTCCCAAGTTGAGGGAGTAGATTATGGTGATATTTTTTCTCTTGTAGCCAAAATGACATCCATTTGATTTTTGCTTTCTATTGCAGCATCTTATGATCTAGAGATTGAGAAAATGGATGTGAAAACAATTTTCCTTCATGGAGACTTGGAGGAAGAAATTTACATGACACAGCTAGAGCACTATATGGCGAAAGGTAAAGTCATTTGATCTGTAAGTTGAAGAAATCCTTGTATGGTTTAAAACAAAGTCCTAGGATGTGGTACCAGAAGTTTGATACATATGTGTTGAGTTTGGGATTTGTGCAGTCTAAATTTGATCATTGTATATATTTCAAATCTAATGATGATTGTTTTCTGGTTATTGTCTTATATGGCAATGGCATGTTATTTATTGGCAAAGGAAAAGGTTTTATTGTAGAATTAAAATCTCAGCTCTCAACAAAGTTTGAAATGAAAGATCTTGGTGCAGCAAAGCACATTCTGGGAATGGAGATTATAAGAGATAGACAAAATACAAAGCTTTGGCTAGGCCAGAGCAAGTATGTTGGTACTATTTTGAAAATATTCAATATGCAGGGTTTTAGACCATTGTGTGTTCCTGTTACATTGGGAACAAAGCTTACTAGTTCACAGTGTCCTGCATCCCCATTGGATATGGAAGAGATGAGTTGAGTACCACACCAAATTTTTGTTGGAAGTTTGATGTATGTTATGGTTTGTACAAGACCAGACATTTCCCAAGAAGTGGGAGTACTTTCCCATTACATGTCTAATCTAGGAAGAGCACATTGGGATGCAGTAAAAAGAGTTTTTAGATACTTGCAGGGTACCTCAGAGTACTCTATATATTTTCATGGAATAGGAAATTAGCATTCCTTATATATTCGAGGCTATGTGGATTCAGACTGGGCTGGTGATATTGATAGAAGAAGATGGTGCAATCAGTTAGATGAGAAAGCGATAGGATGTGGTCACTTTTTCCACTACTGAGGTAGAGTATATGGTAGCTACTCATGCTTCCAAGGAAGCCATTTGGCTTAAGAGATTGTGTCTAGATATAGAATTCAAACATGGTGTAGTGACAATTTATAGTGACTGTCAGAGTGCAATCTACCTAGCAAAGAACCTGACAATTCATGCCATGACCAAGAACATTGATGTACAATATCATTTTGTGAGAGATGTGATTGAAGATGGTAAGGTGAAGCTAGAGAAGGTAGAAACTTTGGTGAATGTTGTTGATGCATTAACTAAGCACATGAGCACAGAGAAGTTCATATGTTGTTCAGAGTCAATGGGCCTCTCAGCCCCTAGCAATTAAGTCCATAATAGTTTGGATCCCCCGACTCTTGCAAGGTGTTCAACAAGTGGGAGAATGTTGAGAAACATGTGTCTCAACCTCGCAAAGTTTTTCCAAATGATTCCAAAAAATATTGTTGGTAGTTTTCCACTTGTTGGTTCCTTGGAAAAGGGTGTATAAGTTTCCAAAAGAAGCTATGTCCTTAGTATAATATAAGAGGGCCATTTTTAGAGCATAGATGACACATTTCATTGCTTTTATGAGGCTCAAAAATAGGGAACAAACTTTTGGATGCGAGTACAATTTTAAACTTGGTTTTTTCTATCTTGGAAAAATAAATGTCAAGAATGGGCAACATGTGGCATGGAGGTTTTTCCCATGGTATTGTAAAACCACAAGTGGTTTCCAAGTTGTGAAATTCCTATATAATGAGGGATTGGGGAGGAGTTTCCATCACGAAATTTTGTTTGCAAGGATGGGTGCTAGAAGGATGCTAGTGATGTCTCTCCAAGCTTGAGTTAAGGTGATGCTCTTGTAAGAACTTGCATTGCAAGTGTATTGTAATCATTTGTTGATTTGGTAATACATTATGCAAGTTTTAGAGTGTGGAGCTTTTCTCCCGTAAGGGTTTTCCCCATGATAATCATTGTGTTATGTGCTCATTGTTTTATTCATGCTCTTGTATGTTTCTTGAGATTCATTTAATTAGTTAAGTATAAATTTGCATAATCATTCTCTCAAGATTAGCGTAGGAAGCGATTTTTCACACCTTTGCTTCCTTACAACAATAACATCATAATGTTCTTTCTCACACATTTAAAGTGGGTGATCTTGTCCTCTATGAGAACCAAATAAATGTAAATGTGCCACCTAACTGAAGAGGAAATTTCAATCCCAACTAGTTAAGTCCTTACATCATCACCTTTGTTTATGGATTTGGAGCTTATGGTCTATCTAACATGGACGGTACCCCACTCAAAGAGCCTATAAATGTGATATGCCTATGACAATACTATGCTTACAATACAAATGTGTCACATACTCAGTCTCACAATCTCATGGGTGACTCTGATATGACATCCCTTCATGAACACATAAGTGAATGAATTAGGTATTATGATGTGTATGTATTGATGCAGGGGCATCCAAGGTTAAGGCAAGGGCATTATGTGTCCTTGATGAAACTGCATGGAGTGTTTGTATTTTGGCCAGTTTTACTCGGTTGCAGCCTTGACCGATGATCTCAGTCATTGAAGGAAGTTTGGTCACTGAAGAAACTCAGTAGTCTCTGGCGCTAGGTGAAAGTGTTACTAGGTCATGCCTACGGTGCTCGATCGACATTGGTGCTCGGCGATGCTCGGCGTGCTTGGTAATTTTACTGTCGCTCGATAGTTCTGACTTACCGACTGGAGTTCTGTGTGATTTATTGAGCCAACTTGGTGAATTAATTGTTGGTAGCCATTGTCTTGGGCTGACATGTAGAATTAAATGTTTGTATACATTTGTAAGCTGACTTGTATGGCATTTAATTATTTTTTTGGGGAGTTAAGGGTTTCATCTTGCTGACTTGTGGTTGATGATTAGTATTTAAGGAGGGCTTGGGTAGATGTTGAAGGATAGAATTTTGGGAGAAGAACAACTTAGCAGATCTGGAAGTCAAATGCGAATCTTGAGAGTGAAGTTGTGGAAAATTTCTTGATGTCCTTGTCGATCAGATTGTAATCTGATAGTCATTTGTATCAGAGCTAGGGGTTTGCATACTTGGGAACAAGGAGATTTCTTGGAGGCTTGCAAGCTCAAGTTTAGATCTGCCTTAGGGTTTCTATCAGCTTCTGATTATCTTCAGAGCTGAACTAGTTGAGATTGTATTGGATCTGGTTGTGGATCTTGTAGAATTTTTTCATTTGTAATTGGCGCTAACCTGGAAGGCCTTACAGTCGGGCATGTTAATGCAAATTACTTGAAATATTTATGGTGTTGTCTATTGTGTTGAGTATTCTGCTGTAGTAGTCTCTCTGTTGTGATGATCTCTCTGTGCGTAGTCTCCTGAGCCCTCCCCTCACCTCTTCCAATGATACATGTAGCTCCATCTCTCATTGATTGCATCTGCCACCACCTGCATCATTTTTTTTTTAGGAATGAATGTTGAAGCCTTTGGCAGTCATTCTGTAGCAATGGTTGTTGCATTCATGACTATGATTGCCATTGATGTCAACACAGTGTTATTTTCGAGTTTAGCAGAGAAGCAGGCATGATTTTGTTTTGCCCACATGTTATATTGTAGATTGAGTTATGCATAGTTGATGATATGTTCTTTGGTGTGTTATTAGCCTATGTTTAAGAGTGCAAAAAGAAATTCATTTATTCATGAAAGTTATAAGCATTTTGGTGGAAGCAGTGTTCTAGCAGTATTCCTGTGTAGCGGTTTTTGGTAATCGGAGGATATCTCCTAACCGGGATGGAATCTGATTCTATGCAGTTAAAGGGAAGTTTGAGACTCATTTTTGGTGATGTGGTTCATAGTGCAAACTTCGAGGTCACATGATTGGAAAGTTATTGTATCTGGAAGCCGACAATTTTATGTAATTCTGATATAGCGTGTTGAAATTATTATTTTGTATTTGCATGCTGACTCATTTGTAATTATTTGAGTGTGGTATAAAGGAAGGAATGTTTTCCTTTTTATATGAGACGATTGTAATAGTTGTGATATGAAATTATGAAAGTTGTGATGCGAATGTATGCATGAAGTGAAGAAAAGAGCTAATTTAGTGATGAAGGAAGACTTGAAAAGTACAGAGATCTGGATTAGTGATCTTGTGTAGTAGAGAATATAATTTTGGCACAATGTGAAGGAGGTAACATATTTCTTATTATTCTATTGAATAATCCTAAGATATGTTGGACAGTGAGTTCAGAGATCTTGCCTTGAACCTGTTTGGGCAATGGGTCCTTCTGTCTTCCATAACTCCTAACAGGATTAGAATCTTTTAATAGGGATTCAAAATCTTCTAACAGAGATTCATATGTACTGAATGTATTTCATAAGACTCCTAACAGGGTCCATCCTTTAACAAGGAACTTTCATGTTAGTACATCATTTTATGGGCATCATTCCCACCAGGGTTTACACTTTGATCAAGAGGTTCCCTAGTTAACATATCTTGTGTTATTGTGTCATTGTGTATGATTATCCTTCTATAGTTGGTTACTGCATTAATTATATGGTTTAAAGTTGTTGAAGTTGATATTAAAGTTAATGATGATAAATGGTTTAATTATCAAATAATTGATTCACCCCCCCCCCCCCCCCCCTCTCAGTTATCTTGGTGGTCTTTACTTTCTAACAATTGGTATCAGAGCAGCAGGTCCTTGAAAAAGAAGTTTAACAACTTAAGGAAATCTATGGCGAATTTCAAGAAAGAAAGCCCTAAGTTTGATGGAGTAAATTTTGACAGCTAAAAATAAAAGATGAAGACACATCTCTTGTGTTTAGGACTAGGTTATTGGTTGATTAGAAAAAATGAAAGGACTATAATTAAGGAAGACAATCTTGAAACAAGTTCTAAAGATGAGGTAGATCTATTTATGTGTAATATACTTGCAAGAGAAGCACTTTTATCAGCACTTCTGAAGAATGAATATAGTCAGGTAAAAGGTTTAACTAAATCTCATGATATTTGGAAAGCTTTACATTCTACTTTTGAAGGTGATGAACATGCAAAGAAAGCTAGGTTACATAATTGGATTTGTTCATTTGAAGACATAAGAATGATGGAATATGAATCTGTTAGAAGCTATATTGGTAGGATGTCAGAAATTGTTGCAAGAATAAAGTCTTGTGGAGGTGAAAAGATAGAGAATGAAGTAATATGGAAGATTTTGAGAACATTGACACCGGTATTCAAGCAGACTACACAAATGATTGAACAAGTGATACCTTGTACACCAAACTTTTCAAGAGAGACTCTTCTTGGAAGATTGGAAGCAGTAGAGATGAATTTGAGATTATCAGGAGAACTACCTAGAGTGGAGATAGCATTCAGTGCTCTTAGCATCAGACCGAATTTGTCTAGAAGTACAAGTGTGAATGGAGATTATGCCAGCAGTAGCAGATCCAAATCTGATGAAGATAAGAAGATTGAAGAAGGTATTGCCTTGCTTGTGAAAAGAGAACCAGATGGTAAGAAAAAATTTTAATGTTGGACATGTCAAGAATATGGTCATTTTGCATCTAAGTGTCCTAAGAGAGTTAAGAAGTACAAGAACAATTTTAAGCCTACAAGATCTAAAGAATGTTATTATGCAAATGATGAAGAAATTGAAGCAGGAATTGAAAGACATTTGAGTGACAGTGATAATGATAACTTTGATGATAGGATTTGTAGCAATTAAGGAAGAAAATTTTGAATCTGATATTAAAAAAGAAAAAGCTTTAGTTTCCCAAGTTGAAAAGAAAGTTGATTGGATTATAGACAGTCGTTGTTCACATCATATGATTGGTGATAAAGGAAAATTCATAAAGTTTAACAATTATGATGGAGGAGTTGTTAAAGTTGGTAACAATGCACCTTGTTTGATTAAAGTTATAGGATCTATTACTCTTGATGGAAAGACTAATACTGATGATGTTTACTTTGTTGATGGATTGAAACATAATCTTTTGAGTGTTGGACAGTTAGTGGATAAAGGATATCAAGTTTGGTTTACTGAGAAAACTTGTGTAATTAAGGATAAAGATGGAAATCTAACTGGAACTGGATCTAGAACCAGAGGTAATGTATTTCAGTTGAACCCTATTGAGATGACATGCTTGATGACTAAGATTGATGACAATTGGTTATGGCATAGAAGGTTTTGTCATATAAACTTTGATAATATTGTGAAAGTGAGTTCTACACTTGCAGTAAGAGACTTATCTAAGATTATGAAGCCTACTAACATGATTTTCAAGGAATGTGTGATGGCTAAACAGAAAAGGAGTTCATTTCTTAGCAAGAAGTTCACATCTACAGAAAAGTTAGAGATTGTTCATACAGACTTGAGCAGTCCTACTAGGACTAGAGGATTCTATGGAGAAAGGTATTTTATGATTCTTGTTGATGATTTTACAAGAATGATGTGGATTGCATTTTTGAAAGAAAAATTTGAAGCATTTGATAAGTTTAAGGTCATGAAGAATAAAGTTGAAAATGAATCAGGAATGAGGATTAAATGTTTGAGATCCGATAGAGGTGGAAAATTTATATCTAAAGAGTTTAACACTTTTTGTGAAGTGAATGGTATTAAGAGACAGTTATCAGCCCCTAGAACACCTGAACAAAATAGTATTGTAGAAAGAAAGAATAGATCAGTAACTGAAGAAGCTAGAGCTATGTTATTTGAAGGTGATTTGGCAAAGACATTTTGGAGAGAAGCAGTGAATACAGTAGTATATACAATGAACAGAGTACAAATCAGAGCAGACATAGATAAGACACCTTATGGATTATGGTTTGGACATGCACCCTCAGTTAAGTATTTTAGAATTTTTGGAAGCAAATGTTATATTAAGAGAGATGATGATATAGGAAAGTTTGATCCTAGAAGCGATGAAGGAATTTTTCTTGGATATTCTTTGAAAAGCAAAGCATATAGATGTTACAATAAGAGAACTAAAACTATTGTTGAAAGTACAAATGTAAAAGTTGATGAGAAGTTTAAAATTTAGGAAAGAATGCTTGATTATGAATCTGATGAAGGAACTAACCCTCAGCCTAACATTGAAACTACTGAATAATTTTTTGAGACTGACAGTGAATTGTTGAATGAAAGTCATGCTGAAGAAAATAGAGAAGAATCTACAGTTGAAGAAAGGTCAATGACTATGACACCTAACAGGTATATATCAAGACATCATCCTATTGAGCAAGTTATTGGAAGTTTGGACAGAGGAGTTATGACTAGAAAGAAGGTACATTTATGTTTGATTGCTCAAATTGAACCTAAGTCTACTAATGAAGCTTGTGAAGATGAACATTGGATTAAAGCTATGAAAGAAGAATTGGATCAGATTGAAAAGAATAAGACATGGGAATTGGTCCCTAGAGCTAAAGACAAAAATGTGATTGGAACCAAATGGGTATTCAGGAACAAAATGAATGAACAAGGAGAAGTAATTAGAAACAAAGCAAGATTGGTATGTAAGAGATACAGCAAGAAGGAATTGACTATGAAGAGACTTTTTCCCCTGTGTCAAGACTTGAAGCAGTAAGAATATTTTTGGCTTATGCAGCATTTAAGAAATTCATAGTGTATCAAATGGATGTGAAGTCAGCATTTCTGAATGGTGAATTAGAGGAAGAAGTCTACATTTAGCAGCCTGAAGGTTTTCCTTTGACTCAAGAAGGAGACATGGTATGTAAACTAAAGAAAGCATTATATGGACTAAAGCAAGCACCTAGAATTTAATATGCTAGATTAGATAAATATTTGTTAAAATTGGGATTTACAAAAGGAACAGCTGATAGTAACTTATACACAAAAGAAATTGAGAATAGATTGTTAGTTTTGGTTATTTTTGTTGATGACATTATTTTTGGAGGAGAAGATGAAGCTAGTGACAAATTTGCTGATGAAATGAAGACAGAATTTGAAATGAGTATGATTGGAGAAATGAAATAATTTTTGGGATTACAAATAACACAAAACAAAGATGATAGCTTTATAAGTCAGACAAAGTACTTGAATGATTTGTTGAAAACATTCGGTATGGAGAATTGTAAACCAGTTGGAACACCTATGGTTATAGGACATAAACTATCTAGTAAAGATGAGACACCAGAAGTTGAGCAAAAGAAATACAGATCTATGATTGGTGGATTGCAGTACTTGACACACACTAGACCAGATATACAACATTCAGTTGGGATGGTAGCAAGATTTCAAGCTGAACCTAGAGAGTCACATTATGCAGCAGTAAAAAGGATATTGAGATATCTTAGAGGCACAATGGACTATGGACTATAGTATGAAAATTCTAATGATTTTACCCTATGTGCATATACTAATGCTGATTGGGGAGGCAGTGTTGATGACAAGAAAAGCACCAATGGTGGAGCCTTTTTTCTTGGAGGAAGATTAGTTTCTTGGTTGAGCAAAAAGTAAAATTGTATCTCACAGAGTACAGCAAAAGTAGAATATGTAGCAGCAGCAAACAATTGTAATCAGATAATATGGATGAAGCAGATGTTGATGGACATTGGAATCAAGTTTGATGAGCCTATTGTCATATATTGTGACAATACAAGTACAATTAGTATGTCTAAGAATCCAGTTTTACACTCTAAAACAAAGCATATAGAGATCAAGTATCATGTTGTAAGAGAGAAAGTTGTAGATAAAGAAGTCAGACTAGAGTAGATAAGCACAAAGGAGCAGATAGCAAATATATTTACTAAGCCTTTGCCTAAGGATACATTTGAGTATCTGAGAGGTATGCTTGGGGTTATGCCCCAACCTAATTTTGAGTAATGATGCAGTTGGTTGCATCCGTCCAGTGGTTTATGGCCCTATCTATTTTCTGGATTGGATGTTGGTACTTCCTCTATGGGGGAGTATGTATCTGAGCTGAGTCATTGAGGACTCTTGTGAATGCATTTTTTGAATACTGTATTTTGACATTAAGCTATTGTTTGACATAGTGATAAAATTTATGTCATTGATGTCAATGGGGGAGAGAATCATGAAAAACTTTGAGGAAACATTGAGGAACTACATTTGTTGAGAGATTGAATAGGATAACAAAGCAAGATTTGATTGATGATGAGTAGCAGTGTAGTTGAGCAATAGTGATTAGATTTTTGGAACATTGGATGTTTTCATCTATGTTGCCATCAATGCCAATGGGGGAGATTGTTAGGAATGAATGTTGAAGCCTTTGGCAGTCATTCTGTAGCAGTGGTTGTTGCATTCATGACTATGATTGTCATTGATGTCAACACATTGTTATTCTAGAGTTTAGTAGAGAAGCAGGCACAGTTTTGTTTTGTGCACATGTTATATTGCAGATTGAGTTATGTGTAGTTGATGATATGTTCTTTGGTGTGTTATTAGTCTATGTTTAAGAGCGCAAAAAGAAATTCATTTATTCATGAAAGTTATAAGCATTTTGGTGGAAGCAGTGTTCTGGCAATATTCCTGTGTAGCAGTTTTTGGTAATCGGAGGATATCTCCTAACCGGGATGGAATCTGATTCTATGCAGTTAAAGGGAAGTTTGAGACTCATTTTTGATGATGTGGTTCATAGTGCAAACTTCGAGGTCACACGATTGAAAAGTTATTGTATTTGGAAGCCGACAGTTTTATGTAATTCTGATGTAGCGTGTTGAAATTATTATTTTGTCTTTGCATGCTGACTCATTTGTAATTATTTGAGTGTGGTATAAAGGAAGGAATGTTTTCCTTATTATATGAGAGGATTGTAATAGTTGTGTTATGAAATTATGAAAGTTGTGATGCGAATGTATGCATGAAGTGAAGAAAAGAGCTAATTTAGTGATGAAGGAAGACTTGAAAAGTACAGAGATCTGGATTTGTGATCTTGTGTAGCAGAGAGTGCAGTTTTGGCACAGTGTGAAGGAGGTAACATATTTCTTATTATTCTATTGAATAATCCTAAGATATGTTGGACGGTGAGTTCAGAGATCTTGCCTTGAAGCTATTTGGGCAGTGGGTCCTTCTGTCTTCCATAACTCCTAACAGGGTTAGAATCTTTTAATAGGGATTCAAAATCTCCTAACAGAGATTCATATGTACTGAATGTATTTCATAAGACTCCTAACATGGTCCATCCTCTAACAAGGAACTTTCATGTTAGTACATCATTTTGTGGGCATCATTCCCACCGGGGTTTACTCTTTGATCAAGAGGTTCCCTAGTTAACATATCTTGTGTTATTGTGTCATTGTGTATGATTATCCTTCTATGGTTTGTTAATGCATTAATTATATGGTTTAAAGCTGTTGAAGTTGATATTAAAGTTAATGATGATAAATGGTTTAATTATCAGATAACTGATTCACCCCCCGCCCCCCCCCCCCCTCTCAATTATCTTGGTGGTCTTTACTTTCTAACATTGGCATACTAAAGGGTGATCGAGGTCTCCAACTATACCACCTTGGGCCGCATCAACCTACCACTAGAGCTCATTAACCTAGAGGTGAAGGGTTTCATGCTCCTAGTTGGTACTCTCAGCCCTAACTGACTCGGGGTCTCACTCCTAGACAGCCTGGTCTACTCCCTCAAAACACCTTGTAGCTCAAGACTCAATTGGTCAAACTGATCTACATGATGCCCCATTGTCTTATGGGACCTATAAACATCTAATACCTCACCTAGGATGGGAACACTTGGTGTTGCCTCCAAAAGTGTAAAAATATAACTCGACCATTGGCTGACGCTCTCTACATCTATGAGAGATAAGAAGCATATGTGTGTGTGTGTGTGTGTGTGTGTGTGTGTGTTTGTGTCTGTGTCTGTGTTTGTGTCTGTGTCTGTGTACATCAAGATAAGAAAATCATCTACAATTACTACATCAAATAAATCACAAACCATATGTACCTATATCTCCAACTTGCTAGTCTAGGTCAAGTAGGGGCACTTGGCTGCTTGAGGCCCCAGGTGTACCCACAAATGGTGTCAATGCTGGTGGAAGCCTCTAGAGACAAAGGTGCTTGTGCCTCATGTTTCGATGACCCCACCTGTGGGGGTTGCACTACTGTAGCTGTATCTAGCTGCGGTGATGTCACCCTCTATCTCTATCACAGTCTCTCCTCCTCTTGTTATTGTTAATGTGGAGGACTCCTCACAAGGGAGCCCTATGCACCTTGCTATGGGGGTGGCTCATCCTTTGCATCCTCACCTAAGGGTCCAAGATCTCTAGTCACTACATCTGCTAGGAAAATGGGGGCAGGCCCCGCTTGGGCTCACCAGTACCACTGAACAAAACCATTTGTCACCTTGACATCATCTATGTCTAATTTCAGGGGTGCATCATCATCTGCCTCCCTTGGGGAGCTCTCCGAAGAATCCTCAAGGGTGGGATGAGAATGATCATGTGGTCGTGCGGGACTCTTTGTTTATCGAACATAGGTAGGGGGTGCAATAGGAAAATTCTGCACCTGGTTGAATTGGTGCATTCATCGCCTCCAATAGTAAAACATCACTATGTAACTTTGACGGCCTACAAGGAAGCAGTTGCACTACATGTGTGTCAAATCTCTCACCCTCCAAACTGTCATACCTTGGTATGGATGACAAAGGATATGGCTCATGCCTAGAAGGACTACAAGAAATTGTTAGTGAGTCAAGTCGCCAAATCCCCAATCACCTTGTTGTAAGGGATAAGTATGGGCGTGAGGGAGAAAGACAACAATGTTATGTGGAAATCCCACTAGCCACATATAGGTAATATGCTCAAAAATCCAAACCTATAATAAGGTACAAGTTGTGATGTTATGAAACTCATGGTGGACATAGTGGCTCATCATAATAAAGATGAACCTGCATGCTATGACCCCATGCGTAAACATTCCCCAACTCCTCCATTGCTCAAATACGTGGAATGAGGCCCCTAGGTAGATGTGAGCCTCGACCATCTGTAGCGACCCACAATGCTATTGTGGTGATTAGAATATGTCATAACAAAGGAATAGCTATACATCCTTGTTCTAGCCACCATAGGTAGATCTGTCCAATATCCCCTATGATCCACATGCATCCCAACTAATGACACTCTCACAGTTGTTGTGCAGTGAGAGGCTCGCCCATGGATACACACTCCCCGCAGATAAGCAAATGGAGAATGCGATAAATGTCTATCAAGGTCACTATCATCTCCCTAGTAGGAAGATGAAAAGACATGATATTGGTGTCCCATTTCTCCATCAACGCCATCAGCATAGGCACATGGAATTTGATGCAGTGCAAGGAAGGAGGATCCCCGATGGAGATGTCCTAGCCCCCAGCAAATAACCACACACTAGAATATAATAACAATACAAAGATTTAGAACCACACAATGCCAAAACTCATAATAGAATTATCATATTTTCATTCAACATGCCCGGCTGTAAGGCCTTCCGGGTTACGGCCAAATACAATGCAATTACAAGAGAAACTCCACAAGATCTCGCAAGATCCAAACCAAACCCTAGCTAGCCCAGATCCACACACTGGTAGGAACCCCCAAGGAAGATCTAAACTTGTGCTCGCAAGCCCACCAAGCAATCTCCTTATTTCCCAAGCCGCAGCTACTAGCTCTCCTTAAAACTCACTCCACATCCACCTCTTCTTCTCCCAAGTGGATGAATGATTCCTAAAGACTTCCCCCCACAACCCCTACTTATACCAATCTAAGCCACAGGTCGGCCCTGAACATAAATTAAATACAAATACCGAAATTAAATGCCACAAGTCGGCCAACAACAACAATTAAATGCCCAAAATAGATGTCTTAGTAAAATCACGATATCTCCTAGCTCCGGATGAATTAGAACTCATGCTTCGAACCGTAGATAGAGATATAGGCCCTCTTCAATCCCTAAAATTTGCAGCCTCTAACTCTTTGTGGAAAATTACTTATACAGCCTGAAATAGGCACCAAATTCCTAAGCAAGGCCGAGCTCCCCTAGGCCATGTTGAGCAACCAAGACCATGCCAAGTTCCATTAAATACATCAAAACCAATTACCCAAGACCCAAGTGGGTTTATCCAACTCTAACAAACCCCTCACATATGAAAATAAGTCCACCCGACTCCATCAAATCTCCCAAACATGCAGGATAGCCAACTACCCTGGGATGCTCCTGCATCAGAATTGCATCTCTAGTAACTGGTATAACCACCATAGACCTACCAATTGAAGTCTTTGTCACTCTTCCACAATGAGCTCATCTGCATGGTCTCGAATCATAGACAAGACGTGACCCAACATGTTCTCTTGAACCTCTGGGAGTATCTACAAAACACAAATGATAGCGATGTGTCAGATAAAAACTTAATTGACTATATCATTTCATGCCCCTGCCATTACATTATTTGCCCCTATGCATTATTTTCCCTTGAGCATTACATGGTGGATTCCTTTGGAGACAATGCTTTCCTTAGGCCTAATCCTCCTATGGCAGATTCCTTGTGCACAATGTTTCACTTGGTTATCCTTTTTGATGGGACAACTAACATATTACAGCTTGCTAAACTTCCAATTCCATCTTTTGTATCAATCTCTCTTTACATGACCCATTGTAAGTCAATCCTCACTAGGCTAGCTTGGTCATGTTCTCTTCTCTCTTTCTCTTGAGTGTTGCTTCTTTTTATCTTGGTTTTGGATTTGATGAGGACCTAAGTCACTTGGGGGCTTGGTGTCTCCTTGTCTCCTTGATAATTTTTTACAATGCTTTGATCTACTTTATTGTGAGCATGAGGTAGTCTCATAATCCTACTAAAGTGGGGGCTAAATGTACCGTCTTAAATAGTACTCACCTACAATTGGATGATCTTTTAGGCCACATTTTAGTGTCATTGGGCTTCTACGTTCATTATGCTTGATCCAACCCCAATTTCACTTATTATTCTGGTGTCCCCACTCCATTTGGGAACTCTACACCAAATTTTGAGGTCTTTTGGTGGGACCATGTCAACAAAACCGACTTGGTTCCCCATTTTTTCCTTGAAATTCAAATCGGGGGTAGATCTCAACGGCTAAATGAGAAATCCAAATTCTCGTCGGCCCTCTTCAAGGTTTAAGCTTTCAAAAATATTTTGAGAGGCATATAAGCAACCTACCTCTCCTCATTTCGAGATCAAAGAAAGCAATCAATCAAGAAGGCAACCAAGCATTCACACACATATAATCTCAAGCATTCTAAAGGAAATTTCAACCATCTGAGGCATCTTTTCAAGGCAATCTTCTCCATTGTAGCAAGCTTCTATCCCTCATTGATGGCCAAGTAGAAGAGACCTTAATCATGCAAGATCCTTCTTTCAACTACATGAATATTAATGTGAATTGACTCCTCAAGACAAGTGGTATCAAGCATAGCAACATTGGAGATTTGAGGAGTATTTGCAAATCTAGGCATTTGTGAAAGGCATCCTTGATTCTTCCCAACAATTCAAGGCACTACAACATTCAAGCATCTTCCACATTCGTTTGTGAAGGTATAAGCATTTCATTTTCATATCTAGCCTATGTTTAACATTAGCACGCTTTCCATACATGCATATTTCATTTCAATTTCAAGGTTGATTCCTCAACTGGGATTCGATTGAGGCAAACCCCTTTGTACCTAGCAATTTCTCTTTTCTATGGGTAGGAGCAGGTGCACCGATTTTGTGACCAGATCTGGACTGTACAAGAGCTTACCCACAATCTGAGACTTGAAATAGGCAAAAATACCTAAATAGAGTCGTCCAAAATGACTTGGTCCTAGACCAAGTCACCAAAATCGACTTGGGCCCTCAAATTTTGTTTCAAATTGAAATCACGGGTCAATGACTATCTTTGGGTTCCATTTCCAATAGCAAAATCTGTCTATCTGATTTCTATCAATCCATGTTTGCTTAAAGTCAATTTCTTTCTCCATTTTGTCCTCTATCTTGCATCCATCATTCTATTTTCCATTCTAATATGCATCATCTTCCACATAAGTGAAGGATTACTGCACAAGTTAAGTGCTTGGGCCTTGAGCCTAGTGGGTCATATTCCTTTCAAATTTGACCATAGGACCATCCCCATATTATCCCTATTTCTTATGTTACACTTCCCAATCTCATTTAGTGGGTGAGTTGAAGGGATTGTATAGTGATTTACACCTAAGTGTTGAATATCATACCCTATGTCATTCAAATAGGTCTCCATCCTTATGCTCCAAAATGTAGAGCTTGTCCCATCAAACAATCATGCCTTGTTTGATGAGAATTCATATCCTTCTTGCTAGGTAATATGTGCTTCTTTAGATCTTCCTTCAAGCGGTTAGGCTATATTTTAAGGAATCTGCTCTGGTATCAATTGAAGAGCACAATGTTATATTGAGGAGGTGAATCATTATAACAACAAATTTTTACTTTTCTAAACTTGGTTAATAACAATAGCAATCTTCAAAACTTAACCATCCATGACTGTAACACAAATGCAAGATCTAGTAATTAGGAACACAATAAGAACACACAATTTACATGGAGACCATTGCAAAAGAAAACCATGACAAAATATTGTTTGTATTAGACACTTCTTACAAACTTTGTAGGCACCACAAAAGACACCATTTTCGTTTAAGTGATTCATAAGAACCAATCCACTATAGACACCAATCTCCACTACTAAGCACTAACTCAGCAAGAGCTGTGAATCTCCTTTAATGAGAGGCACCAACCTTCGAGATAACAATATGATAAATGTTTGGAACTTTTTCTTGAAACAAATTCAATTTGTTTTCTCAAATATGCTCATCAACCCCAGCACAATCTGCTTTAAACCATTTCAAATATCTCCAATTACTCTGCTCAAAATATCTCTAAAAATATACAATATTTCTACTCATGATCCTGCAATTATTTGTCTTAATATCTTCTCACAAATTTGCATTGACTCATCATAACATCTGCTCTGAAAATAGGAATGATTTTCAATGAACTCTTACCTTTTTCTCAACAAAATTGTCTTCCATTATACCCAGCACATGCGCCCTTTCGCCCAAGAGGTGACAATTCAAGCAAGTCAACCTCCTTTAAATTTATTTATTTTTAATATTTTCAACAAAAACTTGTGCACAAGATAGGGACAGCCCAAAGCTGATTTAATTTAACTTCCAAATTGGGCATTCAAATCAAAGGGGTCGGTCCCAATAATAGCAAAGAATTTTAATTTAATTTAAAACTACGAAAGGGGCAAATCTCTGTACAAGATTGCCCCAAGGAATGAATAAAAATTATTTATTCAATTTCATTTTCAAATAATACTTCCTATTTGAGTGCCAAAACATATCTGATTCTTGCAAAGCAAATATACCTATAATTGTCACCAAACTCCATCAATTCTCTTTTGGTGTTGCCCGCATTTAACCTTAGACATCAACGACAATAAATCTCCAACAGTAAAAACATCAACCATAGGTGCACCAAAATTTTCAGCCATCACGTCACATCCCACACCTATTTGCAAGCTTAAAGCACCACAACATCCAGTGCACTAAGTTTATCTAGAAGCTTAGGGTACAGAGCAAGAACAGCAACAAGAGGTGAACAAATAGCACCATCCTTAATAGTCTCAATTTGAAATGTTATTTCTTGCTCAGTAGGGGCTGACTTAAAGGAAAAACACAAAGATGAGAGGAGAAATGCCTTTTGCACACCCTAAAATCCTCATTCAACCTCCAGCACAAACTCCCCAACAAACCTTTTTTGACGATCGATAGGCATGGAGGATATCCAAGAGACGTCATCCTCTTCCACCAAATCATCATCAGAAAAAATATCCTCAATGCCTTCCCCATCAAAGGGCAAATAACCATAGGCAAATAGAGAAAAGTCATCATCATCCACCCAAATCTTTCATCTCCATATTCATCCACATCAGCACCACCCTCGACTGCTTTCACTATTGTGGTTGAATCCATGCCACCGCATCTAGGGTTTATTCTGCCTGTCCCTTAACAGAAGGATGTAGCATGTAGCATTGTCTGTGGAAGCTCTGCACAAATTTGAGAAGTTAAACTTGAAAATTAAAAGCAATATGCCTTCGTCTATTCTCCTCAAGGAATCTTGCATGCCATCCATTAGTGAAGCCTTAAACAAGTTGTCTATCTTTTTCAGGATAAGCTTCTTGTTATTGGTGGACAAATTTAGAAAAAGAATGAGTCTAATACTCAGACACAGCATGCTGAGCTTAGATAGAAACATGTTTCTGAACTGAGAGTGATGGTCATGCAGAATGCTTCATACCTGATACATCTTTTTACTTTGAATTCCATGAGAAAAATGGAAACAACCACAGAAATGTAACATAACGGACTAATATGTTGCGAAATGAGACCTACAATTTTTGCACTATGTGATTTAAGTATCATCATCATGATAACCAACTCTCTAATTTGTTGTTTCATGAAGGTTGTAAGAACCTTACAATAAAAGAGCAGAAAACTTCATGCAGAATGTTATGTATGTAGTTTCTAATCAACTCACATTGCCTCACATGTTCCAGTCATTAAGTTTAAAAATAATTCTCAGAAGGGGATCTGTGTGATGATTTAAACAAAGAAAACTGGAAAATGTCACCCCTTTGTAATAGTTTTTTAATATTTTGTCTCCATTTGCAATCCATTTCACACTCAACTTGAGCAGTCCATGGTGAGCTATTTTGTAACCTACTTTGCAGTCAGTGAATTCAGTCAGGATCCAGCTAGTATTTACCATTCAAAGTTGTTCAAACATCACATCTGCCGAATTGTATGCTTTAGTGGTTATCAGACTTGAGTATGGGGTTAGACTCACTTGTGGACTGGCAAAAAACATTACATGATCATTTTATTCTTCCTACTTTGAATGGACTATGCATTCTTTTACAGGACCCGTCCAATTAGCTTTTTTAACTACTACCCATTGACAATCAATAATCCTAGTCACGGTATTTTAGATTTTGTCTTCTTATATTAACTGTGTTTTATTTGAAGCAGTTTTTTTCCAGACACTTCTTTCACTCATTCTCACGTCCTTGAAACCAAAATTAGAGGGTATATGTTGAATCATGATTCACAAGTATAGATTACCTTTGAGCAACACTTACACAGCAATTCATGAGTCCCTGTTAACATCTTTAAGATTCAGTAAACCATCAAAATACTTTTCAGGGCCCTAAATGCAAAGGTAAAAATGAAATGGAAATCAGAATCACATTTAAAACAAAAAATTACAATCTGGTTCATTGCAGGAAACTTGTATTGTGCACTACATAGAGAAGATAATATGACTGATATTGTTAGTATTTGATGTTTGATAATCAGAGAAAGTTGTTTCTCTGTACGAGAAAAGCTCGACACCATATTCCTCCAATGTTGCTTGGTTCTAACTCCAGATTCAATTTAAATTAAACCCAGCACCACACAAAATTCCATCTGAAAGGTAAGAATGCACATGGAGGAGCAATTGCATTTTATTCTCTTTTAGGAAGTTGATACAAAGAGATCACTCTGGATCATTGCCTCGAATAACTAAGCACTCAGTCCACAATGAGAAAACAATGTGGAAGAATGGAAAACTATAACAGCCATCTTCTCTAAATGTAGAGCTTGTTGGTATAAGGTACAGATTACATGCAAAATGTGAAAAGACTCTCTCTGCACTGCAATTTCTGCAAAGCTGGTATCACTTGCTATTCATAGCCTTGTGAAAAAATTATCAGTACTGAATAGGTCCATCCAAGCTCCCTACTGCAAACTACAAACAAAAATACCAGTAGATATTAATTTGTGAGCATGAAATCAAGCTTGATGTGCTAAAACTCAGAAATATGAGGACATTCTACAGCAAGTTACCTGTCGAACAATAGGATTAGTTGATGTTTCAAACTCTTGAGTCGTACCTTGCCAGACTATCTGACCTTCATGAAGAAAGAGCAACCTGCCAAAAGTTCAAAACAATACAACTGATGTCAAAAAAGTATCAATTAGGCAGACATTTAGGTGACCCTTAAATTGGAATTACTAGACAAGTTGATCATTTATGTCAATGCAAACTTCAATAGATGTGTGCCTATACTACCAACATATATCCAAAACATTAAACTTACCTGTCTACAGCCCGCCTTATTGTGCTATGTTGATGGGTTACAACAATATATGAAGCAATCTTCCCAGGTTTCCCCACCGCATCACATCCTTTAATGTGGACAGAGCGGATAAGATCCTCAACAACAGTGGAGGCAATTGGATCAAGGCCAGCAGTTGGTTCATCATACATGACAACCTGCATTAATCCACATGTTGTATTTCCTGACTTAATTATGTTCTTAGATAATTGACACAATAATTATACAATACAATATTGCACATACAAATTATTTCTTTAAGAAAAGCAATTGTAATCACACGGGACTATTTTGTACCAATATATTGCTTGCAACAAGAATCTATATATATCTGACCATGATGGATGTGAGCAAGAGTGGGAAAAGGTAAGGTATATTAAACCAAATATAGCGCAGAAGTGGGTTTGGATGGATGGAGAGGACAAGCCAAACTCAAATGAGCGGTCCATCCCATTTGAAGATGAGGAAAATGAAAGCCTTATGGTGCTTTGGTTGGAGGTCCAGAGGTCCATGTTGTGGTCAGTCATCTTCTAGGAGGCCAGTTAAATCTGGTTTTGAGGCTGGCAAACTTGGTCGTGCTCATGAGGGGCAATCTATTTCCCTCTCCAGGAAAACATTCTGATTCGAGTGTGTTGGCTAAGCAACAAAACTCTGTCGTTGATTCTGTTGTGGCTTCTACTGTGTTGGAGGGTCTCAAGTGATGTCTCTCCATTCTGAAGCCTAGGGCATCCAAGGATGTGAAAATTGGATCTGGCATGTGTTTGCAAGACACAAAATCCTGTGAGGTAGCTGAGGGAGGTGTTTCTGAGGTTGAAATTGCTACCAAGGGATAGCCTTGGCTGTTGGTCAATGTCCTGAGATGGAAGAATTTTCGGCAGATGTTTACTCCTGCTACGAGCGGGCCTGATGCACAAGTTGCAGTGGAGGATTTACAGAATACCTCTTTGGCTAAGGAGTTACCTCTTAACAGTCCTGAAGAATTGGCTGACACTAATGCAGTTCCTAACCAGGCTTTGGGGAAGGGGCTGATTCACCAAATTGCCATACCTAACTCTCATTGAGAAATTTGCTACTTGTCTCAAGAGCTTGCTTATTGGGATATTCTACAGTAATCAGTCCTACATTGATGTTGTCAGAAAATGGATGCTGAGTAAATGGAAACTAATAGGCCTGGTAGAGGTGGTTGCTTTGCTTAATGCTTTGTTCTTGTTTACATTATGTATCCAAATGGTTGCTCAAGAATTGTTTCAGAAGATCCTTGCTTTCTTCAGTAGAACTATCTTTGCCTAAAAAATTGGTCTCTAAGAATCGATCCAATGAAAGATTGCATAGTCAAGTTTCTGGTCTAGGTTACATTGTCTGGAAGTCTGGGTTGCTATTGGAATACAGAGATGAAGAGATATTTATAGGCATTGCCAATGCTTTCGGGCAGTGCATTGTGGTGGATGCAGTAACAAAATTAAGGAAATGTCTGCTGTTTGCAAGATTTTGTGTTCTTTTGGAGGACAACAGGATGCTCCTTCCATGAATTACCTTATCATCCAAGTAGGGTAATTCAGTGCAGCAGATTAAATTCAAAAACTCTTCAGTTTTGAACTTTTATGCCATTGTTGCTTCATAATGGGTCACACTAAATCTATTGCTCAAACAAAATCAAATACTATTCCATTTGTGGAAAAAGGAGCAAGTGTCAATTGTTGATAATGCTTGCAAGACCGCCTCTAAGGATGCACAGAAGGAAGTAGGGAGAGAGTTCTATAAGACTATTGAACCATGATGAAGACCCTTCAGAAGAGCTACACAGCAGGACATTGGCATCAAGATTTTGGACTACATGTGACGCCTTGGATCTCCCTGGTTCTTCTAAAAAAGGAGATTTGAACAGAAAGAAATTAAGATGAAGAATAAGATGTTTAAGGTTTCTCAAAGATCTTTGGAACAATTTGACTTCAAACCACCCTGACTTTGGGCTTGTTATTTGTTAGAAACTGCTCTGCCTCTTTGCTAGCTGTTTTTTGTTGTTGTGTTGTGCTGCTGGTTTCTTGCGGCCACCGTTTGTTATTTGTTGAGCTTTATTGCTTTATCTTCCCTGTTGTAGAAAGGGTCTAGGCCCTTTCCTAAATCTCATTTTACAATAATCAAAAAACCATAAATCTTTCTATTGACCACAAATTACCAAGTGATCACATATTTTTCTACTGTTACAAAAAATAGTTAGAACATAATTAAGGATAGTGAAGTCTCGTATTTGAATAATACGTGCATTTCATACATGAACAACAATCAATTGAGTTTCACACTGATTCCCATTGAGAGAAGCGGGGGGGGGGATGAATCAGTAGAAGATATAAATTTCTGATCCTTAATCAATTAAGAAGTTTGATAATGATAAGCATAAAAACTGAAATGAAAAGAGAGCAATCACACAAAAAAATCTCAACACATGAAATACATAGAAAACCCAAGATTTCTGCTAGGGTCTACTGTCCTAATCCAACCTCACAAATAAAAATGTGCACAATGCTGTAAGGAAACCAACCCTAAGTAATCACCAAATTCCTTGCTTGAGAGCACCAATTTTTTAGACTAAGCACCAACTCAGCATCCTTGAGGCACCAACCTTCAGGATAGTGCAACCTTCTTTTACAAAATTATTTGCTAATTCAGACCACTCCAACTTGCAGATGTAATATAATACTTTTCCCTCAGCTATATGACTGATAGAAATCAGACAGAATGAACTCATTTTCAGACTTTAGGATTTACAAAAACATTCTCAGATTTTACAAAATCATTCAATATCACTCTGACTTACAATATCAATTGACTATACATGATAAGACATTAACTTCCTTTTACATTGCAGACTTACTACTTGCTTTGCATCCAAAATGAAAATTGCTTATAAATGACTCGTACACCCTCACTGCACACCCTTCATCAACCCACAGCATCATTTAAATAGAACTTCTCCTTCCCATCAGATGAGTAAGCTTAAAACAGTTAGAAACTGTTTGGAGATGGTTAACAACTGTTTTGGAGGTAGTTTCAAGTCTTTCAACTATCTACAGATACATCAAAACTGTTATTTTCAGTTACAACTGATGCATTAATTAATCATTCATCTTAATCGCTGAAGTATATACATCTTTAAAGGCAATCAATAATGTATTTAAAAGAAGCCCATGTTCAAAGCATGGCTGTTGGGAAAACTCGTTGGCCATTGGAAACACAAACCTCGCTACTAGAAGATTATAAATTGTAGGAGAATTAACCTGTTACAATCAAGAGTTGAAACCTTAATTGAATCACACTGTCAAACCTTGAAAAAGGACAAGTTCCTAACCACAGAAGCATAGTTAAGCCTAAATCAAGGTGCAGAACTTTAGTCAGAAGGCCAAAATGCTGAAAAAGATCATAATAGAATATTGAAAAACCTCAATGCCAAAACCTGTATTTGTCATCAACAAAAATTGGCATGTCACCATTAACTAATTGTGATGAGAAATAATAGAGAATAAAATGAATTATTAAATGGAGCCCTAAATATGTGTTTCCCATTAATATATCAATAAATTTTATATTGCATTATACTATCCATACTAGCCTCGTATTGGAATGAAAAGAGTAGTTTGTGTCCCACTCTTGCAGTGAGGTGTGTAACTTTATAACATAAATCATTTCCTTGTGTGAGGCCATCTTAGTTTTTCAGTTGAAAAGCTGGAAACAGCTCAACTGCAGGATTTGTGTGTTTAATTTTTAAAGACACATGGATCATATCAATGTCCAAGGATAGATAGTTCTAAGCTATGTCGTTGATTAAAAAGTTCTACCCAGATAAGGGTTGTTTGGCCTACTTCTTGTGTAAACCTCAGGTTCAAAAATTTGGCTGTCTATTTTGATGTCTACATGGATGCTTAATGTATTTTTTTAGGTCACTTCACAAGACAACAAGATTAACATGATTTAAGCAGTTCCTTCAGGTGATGGTTTCTAATCTGTACAATGGGATGAGCTGATCCCATATAAGGGGGTATTATTTGTTTCTATTACTAACATATGTGCATGCTTCATGCTAATAAAATTATAAATATTATTGTCTGAATGTACACATTGAATTCATGCTGTCCTCGTAAATGTAACTTAAATGCTTTATCATTTTCATCTGCTAGAATCATGTTACACCCAAGGGCCCCAACTTTTGATTGACACAAATTTTAAGCTTTTATCTCAAATCCACCATGAACCATCCTTGATCAAATGTATATATGTGCTCAGTCGATGTGATTCCTAAAAACCTTATCTCTTGTGAGTCACAAGTAAACTAGATTTCAAATGGCATAATTCAATAAAAATGTCAAAATTTAAGATTTATAAGGATTCATATAAAACCATTGGACAGGGGTTTCCAGATTGATGTTTTACCCAATATGGCCTGTTTTTGTCATAACCCAGTTCCTAGTTTTCAAAATATTTAAACCCAAAAAATTTCCTGATTCTTGGACTTGAAATTATGGTTTCTGGTCGCTAATGTGTTATCGCCAATCTGGTCAAATTTTGGAGAAAAATATGTTCCCAGTCAAAAGTTATGACTGGATTTCTAAAAGAAGCAAAAGAGGGACAAGAGGCAAAAACAAGTGAAGCAAATAAAATTAAAATTAAATTTAATAAATTCACTTCTAAAAGTTAAAAATTATAAGTTGTAAATCATTTATGATTTTTAAGAAAAATGCAATGCAATGTGAAATCAGAACAACTCACAGCTGGGTTGTGAGTTTCAAAAAGTAAATGCAAAGGGTTATGGATGGTGAAAAGTGAATGCAACGCATTGTGAAATCAGAATTCACAACTCATAACTGGGTTGTGAGTTTCAAAAAGTTAATGCAAAGGGTTATGGATGGTGAAAAGTAAATGCAATGCAATGTGAAATCAGAATTCACAACTCATAACCCGGTTGTGAGTTTCAAAAGGTGAATGCAAAGGGTTATGGATGGTGAAAAGTGAATGCAAGAAGTAAAAATCGGTGAATTTAAGTTGTGAACATAATTACATATTAAAGTTTAATTTCACAACTTAAGAAAAGGGAAGCTCAGAATTCGAGGTTAATTACGTGCCCTAATTTCTAACCCATAAGTTCATAGTTTTTATAATTACCCATTGCTTGAGCAAACATGATATCCTTTAAAATCTTCAAGAATATTGCAAGTTGTGCAGAAAACATATTTGTTGAAAAAGATTTAGAAACCTTTTAGCAAATGTTATTGGAAGGTGTATAACTGCATTTCACAACCTTTGCCAACACCCTCCCTGCCTGCACAAAATAGGAGTTTTGAAACAGGTTGCAGACATCCATGAAAGCGTAGCAGAAGCTTTGGGACAGGTTATAGCTATCCATCAAAGGCGTAAAGTAATAAATACTTAGACCAAAGAATATGGTTTGAAATACATTGGTAGACCTACATGCAAAATGTCCAAGCATTGCACAAAATGTGAAGTCAACCTCCTATGAGCAACAATAGGCATCCATCAGTACGAATAATGATAAATGTTTTGTTAATTTCAAATGCTATGGTAAACATGCATGCCCATGTGAAGGAATAGAAAAGGCACATGAACTCTTTGACAAAATGCCTCAAATGTATGTGGTCTTATGAAATGCAATGATTGGAAGATCTGTAGAAACTGAATTTGTTGAAACGGCTTTTATCAACTTTCAAGCAAGGCAATTAACAGTTTTCATGCACAAAATCCACATCCTTTGCCAGCTTCCTGAATGCCTGTGTGTACAGACAGCCCTCAAAGCACAATGGTAAGTGGGAATTTTGGCAGATATTACAGTCTAAGATACCGATGTGCACCAGAACTTGGCGGATGCGGAGGCAGGTGCATTCGGATTCAGATGCGGATCCAGATGCCCTGCGGATGCCATCCGGAAGCACATCCTGGGCGCATCCCAACGCATCCGGGTGCCCAAGATGCACTTCCAAATAGCATCCGCAGGGCACCCAGGCACATCTGGACGCATCCGAACGCATCCACGTCAAACCACAGGCCCAGGCTCATTTTTTATGCAAAAAGCAACGTTAAAAAACAATAAAATATGCATTTCAATGAATATTTTATTCATTGTTTGACTTGGAAACCCTAAAACGGCCCTAGAAGAGACCATTCAACATTTAATCTTCTCATTTCTTATGCAGCTTGCCTCTTTTTTCATTTTCTCTCCATTTTCGATTGTGAAGCTAAGGTGATTGTTTTCGAAGAAGAGCATTCGTGGGCTGAGAGATAGCTTCCACGGAGGAGTTTTCAGCATCAAAGGTAAGCATTTGATCTCATTGTTGAGTTTTTTAATGGATTTTTTTGAGGTTTTGATGGATTTTTTCAAGTTTGGGAAGAAATATTTGAAGTTTTTTTTCATTTTTTAAGAAATAATGAAACAAGTTTAGCTATTTGTTTTAGACTATTTTTGTATCATTGTTTTGCACTTGTAAGCTTGATGTTCATAGTTTTTTTCAAAATTGTATTTATTTATTTTCTTATTATAGCAAGGAAATCGATTGTATTGTGCAAGAATGACCACCGCCGGTAGTCAAAGTTCAGTGGGAGGGCAAAGTAACGATAATTTTAATATTGATGTAGGATCTCCCTTATGGAGACATACCACTAGAGTATCACAGGTTTCAGGAGGTGGCTCGTATCTTTGGAAATGCATTTTTTGTCAAAGTAACAAAGGAAAACCATTCAATAGCTCATATTCCCATGTAAAACTTCATTTTATGAGCCCTTCTGGAAAAGGTATTGCAATGTGCAAAGGCCCAAATGGGAAGGGGCTGTCTAGTGCATAGATAGCTTCATTTGTAAAAGAACAAGAAGAGGCTGACTGTTTGGTTAAAAGATCAAAAAAAAGTTTCTATCAACCTCCATCCGGAAAGAACAAAATGCAAGTACCTAATGAACCAGTTGTCTCCTCCAAACATCCATTCTTGGAAGTACCTGTACTGGGAGAGGAGAGGAAGAAGTAGAAATTACAACCCGCAAAAGAGGCCCATTGGATAGTGCATTTAAAATGGAGGCAAGAGAGCTTGCTGATGAAGCCATTGCATGTTGTCTCTATGCTAATGGTCTTCCTTTCAACTTGGTAAGATCACCATATTGGAAGGAAATGGTGGAAGCCATCAATAAAGCCCCAGCTGATTACGTAAGTCCCGGGTATGAAAAGGTGCGTACCACTTTGTTGCAAAAAGAGAGGATTGCTATAGAGAGGGCTCTTCAACCAATTAGACATTCTTGGAAAACTTCAGGTATAACGATTGTGTCTGATGGATGGAAAGATACAAGAAATCGACCATTAATCAATGTGATTGCAATGTCCCCCAAAGGGTCAATGTTTTTGAGGGCTGTTGATTGTGAAGGGCAGGTGAAGGATTCATTGTTCATTAGTAGAATTCTCATTGAGGCCATAGAGATGGTGGGGAGTGAGAATGTGGTACAGGTGGTTACAAACAATGCCAAAAATTGTAGGGGTGCAAGTGCTTTGATTGAGGGTCGGTATGACCATATTTTTTGGACACCATGCACAGTACACTCCCTAAACTTGATCATGCAACAAATTGGCACTCAAATTGATTGGGTGAAGCAAATTTACCAAAAAGGGGAGGAGATACAAATGTTTGTGATGAACCACCACATGTCACAATCCATATTTAGAACATTCTCCAAATTGGAGCTGCTGAAGGTAAACTCAAATTGTAATTACTAAATTAGTAAATTTCATTTATTTATGTTCATGTTCAATTATCAATTTGTATATAACTTTGCTTAATATTTATTGACATATTGTTAACTTGCTTTATGCTTAGGTTGTTGAGACCCGTTTTGCGTCTCATACTATTGTTATGAGACGACTTGTGAAGGTGCAAACAGCATTAAGCCAAATGGTTATTTCTAACCAGTGGGGTATATGGAAGGCTTCAAATTCAGAAAGAGCCCAAAAGGTCAAGGCTTTGGTCTTGGATGACAGTTGGTGGGCTCGGGTGCAATTTGTGTTGGATTTCACGGACCTTATCATGACCATGCTCCGCTTTGCCGATACAGATACACTTTGCTTGGGGGATGTGTATGATGGCATGGACACCATGATTGAGAAGGTAAAAGTTGCCATACAAAATCATGAGAATGACCTCACAGAATGTGAAGCCTTATGCAATAAGGTGGATGCAATCATTCATCATCATTGGGAGAAGATGACTACCCCATTGCACCTCCTCGCATATGCATTATCTCCAAGGTACTATAGTCAGCAAGTACTTGGTATGCCAGGAAGAGTTGCACCATATGCGGATGAAGAAGTTGCTAATGGGTGCTACAAAGCTTTTACAAGGCTCTTCCCAGATGATCAAATGCACGACTCAGTGAGGGAAGAATTTGGCTTATTTGCTTCGGGTTCAAAAATGTCTCCATATGCAATCAAGGACCAATATAAAACAGGAGCTATCACTTGGTGGTACATGTATGGTCAACCATTCAAGTATCTACAACCTCTTGCAATCAAGATCCTGTCACAAGTTTTTTTTTTGTTTTTTGTTTACCACATGTATTCTAAAATTTATTGTTTAACATTCTTTAAATTTTTTTTCATTTGTATGTTTAATTGTGTGAACACTATCCAGGTTGCAAGTTCTTTTGCTGCTGAAAGGAATTGAAGTACATAGTCCTACATCCATTCAGTGAAGCGCAACCGGTTAGGCTCAAAGAAAGCTGAGGACTTGGTTTACATTCATACCAACTTGCATCTTTTGTCACGCAACCAGAATGAATACAAGGAAGGGTCAACCAAGCTTTGGGATGTAGTCCCTGGGTGTGCAAACTTGGATGCAACGCTTCATGATCTTACTGCAGTCACAGATGATGGTGATGATACCATCACACATGGTGCATCTAGCACGAGTGGAACCGTTCTTGGTTCAAATGATCTTGACCTTGCAGCAATTGGACTTGGAGATAATGAGAATGTGGATTTTCTTGAGAATCCTTATGATTCTCAATCTGATTAGTAATCCTTGATTGATAAACAATGAAACATTGAATGATGAACTAAGTTTTGAGTTTGGAATTTAAATTAGTTATTGAACTTCTTTCTATTTGAATATGTTTGTCTATGAAGTTTTAAGTTGAAGTTGAGCTATCGAATATGAAATATCTTGAATCTTGTCACTTGATGTCTTGATCAATGGTAAAGTATCATTATTCTGATAATCTGATTCATACTATCAAATGATTTATTTAATATTTTTGTATATTTCAGATTATATATATATATATATATATATATATATATACGCATCCGCACATCTGCATCCGCACCCGAATCGGCAACTTAAATTATAGTTGTTAATGCTTTGGTAAAAATGTATGCATGCCACGCGAACTGTTCGATCGAATGTCAATAAGAGATGTTGTCTCAAGAGATGAATGCAGTGGTTGCAGGATATGCACAGGACAGATTTGTTGAAAAGGCTTTAGCAACTTTTAATCAAATGCAGATGGCAGGCAAAATGCCAAATTCCACAACCTTTCTCAGCATCCTCGCTGCCTGTGTATAATGGGAGAATTCGAACAAAAGGAGATACAAAATGTCTTTAACTGTTTGACAAAATGCTTGAAATACATGGAGCATGAATTGTTTGACAGAATGCCACAAAGAAATGCAATCCCATGAATGTAATGATTGCAGGAACTGCATGAAATTAATTTGGAAGAGTCTTTAGAAACTTTCAAGCAAATGCAATCAGCGTATGCTGTATGCACTGGTTGACATGCATGTAAAATGCAGAAGAACAGATAAGGCATTAGAACTGTTCGACATAATGCCCATCTAGATATGCCTGCAAACTGTGGAATCACAGCTAACACTGCTGACTTGTTTAACAAATCTCCTCAAAGAAATAAATGATTGCAGGGTGCACACATATTGGAGCTTTGAAACAGGATATTGACATCCAACAAAGCATGATGAAGGTTGATTTTTGTCAGATATTATAGTTTAAAGTATTTGATGGTATACCTCAATGAGATATCATCTAATGCAATCGGCCTTAGAAGCTTTCAAGAAAATACAAATTGAGGTAGAACATGAATAGAGCATATTTGTTGATAAGACTCCAGAAATTTTCAAGCAAATAAATTTGACACATGGAATATTTTCTAGAATGCCTCAAATTATTGTCATTTGGTGGAATGCAATGTGTATAGCCTCAACAGTGATCAACAGGAGGATGCACATTTTTAGATTAACAGTGAAATAAAGAGGAATTGGTGGAACTCAGAATTCACAGTGTTGTAGAAGAAGTCCTGTAATGGTTTCTCGACCCAAAACAGTTCTATCAGTTTATATTTTATATCACCATGAAATACAACTATCATGGATATGAATTCATGTCTGTACTTAGTACACTTCTCAAATTTCAGACACGAAGCTAGGACAGTTGGGACATCTCCGCTTAAAAAGTTTCCAGGATAGCATGGAAGAGGGAAAAGGTCTCCTTTGTCACAGAAGGTACTAAAAAGCAGTTTGGCTCATGCAGCAGATTTTCCCATATCAGTCCAATGTTCGAGTCTAGTTTTGGAGTGTATTAAGTGCTATAATCCTGAGCCAGAGAGGTTAGAACGATTGATGACAAGTTGATTGCCAAGCCGGATAATGTCTCATTCAGCATCATTTTCAGATTGCCAGCGAAGGGACCAATTCTTGCACATAAACCAAGAGACTGCACAACAATATTTCCTTAAAAATAAAGATCAATGTCTCAAAACTATGGCAAGAAATCAGTCGCAGGCTCCAAAGAAAGGAAAGTCTTAGTTGCCCAAAACCATACATAGAATCCTCTTTGTGGAAGAAATATCCAATATGATTGTGTTATATCCAATATGATTGTGTTACTTCACAGGTTGATGGGGAATAAAGAGTCTAGTGAGTTCAAACAATGGATGTACCCGTACATATCTGTCATATGCAAAGTGCCATGTCCCCGCCATGAAGGGAATTAGCGCCTTATGAAAAATCGTCTTGACTCAAGGCTTCACGATTTTTCGAAGGGAGTGATTTGAAGACATGAATTCAAGAATGGTGATAAAGGAAGAAGATTAAGATAATGCATTAACTCTCCCATTGTGAGCAGTGGATGGAGTTCACAATGATTGGTTTATACAACGATTTTGATCTTGACATGAACAGCAAAGGTTAGTGATCAACCTTGAAGGATGAAATGACAGAGATCATTACCAGCAGCAACATTACACAATCCTCTTTGCAAATACTAGCAAATAGTCAATAGTGTTCTCAACTAAGGAGCAATGCTCTGACCATGAACATCGACTGCTTAATTCGATTGATCAGGGAAGATTATACTAGGTCCAGCGCTGCAATTAATAATCGAAGGTAATAAGAAGATAGCATGCAGAGATAGAGTGCCTCCAAAGGCCAGTAACCCGTATCATATAATGGAAAGGAATATGATATATACAAGCAGTTATTAATGCAGCAATGTGCAATACTTAGTATCGAGGTGATTACCCATAAGGCAGCAACGTGTTTTAGAATGAAATGGTGCAATTTGTATTGTTAGTGTGCAGCAGTTGTGATTGGTGATTAAGGATGGAATATGCATTAATTATGGGAAGGAGCAATGAGCATCACATGCCAATCTGTATTCAAGTGAAGTAATAAGGAGAGGATGCGATTACATACATTCTAGACATCGAAATATGAAGAGACTCATCAGGTTGACCTTACCAAAGTAAGAAACACTAAATTAATTGGTTGTTAAGCATTATACCAAGGGCTACAATGACTTAATCATCCATTTACAATAATCATATTAAGAGATGCGATCTGTTGTGGAGAAACACGGTTAGGGAAAGGCTTGTCTTTCAGACATTCAGGAGATGCAACCATTTAGATTACAAGATATATAATATGGATTGAATCTCAAGGGAATGAAGGAGGAGAGTGTTGCATAAGATATTAAATATACAGCTGTTTGTTTCAATACTGTAGTTTGAGTTCTTTATATATAGCTTAGTAGATATAATATATATCTGCACACTGATTTATAATGTATTGTTGATTTATATCTGCACACTGCCTAGCATAGCATAATAAATATTATATATATCTACTCATTACTGATTAGGATATACTGATGATAACTGATATCACATATACAGAACACAGAAATCAGTTCTGAGTCTAGGGTGTTTATATTATTCCATTATCAGTAATGCATAATTAATAGCACTTCCTTAATAAATAAATATGGCACTTTATCCCTAACATTCCTTTAAACATTTATATTCCCTATCATTATGTATAAATAAATATTTATTAAATGTTTCCTTTGAATATTTATTGAAAAGAATTTTGTTAAATATTTGATCCAAATCTGCATTATTTAGACAATAAACAATTTACGAAATGATAGGCTTATAAGATCAACACAAATGATGATTGCAATAATGTAATGTAGAATAGAGATCATCTATACTGCAAGAGATGTTAGTGGGTCAAGATGCCCTAAAATCTAACATATGCAAAAATAGAATAGACTCCGTATGGAAGAAACCATTCCATGCTTCCAAGAGATTCCAAAAACAATACCCTACTCACAATATATCCTTAGAATGAAAATCACCTCCTTAATAGAGACCTAATAACATAATAGAGGGGAAACCCCAATGAAGGCTTGCTCAACACCTAATATAGTTAATTACACTAGTTGTTCACATGACCAAATATATACATTAGTCTAGGGATGTGTGCCACACATTGGCATCTCCATCTACCAAAATATGTTATAATATCATATCCCAAGATGCATAGCATGGACTTTTTGTTGAAACCAAACACGAAAGAAAAAATGCAACACTAGCATTTATTTCATCCACAACACTAGACCCACTCCTTTGATCAATTTTTAAATGGGCAGATCTGTCTTCCACTATTCTTCTAATCATATTTACCCATTCATTTGTATAATAGGTGGAAGTAGATACATTGCAATCAACAAAAAGGCAGACTCAACCAATCAATTAATGGCAATGGTGTTTTTCTACTATGTAGTTAGAGATATGACAATAGGCAAGTCAAAGCTAGTGGAATTTCCCAAGAGCACAACTATCACAGATCCCATTGTCACCATTCACAATTGCAAAATGCCAAAGAAAATTTTAAAAAGCCAAAAGAAATGTAAAAACATTAAAACCCACAGGTTCTATCTAGGTTTGGTTCAATCTATTGGGAGTGCTCTAGATTTGTGCAAGATTGTCTTGGACAAACCCATTAAACACTAGTCCCTATGCAATTTCCCAATGGCACCCAGCCAAATGCTGGATTGGGTTCAATTGGACCCTAATTCTATTAATAAAAATCTGTAATATTTAGTTATAATGGTTAGTTAAGTCATTTGGATAGACTTTGGGAATGTTCTTTATTCTTTTGGTTTTCAAAAATGTTCACACCTGCTTTTTTTTAATTTTCTTGATAGAATAAGACGCAAATGCACATGCATTTGTGTTTCAAATTTCATTTATCATGATGTTGCATATTTTGATAATAGCAAAGCAAAGAAAGAAAACAAACTTGTCATCATATCAAATCCTCTTAATCTCCATTAAAAAATCAGAAGGGATTCAACAATAATCTGAAATCAGACTTTATTAAAGTAATATTGTAATATTTAGCTTATAATGGTCATTTAAGTCATTAAGTAGTTTACTTAGTAACTTTTGATTCTGTAAGTCAGTTAGTTTAAGTACCTTCCATCTATGTCTTTAGTTCTTGATTGTTTCCATTATGGAAAGATCTTCTGCAATCTTCTATATAATGAGTATTCGTCACCTTTGTTTAATAACAACAATCAATTATCATTTCAAGACTTAAAGAATTAATTGCAGACCTGATTACATGCCAAATTAGTGCATTTTCAGACCTCCTGGTGAATAGAAAAATCATTCAAACTCCTTTAAATAACTTAATACAAATACCAAACTACTCCAAACTGCTCTTTCTCATTAAAAAGCCAATCCACTTTGTAAGAACGCCTCAAATAGAATATTATAAACCAACGTTAAGTGCAGATTTGAGTCCAAACACAATGGGAATATGGTGCCACCTAGAAGGGGTGATTTGCCTCTAGAAAAATCTATACTTCACCAAACCTCCCAAGTGAATAGTCAAAAAGGGTTGCCCAGCTATGTAAATTCAAAGAAACGACACCCAGAATGATGTTCTCAATCTCATGGAGATACAAGAAGAAAGGTAATACCCAATATCTCTGAAAAGGGCACTCCAGCACTTTGAAAATACATCTAAGCTCTCAAAACTCAAACCAAACTCCAAGAAAGCTCATACCACAGCAAAATCATGAAACCCATTTCAGGAACTATATAAATCATCTTCTTCAAATCCAAAATCACCCAAAAAGCCAAAATCTGGAAATCTTGAACCACAAACACCAACCAGCTAGGGTGGGTCTCTCACCACCAAAACCAGCAAGACAAGATGGCCTCCGTCCTCAACTAGCAAAAGAACTCCTTGCACTCATTCCAACAGCATATCATTAAGTTGTCAATTCATCTATCAAAAAAGTGAGAGCACAAACTCAAATATATAATGTGAGGGAAAAGTTAGGGCAACCTTTATTTGAATTTGAATACATTTCCCTTCAATTTCACTTTTCAAAGCAACATGAAATGGACACTAAAAGGTTTGACGGCAACCCATCTTGAGCTCACAATAACATTTAAAATAAAAATTTATCATTCACTTTTTAAGGAGGCAATATATTAATCTTTTAAAATTTAAATATTAAAACATCCCCATTTCTCGGCATCACATTAGCAGTCAATACTTGCTTTTCAAAAATAAACTTAAAGTCACAAGTTTCCTAGGCAATGAACTAGGGAACACTTCATGAACCCATCACCCTCAATTTATAATGTAACTTTATAAATGACTTAAAGTAACATAAATCAAATATCACCTAGAAACCTTAGATCTCACCAAAGAACTAAACTAGAAAGCATTGCACTCGGAACTGAGAAAAGATAGAAGCCAAGACTACCAAGACTAGGTGCTAAATATAGCACTTAACTAAAATAGCCAAAAGCTAAAAATAGAAACTCAGCCGAAATGCACTGGAGACCACTGCAAGAGCTCTCTTCAGGTCACTGAGTCCCCTAACCATATCCACTTAGCCTACAAGAACCCAAGAATACGCTGATGGAAAGCTCATATTGAACTGGGTGCAAGAAGGGGACATTAAAATCGTGACACTAAGGGTATGTTTGGTAGCCTTTGTGACACCGTTGGTTGTCTTTGGAGGCCTTGACGATAGTGTTGGGTGTGCTCCCTACTAAGTGGCATATTATGGAGGTGAGATGTGCAACATAGGGCAAGTCCTAGAAGGATGGAGAAGTTGAATAGACATGGCAATAGTGTTGCTATTAGCGCATTCTATATTTAGGAGGCATGCTCTTTTAGCTTAAGTTCACTTAGTTGAGATAATCTTTAGTTCATTGAGCTAATCTTAATTTCCTAATTTTATATTAGGTTTCTCTTGATTTCTATAAAGAAAGTATTCATGCCTTGTTCATTAATTTTGTAATCTTTGCTTTGAAGGAATATAGAAAATCTTTTCTTGCTTCTCTCGTTTGTAGGTGTTCTTGTTTGATGTTTGATTTTGCAAGTGCTTGTGTTGCAAACTTAAACATGGTATCAAAACATGGATTTAGCAAACCCCTTCTCAATCTTTAAGGATTTCCTTTCTCAAGATCATTACAAGATCACCAAATCTAGCCTTTTCAGTTTTTTTTAACATGTGGAAGTGGGTTTTTTTTAGCACCTACAAATCAACTCATCAAGGTGAAAAACAATTTCCGGATTTTATTTGTGGACATGAAAAACCATCTGAATATCCATTAGTTTGCCAAAATTCATCAAATTTTGTGGAAGAAAAAAAACTAAAAGAAAAAGAAAACAATTTGGTAATAACTTTTTCTTTGAAATTTTTTGAGAAAACAAATTTCTGGGTTTTTTTTGCAGCCTCGAAAAACCACTTGGGTTTCTTTTAGATCTTGCATGCAATAAGTTTCGCATAAATCAGATCAAAAGGGTCGTGTCTTTTGGTTATCAACTCTCTAAATTTAGCCCTTTTTGCTTTTTGCTATAACTTTTTGCGTATAGTGTCCATTTTTTGCAAACAAGATCATCGAAAAGTTGATTTGGAGCCCAATCTAATGGTGTTGGTATTTATTTGATATTTTGTTACTAACACAATTTATCACCTAGTGAAGTCATATGTAGTATTTTTGCTCTTGCGCTGGTATCTTTTTCCCTTTCCTCTGTATTCTGTGATTCTTGGGAGTTAGAAAGGTCCCTCAAAGCTCTTCACATCTATCCATGCAATTTTTCCAGATTTTTCCCTAGGTGCTTTTAATCCATCTTTTTGTGTTTTCACATTCTTGATATTACTTGGTCTTTTTGGCTTGCAGAAACTTTTTATTTACTTGGGATGTCTTCATTTGAGTTGTTCTATATGTATATCTAGCATTTTGTCTTGTTTGGACACTATAAGCATCTTGTGCATGCATTTTTCTATATGTAGATGCACTAAGACAAAGTGCCACTCTTGTGTATGGTTTTGGGGATTTTGCACAATTTGTTGTGCCTTAATGTAATGTCCCCTTCTTGATTTGCCCTAAAATCACAATTGCCACAAATTAGGGTTATGGTTTACCGAATAAACGGTTTCCATAATTATGTGATTCATAACTTGATTCTTGCATTCACCACATGAACACAAATGCCAACATACATACATACATACATACATATATTAGATCACAATGTAAACATTATTCATATATAAATCAAGGGTTAGATTGAAGAGGATATATCTTCATCAAACCCTAGCTCTCCTTTCAAGAAACCGATTTCCTTCTCAAGACACTACTTTCAATTTTCATCAAATGATCAATAGGTAGAGAATTTTGAATTCTCCCTATATTTTATAAAGCAAATGAGAAATCTTCTTCAATACACTTCTCATTAAAGAAGCTTCATCCACACACCACTAAATTATAACATGAAAAGAGCATAAGTTATTAAATTAAAGCAACTTAATTTAATAACCTCAATTAAAATGTGGTGCAACTGAATTTCTCTGACAACAGCATCCGAAACATACACTGCCCTGCCTAAAATAGTGACCAAACCAATTTAGACTTGCTAAAAATAGCAAATCCCTCAAACTGGAGATTTTGCATAAGTAATCCCGCATCAACTGGAACCAATGCATAGGCACTCTGCTAAACATAGCAATCCAGACTATCACCAAAAATAACACTCAGTATAAATAGTAAGTCTGCCAAACTGACCCCAACGAAGAGAAATCTTGACATCTGAGCAACCACTGGCTCTGCCAAACGACCCCCTTTGACAACCTAATTAGCTTACGAGGGTCACTAAAATAAGCTAATCCCAAGGGCCTAAAAACTAGGACATTATAGTCCTCCCTTCCCAAGATTGCTTGTCCTCAAGTAATCATGAAAATAAATGCAACAACACAGTCCACCCAAATCCCATGGATAGACATGTGTAATGTCCCTGTGATCACCAAACTCTCATAAAGACATCTCCAACATTAACAGTACAAACAACAAAGTCTGAGAAACCAAACTTAACACTCGAATCGATGATGTTGAAACAGAAATACCACGCGGAAGTATCTCATCCGATATACTGGACTCGCCTCTAGTCTTTGTGCCAACTAAACTATCATACCAGTCATCAAACGGATGCACTAATTAACTCTGCAATTGGTAGATATCCTGAACATGAGGATCAAAGGTAAAATTGTATGCACTCCTCACTGTGTACACCTCTGTAAACTGCTCAACAAGATCTGTCTGGCATCCTGTAAAAACTGTTTGATAACCCGGTGTACTAATAGGATCCCAAACATCATCATCATCATCACTCATCACCTGAAAGGGATCATCACTGAGCTCAAACAGCGGATTGTCATAAGACATAGTGACATCCATATCAAACAAAGGATTGTTCAAAAAGTGAATTGCTCCCGACTGCTAATTTGAGCTAGGTAACTATGAGCTATGAGAGACATGATGTGTAACTTTCTCTATCTGAATGGAATCATGCCTCTATAAATCCTCCCTATCTACAACACAAAAAGGACACAGTGTGTAGACTCCCCTCAACGAGACCCTGTAAAACATACTCCTTGCCTCGATACTCAAATCTCATCTCCATCGAGCTCGAGCTAAGGTAGAACTCCTTAATCTCCTGTAACCACTGCATCCCTAGCACCACATCCATCTCTCCCAAATCGATCACATAGAAATCAAATTCCAACTCATAATCACCAAAGAACAAAGAGAGATGATTAATGTGCCTGGTACAGGTAAGGGTGTAGCCATCTGCCACCCATATTCTAAATCCAGCAAACTCCTCTACCTGAAGACCACACTAACTAGCAACTCTCTCATGAATGAAATTGGGTGTAGCTCCAGCGTCCATCATAGCAATACAAGGTTGTCCTTCCACTAATCCCCTCAGTCTGAAAGCAGTGGGAAGTGGTACAACAGTGGACAACACTATAGGAGATAGTTTGGCATCAGGACCAAACTCTGTAGAGACCTTCTGAGCCTCATCCAATTCTGAACCAGCTAGCTGATGTGAAGATTCAGCCTCACTCTCACTCGAGTACACCCACATAGATCGGTTTGCCCTTCCCTTAGGCCTCATAAGGCAAGAGTGTTCTCTGTCATAAGGCTCCTTGCACCAGTAGAAAAGCTGCCTCCTCAAATCCTTTCGAGTAGCATCATCAAGCTTACCTGCTAATTTCTTCCTGTCAACAATTGGTGAGGGTACCTCTTCTGCAGGAGTGATGATAGGATTTGAAGTAGACTTGCCTCGTGAAACATAAGGCTCAAGATTTCTAGCTTTTTTCATAGCCTCCGGCAAAGTACGTGGATCCAGGGATTTAACCCACCCTCTATATGGCTCAGTCAAACCCTCAATGAAGAGCATGACTCTCTTCCTCTCAGAGATGTCATAAACCATGACTGATAACTGCTGAAACTCATAATGAAGGCCTCAAGGCCACCTGTCTGCCTCAACTGAGCTAACTCTCTGAAGTAAGTCTTGAGATCCTTCCTGTCAAACCGCTCTATCAACCTATCAATAAACTCCTGGTAATAGACGATCTGATCATGTTGCGGAGACACTAGCCCATGGTACCACCAGTCATGAGCTACTCTATCTAGATGTAGCATGGCCAAGCGTATGGCATCCTCAAACAAAGGATGAAGTGACAAATACGTGTCCAGCTTGTGAACCCAAGCTCTAGCTGTCGTTTTCCCACTTCCATCAAAGTGAGCTAGAGTCAACTTGTTGGTTGCCTGCTTAAGATCATTCTGCCTAGGCCTCTACCTCGAGTCAGGAGCTAGCTTGCCTCTGGAATGCTCTCTCCTATGTGTCAAGTACCTGTCAAAATTCAGATTTCTTTTGATTGCTTCTAGAAGAGCATCCCACTCTGCAAAGTGTGCCACCATGTCATCAACAAATGGTGTTGGCTCTATCTCCACACTGACTGCATCCAACTCAGGCCTCAAGAAAGTAGGTGGATCATCCGATTCTGAACCAGCTGGCTGATGTAAAGATTCAGCCTCACTCTCACTCGAGTACACCCACACAAATCGGTTTGCCCCTCCCTTAGGCCTCATAGGGCAAGAGTGCTCTCTGTCATAAGGCTCCTTGCACCAGTAGCAAAGTTGCCTCCTCAAATCCTTTCGAGTAGCACCATCAAGCTTACCTGTTAATTTCTTCCTGTCAACAATTGGTGAGGGTGCCTCTTATGCAGGAGTGATGATAGGATTTGAAGTAGACTTGCCTCGTGAAACAGAAGGCTCGAGATTTCTAGCTTTTTTCATAGCCTCCCACAAAGTAGGTGGATCCAGGGATTTAACCCACCTCCATATGGCTTAGTCAAACCCTCAATGAAGAGCATGACTCTCCTCTCAGAGATGTCATAAACCATGACTGATAACCGCTAAAACTCATTGATGAAGGCCTCAAGGCCACCTGTCTGCCTCAACTGAGCTAACTCTTTGAAGTAAGTCTCGAGGTCCTTCTTGTCAAACCGCTATATCAACCTATCAATAAACTCCTGGTAATAGACAATCTAATCATGTCGCAGAGACACTAGCCCATGGTACCACCAGTCATGAGCTACTCTATCTAGATGTAGCATGGCAAAGCCTATGGCATCCTCCTCAAACATAGGATGAAGTGATGAATACGTGTCCAGCTTGTGAACCCAAGCTCTAGCTGTCGTTTTCCCACTTCCATCAAAATGAGCTAGAGTCAACTTGTTGGTTGCCTGCTTAAGATCATTTTGCCTAGGCCTCTGCCTCATGTCAGGAGCTGGCCTGCCTCTGGAATGCTCTCTCTTATGTGTCAAGTACCTATCAAAATTCAGATTACTTTTGATTGCTTCTGGAAGAGCATCCAACTCTGCAAAGTGTGCCACCATGTCATCAACAAATGGTGTTGGCTTTGTCTCCACACTGACTGCATCCAGCTCAAGCCTCAAGAAAGTAGGGCATAGAGGCCTATCATATGTGCCTATAGGGTCAGCTCTATAATCCTATCTGTCATCTTCTCTAGACCTGTGCAAGCTGACTGAAGCACTCCTCGTACCTCTATCTCTGGTACGATCACCCGGTAATGTGATACGCTAAAGAGTATCTGATAATTGTTGCAAAACATTTGCAACATGATGCTGACCCTCTGCTAAATTTCTAAAAGAATCTTTGGCTTCCCTGTCAACATCATTACCAATATTATTTATGTTCCTATCACCTACATGATCAACCTGTGGACCCTGTTCACTACCTTTAGGTGGTGGTGAAGCTCTACCCCTGTGGGTATAATGCATTCCAAGCACAAACCCGTCTGCCATAGCTAAGCCCTCATTACCGCAGGCTAGCAAGATCAATGCTCTGATACCACTATGATGAGCCCAACTAGCTCTTGCTCAAACAACTATTTTATATGTTTGTCTTTTTTGCAATTTTTTGAATTTTCCAATTAAACTCATAAATGTATATCTCTAAATTTTCCAAACTAAGAAATTTAAACAATAGCAAACTGAATTGACTTATATGTTCATCAAAATGTTATTAACTAAGATAATATTTTTACACAATGAACATAGCAATACTCTAAGTCAACGCAGGCACCTTAAATTAAAAACGTGACGGTTAGTAATTGAAATGCAGCCTGATAATAAATGACATCAACTTTAAGTTGATTCCTCCTTGCTATTGGTGACTTTGAATGCCATTCAACATATAGTCACGGTCTAGAACTGCAGCAACCAATCAATATCGTACCCAATGTCTTGCAGCCGCATACCACACAATTTGTACGGCCTTATCAATTCCATACGGCTTTCATCTCGTACGTTTGCTCAAACAAATCTGCTGTAGCACCATTCAAATTCGAACAAAGCTCTGAAAATTCAACATGAAGCTTGGCGTTTTTCTCCAAATATGAAGACCAAACTCCAAACCCTAGCTCTCCTTTCAAGAAACCGATTTCCTTCTCAAGGCACCACTTTCAATTTTCATCAAATGATCAATAGGTAGAGAATTTCAAATTCTCCCTATGTTTTATAAAGCAAATGAGAAATCTTCTCCAATACACTTCTCATTAAAGAAGCTTCATCCACACACCACTAAATTATAACATGAAAAGAACATAAGTTATTAAATTAAAGCAACTTAATTTAATAACCTCAATTAAAATGTGGTGCTACTAAATTTCTCTGACAACATTCAAAACATACACTGCCCTGCCCGAAATAGTCACCAGACCAATTTAGACTTGCTAAAAATAGCAAATCCCTCAAACTGGAGATTCTGCATAAGTAATCCCGCATCAACTGGAACCAATGCACAGGCGCTCTGCTAAACATAGCAATCCAGACTATCACCAAAAATAACACTTACTATAAATAGTAAGTCTGCCAAATTGACCCCAACGAAGAGCAATCCTGACATCTGAGATCTCTAGAGTGGAAACCAACCACTGGCTCTGCCAAACGACCCACTCTGACAACCTAACTAGCTTACGAGGGTCACTAAAATAAGCTAATCCCAAGGGCCTAAAAATGGGGACATTATAGAAGCCATTGGACGCAAAATGGAAGAAGAAGACACGGTGGTGATCACGCTAAAGAGTCTACCATCTTCCTATGAGCACTTTGTTGAAACTCTCAACATTGCTTCCACTCATTCTGATGTTTTGTTTTTCGATCTCTGCATAATGCTTCTACAACAAGATCGCTGGAAACAACGATTTGGCAGGGTACAACTCATCTTCAAACACAAACTTTATCAGCTAAATCCACAGGCAACTATCAGTTCTCTCAATCTTCTCAGCAGTATCCCTTTGCTCAATCATCAGAAGGCTCGAAGAAGAAAAATATTCAATGCAACTACTGCCATAAGTTTGGTCATATGAAGTTGGAGTGTCGTAAACACTTAGCTGCTCAAGCCAAGCAATCTGGTTCACAGCCTCAAGCGCATGCTGCTGAGCACTCTAAGAAGGGTGAGTCTACCTTTTACGCCTTCATGGCTAAAAGACCTGCAGATCATATAAAATCCTCTGCTTGGTATATTGATTCAGGTGCCTCCCACCACTTCATTTATCACCAGGATCGGTCCACTATTTTTCAGCCATTCTCAAATTCAGTCATTTTTGGAGGGGAAGAGTACACCGTTGTCGGAAAGGGCAATATACAAATTCAGTCTGGAGGAAGGAAACTGCTTTTCCTCGATGTGTACTATGTTCCACGAATGGAACTCAACCTTCTCTCAGTCTGTCAAATTCTGAGACATTCTCCTCAGCTGGATGTGACCTTCAATTCACATTAGTGCAGTATCATTGATCAGGAAACTCAGTCTACTATTGCAATGGGTCTTGAGGATCATGGTCTTCATAGATTAGTTGACTCCGGTGATTCTCAGGAGCTTGCTATGGAAGCCAAGCGCTCCTCTATTAGTACACTCTGGCATCAACGGTATGGGCACTTAAATGTGCACTATCTTTCTCAGCTTGTTCGAGAAGATCTTGTCATTGGATTGTTGGAGATTCAAACCCAGAACCTTGAAGTTTGCGAAGCATGTCAAGCTGGGAAGCAGCATTGCACTCTGCTTTCATATGGTGACTCTTAGAGAGCTTCTAAGGTATTACAACTGGTCCATGTTGATATGCTTGAACACAAGAGTGTTCCAAAGAAATTTTGGGCTGAAGCAGTCCACACTATCATCTATCTTCTCAACAGTTCTCCTACAATGGATATCAAGAAGACTCTAGAAGAGGCCTAGTCAAGTTGTAAGGCCAAAATCAATCATCTCAAAGTTTTTGGCTCCACTTCTTTTGTCTGGATTCTTGATGCTAACCGCACAAGTTAGATGCCACGAGCCAGAAATTCATGCTAATCGACTACAATGATAATCACAAAGCCTACCGACTAATTGACATTGAAACTAATCATCTCATCTTTAGTCGTGATGTGGTCTTTGACGAGGAACGAAATCAGCTTTCTCCTCTAGTTCTGGATTCACAAGATCAATCTCTCAAGACTTAAGACTTGGGTGCTTGTCTTCCATTAGGTCCACCTAATGGGAGAGCTTTAGCTAAGAAGGCTCCAATTGTTCCTATTCCTACCTCTCCACTAGTTCCATCTCCTACAGGCTCACCCAGACATATAGCTACACCACCTGATTTTCCTCTGGATTCATCTAATCTTCTATTTGATGATGATAATCCCATTGGACCTCCTACTTCTAATGTTGGCACTTCTACTCTCTGGCCTAAATGGTGGGCCAAGACGATTGGCGATCTTGAGGATGATGAGCTCATCAAGGGTAGAACTGCTCGAAAAAAGAGCAAACCTTCTAATTCTGTAACTTTTGCTCTCATGGCCAACATTCACAGTGTGTATGAGCCTCAAACATACACAGAGGCGAAAGGGATAACTGAGTGGGAAGAAGCTATGAATACTGAGCATCATAGTTTGTCAAAAAATAACACTTAGGTTCTGTTAGATTTTCGTTCGGGAATGAAATCCATCAAACGCAAATGGGTTTACAAAGTCAAATACAAGGTTGATGGTACTTTAGAATCTTAGATAAGTACAAGGCTCGTGATGTTGCCAAAGGCTTCTCTCAACGTGAAGGTATTGATTATGAGGAGACCTTTGCTCCGACTACAAAGATGAGCACCATCCAATTAGTCCTTGCCCTAGCAACTCAGTGTGACTGGAAGGTCCATCAAATAGAGGTCAAAAGTGTCTTCCTCAATGTTGATTTACAGGAAGAGGTGTACATGACGCAAGCTCCTAGATTCAAGGTTGTCTGTAAAGAACACCAGGTACTCAAATTGGTGAAAGCACTCTATGGCCTCAAACAGGCCCCTCGGGCATGGTACTTGAAAATTGATAAGTACATCACAAATCAGGGTTTCCAAAGAAGTCCTGACTTGAATCTGTATGTCAAGACTACTGGCAGTGACATCATCATTCTAGTTATCTATGTTGATGATCTGATTATCATTGGCAATTCAGCCTCTTTGATTCAAGAAATCAAACATAATTTATGCCAATCTTTTGACATGACCAACCTTGGGCTTCAACACTACTACCTAGGTGTCGAGGTTTGACAACAGTCACATGGCATCTGTATCTCTCAGTCTAAGTATGCACGAGCTCTACTTGACAAATTCAGAATGCAGGACTCCAAACCTACCTCTAAAGCAATGGAGTTTGGTCTAAAGTTGTCAGCCAAATCTAATTCTCTTGTTAAGAATGAATCCTCTTTCCGACAACTAGTGGGCAATTTGATCTATCTCACCACCACTAGACTTGATCTCATCTTTGCAGTGAGTTACATATGTCGCTTCATGATAGCTCCTACTTCAAATCATTGGGTTGCAAAGAAGCGCATCCTATGCTATGTCAAGGGCACACCAGACTTTGGTATCCTCTATGGACGAACCAAATATCACCGACTCATCGGTTACACAGACTCGGATTGGGGAGGATCTATTGATGACAAACAGTTCAATTCTGGGTATGTCTTGAGTTTGGGCACAGGTGCTATCACTTGGACCAGTAAGAAGCAGCAGAGCAGTATCTCTTTCTGCAACGAAAGTTAAATATCGGGGAACAGTCAAAGCAGGTTGTGAGGCAATTTGGCTTCGAAGGATGCTTTTCGACATCCATATGTCTCGGGCAGGCCCATCACCCCTCTTTTGCAACAATAAAGGGGTGCTCAAACTTGCCAAAAATTTGGTCTTCCATGAGCTAAACAAGCATATTGACATTCATTGTCACTTCATCCGACAACTACTTAAAGATGGATTTGTGGATTTCCAGTTCATTCCTACAACAAACCAGACTACTGATATTTTCACCAAGTCCCTACTTCCAGAGAATTTTGTTTAGTTCAGGGGACTGCTCAGTGTCGTTGATAGGCTGGCCATTAAGGGAGGGTACTAAAATAATCTCTCCTAAGTTAAATTATTTCTATATTTAATAGTCACCTCTAGATATTGTAGATATCTTGTATAATAGATCTTTCTATTATTTGCATGTTTCTTTTTAGAACTCACTTGTAATCTCTATAAGAATATTTCGTTCTTTGTTTATAATCATCGAATATTTTACCAATTACCTGTGTAATAGATGTTGGCATTAGTTGATTAACCGGTAAGAATGCAACCGGTATATAGCAAAAGAGGTAATGTCATTGATTGGCAAAAAGGTGTTGTCATTTATGACTAAGGATACCACTGTTCGATCTATGACGCAAGGACAGACACAGCTGACATGAGGAGAGACTGGTTTGGAAACCAGTGACACTGTGCAAATAAGAAGAGACTACATATGTTACTAATAATGCTCTAACTAATCATCAGAGCAACCGGTCACCAAGGAAGGATACAACCGGTAACCGATAACAAATACCAAGGAAAGGATGCAACTGGTACAGCCAATGAAAGGGACGGTGACAGGTTAAAGCTCTTACATGTTCACAACCTAAGGATCTTAATTGATCAAGTGAAGATTTCATCACAACTGATGAACCGGGGAAAGTCATAGTCGACAAACAATTACCTAACTCTTTGACCGGGATTTGTTGCACAAAATCCAGTAGACTTTGAGTTATCAAGACGATCGGTACAAGGCGCAATTGAAGATTTTAATGCCGCAGTTTGAGGCATTAAAACATGAAGATATCTCTTGTGAAGGAAAAGCTTTTGACATGCATCTGTTGTTTCTTTCATAAAACAGATAAAGCATAGCATGCATCGGATGTTCCCTTAGTGAACTAATACTCCATTGGGTGATGGATCCAAAGGTGATCTTTAAACAGGTCAAGCATGTAAAAAGCAAATAGGGCAAGAAGTCTATATATTCCTCTGCCTAACAAGAATATAGTTTGTCGTCATTCTGCCAAAGTAAAGAGTGAACCTGTACGCTGAAGAAGCTAAGGTGAAAGAGGAGAAGAAAGTAGAGTGTGCAAAGAAGCACAACAGCGAAGGAGAACATACTTGCAGAGACCGGTGATGATTCTCAATTGAACAGAACAGTGATCTTATCAGGCTCAGCGAAGTCATCATCAAAAGATCAAACTCTCTATTGCTCTCTGATAATTGCAATAGCCAAATCCCAGTATTTTGGGTGGAAATTAACAAGTCCCTTGTATCAAATCCCTTAACCGGGTGACATTTGTTTAGGTGTTTTAAGTCCTCTAACCAAGCAGGCTCTAACAGGCCTTATTGTATCAAATCCCTTAACCGGGTCGCATCTAACAGTGCGTTTGTAATCCTTTAACAGGGAAGGCTCCTTACAGGGCGCACTTCAGAAGAGTGCAGAATTTGTGAGGTCTGCTCACACCGTGGTTTTCTCCCAATTTGGGTTTCCACGTGATAAATCTGGTGTTGCTTATTGTTGATTGTTTGATGCAGATTATGTGCTAGAATCTGTTTTGCTTACAGTTGTAGTATATTATATCAGATTTGTTTTAAGTTTTAATAGGTGTTGATTCACCCCTCCCCTCTCAGCGCCGGTTGGGACCATCAATAGATCAAACAAAGGCAGGGTAATGGAAACTTAAAGAGAAAAGAAGCTGGAAAAGATGAGTTTGAAACAAAAAAAGGAATCCTTTGGAGGTGGGGGATTCCACCACCCTCCAAGGGTTCTCAATCCTCCCACTCACCTTATTTCCGCCTAGGCATGGAGATGAGAAATATGGAGCCATGAAGGGAGAGGTAGTGGAAATGAATCCAAGATGCAAAGTAATGGAAGTTTGGAGAATTTCAAGATAGGTATTAAGCAAGATTTGAATGATGAACATGGGAATCAGTCCTAAGGAGAGGCCGGATTCCGCTCTCTACTTAGGATTCTCAATCCTTGGAAGAGTGAGAATTCCACCCCTAGCAAAACAAGATCTATACATGGACAATTATTGTGATGCTGCAAGAACAAAGAGTGGTACATGAACAACTATGTTGGCACAATGTGGATCTTCACTTAGAGGTGAGTATGGTGAAATATCTAGTTTTGATAAGATATGGGATGCTACTGTGATAGTGAAAATATAATGTGGTTGTGGCTTTGAATCAGCAATTGCAAATGAGTTTTCTAATTATCTTTGAATGAGGGAGAATGATGAATTATTTTTTATTCCTTTGTCATATGCTGTCAAAAAGGGGGATAAAGAAGAGGCACAAGTTTTTGACATCAATTCCAAAGGGCGAGTGTTGAGCTTTGGCATGTTTGTCATTGATGTCAAAAAAAAGGTTGATGTTGTTGGATTGTCATGTTGTCATTGATATGGGTTTAGAATGGCCTCCTGTCAACATTATCTTCACATAACAGGTTCATAGGCAACTTTGATTAAACAGTTCAATTAATTCTTATGCTGGTCAACTAAGCCGGTATTCTAATGATGGTATTCATGTCAGATTGTAATGGTGATATTCTAATTTAATCACTCATCACACTAAGACACAAATGAAGTGAGTATCTAAAGAAGATTGTCTTGACAAAATTGCTATGAACAGATATATATATATTCTAGATAAATCGGAGAACTTTATATAAGTATTATCTTAAATGCTATTGAAAAACCGATTTACTCTAGTACAAAGGCATGGATGGTTTGATCAAATCAAGAGATTAAGAGAGTTAAGTTCTTAGTATGAACCATTGTTTGTTAAACCAATTTTAGTCAGTTAATATTGATCGGTTTAAATGATGAATGTGTTTACACAAACATATTTGTTATAGGACAGATTTGTTATTTTAAATTGATTGGTATAAGACTGCATTTTTCAATATAAAATCAGACTTGGTAAGAGGTGATACTTTTCAGAAAAAAGTTATTTGTTACAAGAACCAATTCAAAGGAGATATCAAGTTTCAGAAATTTGATTTCATAAAACTTAAGGAGAAACTGATTCATTTTGAATTATTAAGTATGCTCTTTGCTAAGGAAAGAAAAAACATTAAAATCTGAAATGGTTAACAGATTTGTTTTAAGCTCATACTTGGAATACTTTTGATCTTAATTATAAAGCAATCCATGTCAAGGAAGAATATGCAAACCGATTTGAGGAGCAGATTTATTATTTTTAAAAATGGATTTAATATACTAAAAGGTCTATGAATCGGTTTACATGCTAAGACCCAATTCATTTGTAAGAAGAGATTGGTTCCCTCTTAAAACCAATTCACAATGCACTTGAGATCAGTTTTGTTGTCTAAAATTACAGATTTGTTTTGTTTTAAGTCAATCTGATTGAAGAGATTATAAATGCTGATTCATAACACATGTAACTAATGCGAAAAATTCTGAAAAATAGCGACTTCTTAAAGTATTACAGAATTGGGGTTTTGAGAAGATTAGTATGGAATAATAGTTAAGTATTAATGATTCATTTGAATATAAACATGATCGGATATTGTTCAAGAAGTAAAGAAAACTGTTTGGAAGCACGATTTTTACAGTTTCTTTTGTGTGTCGCCAAGTGTTGGGAGGTTTGGTTTTTACAGTCGTTTTGTACCACCGTATTGCAGACCGTTTGGAGATATGATCTATATATAAGATCAATTTTTGGGTGTGTGAATTGTGTGTGAATGCAGATGATATAAAATAGATATATCTTTTTTTTAATTGTTAAATGAAGAATGTGATGATGTTGAAGTAAGTGTTGCAGATTCGACAAATGTAAATCTTTGAATGAAAGCTGACAAGAAGACGTTTGCAGATAGTTTCAATCTCAACAGCATCAAATACAATCAATGACAGTAAGATATTTGATTGAATAATGGTTTGTCTTTTAAATGCTATCAGAATTTGATGGAAATACTTTTGCATTAAAAGTAAAAGTTTTTATTCTGCATTTATTAAAGTTATATTTTTGGTGTGCAAGAGAACAGAGTTATATCCATATATTCAGTCTCAGAAGTTTGATCAGTAATATCTAAGGGACATGTTGTTTTGTGAAATGAATGATCTAATTCAGATCTTGACCAGTTTGGTTCACTGTTTTCTGAGAGTTAAAAGTTGAGTTGTGATCACAATGCACAGATTTTAATGATTGTTTGAAAGCCTTATGTTACAAAACATAACTTGCAGATTTGATTATGACAGGAAGTGCTTTTGTGACAGCATATTTAACATAATGTTTGATCAGATTTGAAATGGTAGTATGAATGCTTTTGTGATCAGAAGTGATAGGAATTCTCTATTAATGATAATATGCAGAGATTAAAGTTGAAGCATGTTGAAAGATGAAGAAGTTGACTTCTTAGCAAAGCTTTGATTTTTTGATTAAGAATCAGATATTGCAGACGTGATCAGTGGGCTTCGACAGGATTATATGTTTCATATGCTACAAAGTTTTTAAGTAGTTAAAGTTTATGTAAACCACTGATTCACAACCCCCCCCCCTCCCCCTCCCCCTCAGTGGTGTTTGTATTCCAACAAGACCTACAAGGGTAAAGTGGAGGAAATGAGAAGAGAACAAGATGGAAAGCAATTCAGTCATGACAAATAGCAGATTTACCAAGGGTGAAATTGTGAAGACAAAAGGCATTGATAAACAAAGAAGAGGGAATCCTTGGGGAGCAGTGGAATCTGCTGCATTCCCAGGATTCAAAATCCTCTCTCACCTCCAAATTCCCTCTTGCATAGGTAGGATACCAACCTAAACCAAGCCCTCCAATTTGTGTTATGAGGAATGAAAACAAAAGGGTGAAGAGTATAAGGAATAAGCCAAGGTTGAGAAAGTGAAAATCCTCAAACACTCATGATTTCCGCCTTGCATAGGCGGGATACAAACGCAAATTAAAGCCATCCACTTTGCACAATGAAGAGGAAAACGAAGATCAATAACCTGGAATTGATAAATAAGATCAAAATTGTCTGAAATCAATTAGAAAGGCATTTGAACTTGGAGAAATCAAAATCAAGGAAATTCCTTGAAGGATGGAAGATTCCGCCATCCTCCAAGGATTCTTAATCCTCTAATATACTTAATTTCCACCTTAGATCGATAGTGCTCAAAACTTTTCTTTACCCTCCAAGAGCGAGTGAAAAGGAAGAAGGCAAAAAGCAAATGATATATTGGCATGCTGATCAAGATTGGAGTTTGAATGAAATAAAGGAAATTCCTTGAGGGATGGCAGATTCTGCCATCCCCCAAGGATTAATAATCCTCCAATGCACTAAATTTCCACCTAGAGTTAAAGAGAATTGATGGAGATGAAAGGGGTGCGACTTTCTTAATATTTAATGATAAGAACATCCAATTGCCACCCTCTAACATGTCGGCCTGCATTAGGAAAGAAAAGAAAGGGATTGATCAAACGTTTTAATTGGTTGAAAAGACTAAGTCGGCCCCTTATAAAGACATGTCTTTTCAATTTACTAATCGCCTATATAAAGAGGGAAGTAATGATTCATTTCAACGTCAAACAAGAGCAAATCCACCTCTTCTTTTGGCAACGATTTCTTCCTTCTTGTGGCAGCGAACTATCATCTTGAGAGAACAGTGGAATATCTTCCCAAGGCAGCGAGTTATCTCCCTTATAGGCAGTGAAGTATCTTGAAGGAGAGAATTACCAAAGGAGGCAGCGAATTATCTTGAGAGAGCAACAATTTCATCTTTGGTAATTCAAAAGGCATCAATTTTGTGCATTTAAGGCAGAAATTCATTCAAAGTCAGAGGTAAAGTGAGGTGAGGACAATGAAATCTGGGCATGTAATGGGCATCAAACTCCTTTACATTCCAAAATTTACAAGAAATTTCATTACCAGTCAAAGGAGTGGAGCCATTTTGTCAAAATCAGAACTTGGGATTTGCAACAAGGAAAGAAATATTATCTTGAACCAAAGAAAATCCATGATCAAAATGCATTTTATTCTTGATCAAATCGCTTTAATAGAAGAAAGTCGGATCTAGATGCATTTCCATTTCATGAAAATTTTTAAGATTTCCTTCATCTCTTTTATTTCCTATCAATTTTGTGAGCTTAATGAAATCTTTCTTTTGTTTTTGCAAGGTAAATATGGAGCAAGGAGAGGCTTGGAAAGAGAAGGATGGATGCTACAAGGTCAAGCTCGAGGACTTCAAATGAGAAGGAGGTTCAAAATCAGAATATCAAAGTACAAATCCAAGCAAGATCAAGATGGAGTTCAAGAAAACAAAGAACAATGAGAAGGAAAAATCAGAATATACAAGTGGAAGAAAATTTTCACCAAGTTTATTTTTGAAGGATCCAGCTGTGTGAGGACTTCATCACTTCAAGAAGTTCAAGATTCAAGTTTGCAAGTACAATCAAGTTCAAAATCATGGCAATGAGAAAATTTCCAAGAACAAGGACGGAAAAAATTTGAGAAGATGAAGCAATTTGGGAATATGTCATCACAATTGAAGGCTTGATAATGTTGAGTATCAAGAGATATTTTCTCATCACCTAAGGATTGATCAAGGCTATGGTATGAGAATGCTAAGGTGGCGCCCACTTGTCTTCAACCAATCAGAAAATTTCAATTATACGTGTTCAAGCACACTAAATCATATTATGCCAAGTGTACAATTTTTTCATTGGCTCTCAAAAGCATTGTAGTTTTCTTATTGGCCCACAAGGTGTGCCTTCATGTTATTGGATGATAGGTGGCAACCCTAATTAGGGTTTGTGATGGATAAATCTTGGCCCTTGATCTTAAATTGATCTCCGCCCTTCATTGTAATTGAACATCTATAAAAGGCCAAGGCCTCCTCATTTGTAAGGGGTTAGAGATTAGATTCATTAGAGTAGATTAAGAGTAGAGGTAGAGTAGGAGGAGACTTGTTGAAATTGTTGTCATAATGTTATCAAAGTAATTGTTGATTCATTGTTGGTCTTCATGGTGGATTACTTGTGTTGCTTTGAAGTATTGCATGGTTTCTTCAATTCCTCACTTAGGATTTAATTTCATGTTAAGTAGAAGTAGAAGTAGATGAATGGAAAATATTGTTGAATGGTGATTAATGGTGGAGCTAGTGTCCATACCTTTTGATATTTACTGATTGTGAGTAGCAGTGCAAAGTTAGTCTGGGCCTAAATTGCAAGTGTTTAACTTCTATTGGAGATTCTCATTTAGATTGCACCTTCATAGGGTATTTGGGTAAATATTGACAATGTAAAAATCATTCCTGCATCCATAGAAGATAGCACCCTCCTATGCCTAGTTGATACGGCAAAGCAAGGATTGGTTAGAGGCTCACCACATCATCAACATTGTCTTACATTTCTAGGGTTAGATAGAATTTCTAAACCCTTATCCTTGCAATTTATTTGGTTGAAAGTGATTTGAAGTAGTTGAAGTCAAGTTGATATCCACTGCTTGAACAGTGTAAGGCCCTTTGTGATAACCAACATATCATATCATAAAACTGAGTGAAGTCCACGATTAAGAAGGAACCTTGAGGTTGCCTCATTTGATCTCACAATCCGTATACATTGTTTAGCATATGAGCATCCTTATTCAAGAGAGAGTTGGAGATTTGGTGTTTCATCTCGAAATACTAAGTATTCGATTCTGTATGTTATAGTGGAACAAAACTCACATCAACAATGTCCAAGATCAACCAATCAAATCATGCCAAGTGTACATGTGGAGTCCAGCTAATGTCATTACCTAACCAATTTTCTCATTGGTTCTCAAAAGCAATGTATTTTTTTCATTGGCCCACAAGGTGGTGCCCAATTGTAATTAATAAGCATATAATGCTTGTAGCTAATAGTTATATTAGGGCTGTGTTGGCTTATTATTGGTTGTTGATCTTGGATCAATCTAGGCCACTCATTGTAATTGAGCTCCATACAAAAGACAAGGCCTTCTCATTTGTAAAGGGAGGTTGCTGAAGAAATTGTTGCCAAATTTGCTCCATATTCATTGTTGTCTTTGCATGGTGAATACTTGTGAACTTGTTTGAGTGTTGCATAGTTTTTCGCATTTCTCACTTAGTTTAGATTTTCTTAAGTTGATTAGAAGTTTAAAATAGATAGTTGGATAGTTTAATGGAAGGCATTGTTGTTGTTGAATATTGGTGGAACTAGTGTTCATACCTTTTCGTGTTTGTTGATTGTAAGCAATAGAGTAAGGTTAGTCTAGGCCTACTTGCAAGCACTTCACTTCAACTACTTAATGTTCATTGATCTGCATTATTTATGGTCTTAATGAGCACAAGTAGTTTGAACATCATACTTGCATCCTTCGAAGATTGCACCCTCCTAAGTGTAGTTGACATGGAAAAGCAGGGAGTGGTTTAGTCTCACCACAACATCAACTTTGTCTTGCATTGGTAGAGTTAGATGAGATCTCTAAACCCTCATTATGTTTGCACTTTATTTCTAGCCATTGTTATGATTATTTGAAGAGCTCAATGGTCATATCATTCGCACTCAAGAAGTTGATAGATCCTCCACGAAGAAGCCAACATAAGTCCCCAAGTGATTATCAGCAAATCACATCAGAAACTGAGTTAAGTCCAACATTAGAAGGAACCTTGGAGTCACCTCTATGATATTTTATTCTATCCTAGGATACTAAGTGCTTCATCCTGCATGTTGGCATAGTCACAAAACTCATATCAACAATAACCTAGAAGTTATGATGACCTTTGTATTGGAAAGCATTTCATTGCATGAAAACAACTTGTTACCATTCCAACTAATGGAGGGCTTGTACCTCCTAGAAAAGAAACCTCATATAAAGGCTTGCACGGCATGGTTGGGTGTTATCGATTGACAAATATCTCACCATTGCATTGTAAGTTTTCCATGCATACAATGTAATGTCCCCTTCCTAATCAGTTCACTGCGGTGGACCTAAATTACCATAAATGGCATCAAGAGCTTGAGTGTTGCTCCAAGTTCAAGTCAGATCCGGGTCCAAGACGGGTTCAGCCCTGAGTTTGTCGTCAATTCAGTCAACTAATATTTTATTTAACAAATTTTCCCCCGCATGTCTTAGTATGGCTCATTCTATTGATTGGATTGTCTAGTGCAGTATTCTCAAGCGTTAAGTGTCTATAGGCGTAGTATTGTTGAATGTCGAGTAATTGTATATATTTAATTATGCTTATTAATATAGCTTATTTATTTATTTATTAATTTTAAAGTTTTTAATAAATTAATTGATAGAATATATATATATATATATTCCTATATCATATTTGATATATATATGTACTCGTGCCCATACCCAAGGGGAAAAAATTGGCATACGTACACTTGTATCTGAATAGACAACTTAGTGGTGGATAGTTAGCCTATCCAATGGGTTTTCGTAGGCTTGTGTTAGGGTTAGAGAACTTTGGGAGTTAGTTTATCCAATAGGATGGTAGTATCAGATGTTTATTTGGACGCAAACAGTTATGTTATGCACAACGCCTTTTTCTAGGGTGTTTTTGGTTGAGTTCTCCAATACTTACTATTTTTAGTAAGTTAATTTCAGGCACCAACTAAACCAACTAGTCGAGTTACTATTTTAGATGTGTCGGTAAGAGCAATGGATATCAATATCTCGATAATTAACATAGTCCAATGATTTTAAATTAAATAACAATACGAAATTATTTTATTGAATAAGATTAAAGATTTAATTTTACTGTAATTAAAAATATTTTTAAACAATGACTATGAATGCCAATATTGAATTTAAGTGTTAAAATTTTTAAAAGGCCCCTTTTGGAGACATGCACGCCACTTTGGAAAGAAGTAATTTTAATTAAATAATTAAAAAGGCAAACGATGAAAGCGTTGAACCTTTTTGGGAGGCTATAAAAGGGAGCTTTGGAATTCATTTTGTTCATGTTGCATTCGATATTTGATGTTATTCTTGTTCGTGGGGGAGATTGCTCCTCAAGGTTTGTAAGGAAATCCCTTACAGGCAACATCTTCCACATTGTTGAAAGACACAATCTAAAGGGTTTCTTGGTGGTTAGATACAGAAATCGTGTTTGTGCTTCATTGGTGATTGATATCTTCTTCTTTTTCAGGTTTTGGAGCTTCAAATTGATCAAGATCATTCATGGTAGCTGATTAAGGAGATTTTCTGAGTTTATTAATATATCTTGTGGCTGTTGGAGGCTGGTCATACCCTTCATTGCTGATCGTAACTTTCAAGGAAGGACATGTATGCTAGAAGAGGAGGTTGCTAGCACTTAAGAATGGTTAAATATCTTCTTGGGAGGCATTTGGAGTGATCTCAATCTTTCCTATCAACCACTCAGCCCTGTGAGGGTTTCTTGGAGTTTGGTGTCCATTTCTAAAATGCCAGTTTGTAGATTTTGTGAATAAATCAAACTTCTTCATTGCTGCATTTTGTGGGTATGTTAAAAATACACTTGCAATGTCAGTTCATGACCTGGGTTGCTCATGCTTTTGAGAAAAATTGTATATTCAATTTGGAAAATTAAACTGGAATATTTCAGCCTTGTGAATTTCTGCATATTATAAAATTTCTGAGTTGTTTGTTTGCTGCAAGTATTTCTATTTATCTGCACTATTCTTTGATATGTGAAACACATAACAAAACAAAACAAAAACTCCAAGACAAAAAAGGGCATCTTACTACATCCAAGGACACAGTGGTCGCCTATCTAGTAGAGATGTGATATGTCCTATTTCTTGCACCTCTTGCATAGGTTTCTCTTGGTGTTGTGAGCATCATCAAGTGTGCATAAGGGATAGATTTTAGGTAGATGATTCGCTCATTCTACCCTTGTGTTGCGTTCATGAGAGAAGGTGATCATGGGTTTGGACCCAATCATTGTCATCATGCAATCCCATTCTTGTGCATTCATTGTGGTGACTTCAACCCATGATAGGTATGCCTTCTCCTTGTGCCACCTTGCTTGGAGCAACGGTGATCTTGTAAGTGTTATTTACATCTTGAGTTGTTTGTGAGAAGAAATGTTGCCACATCATCTATGTTAAGTCTTGTGTACTGTTGTGCTTGACCCAAAACTTTGTGTGCACATTTGCATGCGATGCAACATGTCAATGTTGTATCTTGATTCTTAATTGTTAAGAGAGATTCTTGCTCTTAAAAAACAATATTTTCTTGGCTAATGTCTTGAGTGTGTGGCTTGGGGCATTACAAACATTATATGCAAATTGGGACATGACCTGGGTACTGGTAAGCATCTCCCAACCCTAGTACTGTGGGGTACGGAAGATGACAAAAAGCCCCTAAAAAACAAACCAAAGACAAAAAAGCATAATCACATTGGCTGAAACCCACAAAAAAATCCCTAAATTTGACTTACCCGACCATAGTAAGTGATGAAAGGGAAAAGCAAAATTTGCGGAAGAGATTTATGACCCAGGGGAGGAGATTGCAATCTAAAGAAGTTGAAAATGGTGCAGCTACAATAAAGGGTAGGTGATTCGATCCATTTAGACTTCATAGTGTCGATTTTTCCCTGTATTTTTTATTTTCCATGTTGTGTTTCAAACTTTCAACTATGTTTCCATGCATTTTTCCATTATGCACATTTTTCCGTTTCAATTATCCTGGTATTGACTGCGTCTGTTTGCATTTCTGCCTCGAATGATTTTCATTTTTCATTTTTCTGTTTGCGTTTAGGTTTTTCCATGTGTTTACAGTTTTTCCATGGCATGACTGTGTTTCGAGTCCGATGTATCAAGATACCAAAATACATTATATTAGCTGATTATCATCAATACCATTATAAAATTAAAAATATAAATAAATATTAAACTATTATTTTTAAATATTAAAAATTAATCAATTCTCTTTATCATTATGTTATTATTATATTATTAATTTCAAATATTAATGTTTGACAGTGAACTTTATCACTGTTCTTGTTTTGAAAACTCAATGTCATTATGTTTTACCCGTACCTGTCTTCAAAGTACCCGAGTACCCCCATCTCCGTGCAACTATTATTATTTCATTTCAAAAATCTCTAAATCAAAAGAAGCTAATCTTCTAAGACAACTATTTTTAGGAATTGCCCTGAGATTAGAAATAATTGTGATTGATCTCTCCCTAAGGTCAGAAAGAAGAAAGCAAGTTTTGGTACTCTGTAATGATTGGGTGGGTCCAACTAAGCTTTGATGGAGCTTCCATGAATAATTTGAGATCGTCAAGGGTCGGTGGCCTTGGCTACTAAATTTATGAAAATTAATCTGAATAAAATTGCTGAAATTAGAGCCTTATTTTGGGCCTCAAAAAGGAATGCAACTAGAAGCTACAAACCTTATCATAGAAGGCAATTTTAACCTTATCATCAATTGTCTAAATAACAGAAATATCACTCATTAGCAGATTTGTAGCTTTATCAATGAAGCCAAAGGATTAATTAAGCAATTTGATTGTTGAATAATGCATGTGAGGCATGAAAGACCAATGCTTCTGATTGGCTGGCTAATCTGGGTTTCCAAGAATGCTACCAATCTGTTGTGTATTTTGGGGACAACTTTCTTGAAGATAGCAGGTTCCTTACTTTCCATGTGATTATCAATAATGAGAAAACCGGATAACTTCCATCATACTAGGTCTGCATGATGAGCTTCGTCACATTGCAGAGGTACTTGGATGTTTCCTTTATTCTCTCTGTTTGTTGCTTTAGGCATGATGAGTATGTGTTTCCTTGTTTTTACGCCTTTCCTTACAGGTGTGGCCTTTTTCTTGATAACTTTTTGGTAGCTTGTGGCTTTCACTGTTGGACAACACCTCTCTCCTATACCTTTTCCCTCCTTGTCTATCTGGTGTATTTGGACAGCATTGTGCCATCTTTTCTTCTACCTCTTTTCTGGAATGGCCAAACTTTTTGCTATATCGTTTCTATCCTTCTTGTCTTTCTCCCTGTTTACCTCCCTCCGACACATCATCCTTCTATTTGGCGGCTTCTTCCTTTTTGCTGCTTTATTCTGGTTTCGAGACCTCTATCATTCCTCTCTTCATTTTGTCTGTTGTTTCCTTCATCCAGCTAGATGTTCTGGCATCACTTTTCTGATCCTAGGTGTGCCATTCATACTTCATGTCACCTCTACTTAAGCCTCTTCACTGCCTTATCCTTGCTATCAATTGGCTTATTTCCTCTTTTCCTGCATGGGGAGTATTGTTTTCATTGCAATTATATCACCATTCTGATTTGTGTGTTTGTTTATGATTGTGTGCTGGGAGGTTCTTTTGGTTGTCGATAGAGACATTTGGAATGTTATTAAGTTCTTGGGATCTTTGATAGGTCTTCACCTCCTTGCTGGGAAGCTTCAATCTCTTTCTTCTAGTCTACACAAGGGTGTTGAAGAGCAGAAAACTGCAACTGGTAGTAATGTTCCTTTGCTTCACATACCATGGTCAAGAGGAATATTAATATTGATTCTAGCTCTGTGGCTCAAGAAAAGTTAAAGATAATGAGATAAAGCCAAATGGTTCCCACCACTCCAACCATCACAACCCGTAAAAGAAAGTGAATGCTGAGACAATTAAGACTTCTCTTAGATTATTTTGAAAGGAAAGGATAAGGCAGTTTCAAAGGACCTTTTTTCATGTAACAAAGCTCATTAACTGCATGGCCCTTCTCATGTCCATGCTTGCATCATCACTTTGACTCTGCCCTGGGTTCATCTAGTAACTCACAGTATAGCTCTTTGGCCAATATCAGCCATGCATTACATCCAAGCAATTTGGACTGATTATATGAACTTGCAAAACTAGACTTCTGCTACCAACGACTTACTGGAAAACTCTGATAATCAGCTCTATATGATGAGAATGTAAGGAGATCATTGTGGAAGAATTATGAATGAACAAGAGGAAACCTTGGATGCAAATGACACCAACATGGGGTGCTTGGAAGACATCCATCAGAGATTGAGCTCTCTAGAGCAGGATATGAGAAATTCAAATTGCCGAGTGCACCTCTGGCTTTACCACAAGGGTCAATGCCAGGCTAATAAGGATGTTAATCCAGATATGAAGCCTAATAATCACGATCCTTAAGCTCTATCATATAATTTGGTTGTGTATCATCCTTTCTGGCCTTTAGTCTCTTTATATTCAGCCTCCAGCCCTATTGGTTGTTGCATAAAATTTGTCAAAAAGAAGGCCATTTATAAAAAAGTGTTATGTTGAATAATCAATAAACAATACTTTTTAACTCCTCACGATCAACAAATTAATAATGTACAACATACTTATACCTCATAACAATCAACTGTGTTTCTGCAAGCAGAGCTTTTGAACATACTAATCCTGAGTTAAAAATTATAATTGATAACATCAAACAATTTACAGGATATGATATAAAATCAGAGTAGAATATATGACTATAATAATGAACTATTAACCACAAAAAAGACAGATTCAGTAACATACTTCAGGTTCAATTGCATCACGCAAATCATCAGATATAATGGCCCGTGCTAATGCCACTCTTTTCTTCATGCCTCCAGACAACTCTGAAGGCAAACGATCATCAACTCCCTGAAAATAAATGCATTACATCAATTATACCTCAAACAAGAATCAGTTCTCAATACTAAACAAATCAATTGAAAATCTTTGTCATGTACTCTATGGAGTGAAATGCACATCTAAATGGAAATAAATTAAACTTTGTATGGTACAATCAGGTTTTTGAATGAATCAATCACAGATTAAAGTAAGGTCTCCCAGCAACATCTTTACCACAAAGCGAGACCTTAAAACCAAATGTAATGTACATCAACAGCTACAGTACAGGAAGAGTATGACAAAACATGAAAAATCCCTTGACCAAGATCATCCTAGATATAGAGTGGTCGACCAACATACCTTCTGGTTAGACCACAATTGTCTCAGCACCAAACCACACTAACCACAATATCATGACATACACTACCCTTTCTGGCACACGTATTAAGATATATTTGTTGCTGATTCTAATCACATAACATAAAGCATAACAAAGGATTACAATAAAAAAATTACAAACATTACTCAAATTACCATACACACTAGTAAACACAGCCACACGCAATTAAGAGAATATTTTTAATTTGAAAGAAAATTCTCTTCAACCTCATTTGTTTCAATGTAATTATCACATTGAATATAATCTTAATAGTCAATTTTGGCTAAGGGTAAACTAGAAACACATATGGTAACAAAGAGTTACTATTAGCCCCATAGTTACAAGACTCTGCGAGTCCAAGGTCGAGTCCAGAAAAAAGAGTCTTTTGGCCTCCAGACTCGAACTCATCCAAGTCAGACTGAGTATGCTTTAATGATTTTGCTTTGACTTTTTATGTTTTTAGGTTTCCCTCAAACACAAAAAGCAACATTCTTTCATTTCCAAACACAAGAAAGAGAGGAAATAAGGGATTAGAGGAAAATATTGGAGTTTTAGAGAACAGACCAGCACATCGATTGGCTCTTAAATCTTCATTGTGGATTGTTTGTGCAAGTTAGTAGCTTCCAATCATGCATTGAGAGGAGTTAAAAGACGCATTTGGAGGAGGCCTCTACAAATTTTAAGTGCATTTCTTCATTTTTGGAGCAAATTTGAAGAGGTGAATTACATTTTTTGTGTTGTTTTCTAAATTTGTTACATTCATATTTCCATTTTGTTTACATTTGTTTGAGTTTTGTTTTATTTTATGTTGATGGAAAACATGAAAAGTAAGAAACCCTAGCTTTGTTTTTTCTTTATTTTATTTATTTCAATTTAATAAGAATGTATAGAAATCGTAGATGCTTATTTTTTTTCAATTATGATATATTGCAGCAGTAGCATTATGTCTCAGCCTAGGAGTAGTGCATCTAAGCCTAAGTGTAACCCAAATGCAAACCACGTTAGATGCCAAAGGGATAAGGCTTGGAAACATGCCATCCCCGGATCAAAAAAGAAGTTATATGTTGGCATTGCAATGTTAAATATAGTGGGAGAGGTATTAACTGATTCAAATATCACCTTGCACATATATCAAGGCATGATGCCAAAGCATGCAAACCAGCACCCCCAAGATGTTATATGTGAAATGCAAGCTCGTTTAGAGGAATTTGAAGAAAAAAAGGAATTAAAACATAAGCATATGGAAGAAATGGAAAACTTTGGTGGAGAGGCCTCCTCTTCAAATTTCCGTTCTCCATTACCTCCATCTAGTAGTGGTGTTATGGTAAATTGATGTTGTTATTAAACAAAGGAGATGAAAGCTCCTTATATAGATTTACAAAGACAATGTTTCTAAACGAAACAATCGTGAACTAAAGACAAAAATAGAAACTACCTAATAAACTAAAGACTAACTAAGATGACCATTAAAGAAACGTTACAATATTCTAATACCCTCCCTTAATGGTCATCGTCTAACTACCGTACAGAAGTTTTTACATGTCTTGTGGTCATAAATTCTTCAGAACACTTTGTTGTTACTAAGACCCTCCTTGGATCTGCAAAATGTCAATGACCAAGAGTAGCCAAAATCCGTCCAAGAATGAACAGAGAAGGGTGCCCCCTTCTTCAAAATGTTTTGCAACAAGAGACAAGAGTCTGCCAATGAGACGAGTCCGCCACTAACCCTCCCAAAATCTGCAAAACATTTGACTAGAAATCATCACAAAACCTCCAACCTGATGTTGGGTTAACACCAAGAACAACTGACACAATTTTGAGAAAAAATCAGCAAACTCTCTAAATTTTTGCAGAAGAGAACGGTGCCCAGAACAGACTACAAAAAGTCACAATTTTTAAGGAGAAAAATCAGAAAACCAAACATGATTTTTGAGGTGAAAAATCGATCAAAACCAGAGAACAAAATCCAAGGCACGGATCAGAGAATACAAAACTTTGTTTTTGAGGCAAAAACAGTAAAACCCAACAGATAATTTTTGAGGAAAAAATTATTAAAACCCATCAGAGAAACCTTCATGCGGCAAAACACGAGACATCATGTGGTAAAACAGCACATGCAAGAACATGCAACTCACAAAATGCACATGCAACCTTAAAAAATCAAAGACTTTTGCTCAAATTAGGAAATCGCACAATCAAAACCCTTGACCAGGCTTGCAATTTTTTTTAAAAAAACTTTGAAGATGAACCACAATTTTCATAAAATACCGAAAAATAAATTTCTGGAAAAAAATTCAGATCAGAAGAAGTTCGAATTTTTCTTTAAAAAATCGCCAAATTTTATGAAATCTCATCGACCCATTCTGATACCATGTTATAGTAAATTGATGTTGTTATTAAACAAAGGAAATAAAAGCTCCTTATATAGATTTACAAAAACGATGTTTCTATAATAAACAATTGTGAACTAAAGATGAAAATAGAAACTACCTAATAAACTAAAGAGTAACTAAGATGACCATTAAAGAAACATTACAATATTATAATAAGTGGTACTGCGAGTGTGAGCATCGCACCTTGGATTCATAAGAAGAAATCCACATTAGATTCCCTTATTGTTCCACGTACGACTCTAGTGCCCAACCATCGCTTGAGAGCATGGGTTGGAATAAGGAAAAGCATGAGGTTACGAAAATGGTATTTGGATATTTTTAGTTCTACAACAACCTTCCATTTCATGCAGCAAGGTACTCATTATTATTTCAATTTCTATGACTTGATTTTATTGCTTTCAAGACTCAAGAGTATGGCAAATTGATTATTTTAATTTTTAAAGTTGAAAGTAAACTTAATAGTATACTTATTTTGTTTATTTAATTTGTTTTAGGTCTCCTTATTGGTAAATTGCAGTAGATGTTCTTACAGCTTGTGGTCCATGGTTCAAAGCCCACTAATGATGAGGAGCTAACCTATTTTGACCTGAAAGGTGGCTGATGTCAAAGTCGCAATTGCCGAGCAGCGTGAGGTATGGAGGAAAGGTTGCACCATCATTACTGATGTTTGGACCGACAAAAGAAGAACACTGCTCAATTTTCTTGTCTCCTCATCAAGTAAATGTAGAACTTGTACTTACTACTTTGTAAACTATATTCAAGAATCAATATTGATTTAGTGGTTAACTTTTAAAATTTTCGTTGTACTAAATTTATTTATTTTTCTCAAGTGCCACAGTGTTTTTGAAATCAGTTGATGCTTCAAGAAAAACAAACTATGTTGAGTATCTTTGTGAGGTATTGGAGGAAGTGTTGAAGGAGGTGGGCGAGGAGAATGTGGTACAGATAGTCACAGATAATGCAGCAAATTATGTTGTTGCAAGTAAAATTCTTATGGAAAGGCACCCCACCTTGTTTTGGACCCCTTGTGTTGCTCTTGCCTTGACCTCATGTTGGAGGATCTTGGCAAACTTCCCTGGATAAAAACATGTGTAGAGCACGCAAGGAGCATTTGTAAGTTCATATATAATCATACTTGCGTCCTCAACCTTATGAGGAATTTCACAAATAAGAAAGAATCGGCTCGTCTAGGTGTAATGTCCCCTGCTAATTTAACAATAACATTTGTAATAAAGATAAAGAATAAGTAATGAACTAAGAAATTGACTATTTCCAATCCATATTATAGGACTGATCTTATTATTACTTTAGTTCTCGAGAAGGGAGAAGACATTGGAGGCAAACCAAAGCGCTTAGAGACCATTGATAGGCTCCCTCAAAGTTTACAGACCCAACCTTTAACTTGTCTCGAGCTCAAGCTCTCAAGGCTAAAGAGAACGTTGGTCCCTACCCTATCTTGGGAGCTATCCTATTGGATTTAGACTGCCCCTCTTTCGCAGCCTCAGCCCTTCCCCTCTCATATAACAAAGTAGCAATAAGATTTGAGTCTAAAATATGTTAGAATCTCATTAATATAATTCAGATTTTATTCTTCTTAATATATGCTCACATATATCTATATATATCTATATATATATATATATAATTCATATACTTATATCTCTTATATATACTTTATACATAACATAACCTTATCTGATTTCACTGTTATATATATATATATATATATATATATATATATATATATGATCTCACTATTATATACATATATATCTGATTATACTTTATTTAGTATATATATGACCATATAATAGCTCCTCATCCTTAATGGCATTCCGATATAATATTCTGTAGTCAGAATTACTCGTCGATTGCTAGCCAGCCATGCACTTGTTGTGATTCATCACCTTCCTCAATAACAGTTATATTTTCCCTTGTTCAGTGAGTAAGTTCTTCATCCTTCTTTTGGATAAATTTCTTATTATATTAATGTAGTGTCTAAGGTATTGTCTTAGACTATGGTGTCTCATATTTTGAGACACATATAGTATATATATATATTCCCACTTGCATAGCAGAGGTCTACGTCACATACATTTGTCTTTTCTAAACCGCAGACACCGTAGACCGAATGTCTTTTCCTTATTTCTTTAGACCCTATGCTGATTGTCTATGATTTGTATATCTTCTGCGATTCAATACTTTAACTTATTCGTATAATCTCCTATTCGATGCCTGCTAATTATGGATTTGATATCAAATATATATCTTGTAAATGGATGGGACGCCTCCAAGAGATATGTCTGTTGTCCCTTCTTAGCAATTGGTAGCTAACATCCTAAATTCTGATTAGTTACTTTAAGATATAACTTGTAATCGTTTCTATTAACAACTCCTCAGATTTATGCAAATCGATTATTATACCATTCACACCTTTATACAACTCTTGATTCATTGATTAACAAATCAATTGTCAGTTACTATTATCTTGTTGGTGATGGCATTGATAGTTTTATGTATTACCTTCTATATTAACGTTAAGTGAAGTTCTATCGATCTGCGATTATGTTAATTACTGCATATGACTTGGCGGATGTGGCTTACGTGCCGCGTTAAGATCACACTCCTTCATTCTTTAATCATGCTTAAGACTTCATAACCTTTAATTTCTATTTTCCAATTTGTCTTCGTCTATTACTAGCATAAGCACCATCTTGAAAACAATCACTGCATCTTTAACTTCTTCCTTGTCTTACTGCTGACTGAGACAAGTTTACTCATCATGGTGTTTGGCAAAAACGACTATGTAAGAAGTCAGCCACCCTATTTGTGTCTTCATCATGAAATGAGAGGAATTTCTGTGCAACATTGTCACTGCATGTAATGTCATTAATACATTTCTGATTTGTATAGTATTAACAAGTTGTCATTTACATTTAAACGATAGCCTCTTAATAGTAAGACATGTATTGGATATCGATAGATGTTGGACATTATCTTTTCATCTATTCCTTTTGCAATCTCTCACTCCATAAAATTAGGATTATACGATATTATAATTATTTATATTTAGTTTTAATCTTATTATTATTTTATTTTATTTTTATTAATTCTTATTTTATATAGGGGATACAACACTAGGGATCACCAGATTTGCAAAAAGTTTTATCATGTCGCAATCCTTGCTTCAATCCAAGGCCGGTCTGAAACGCATGTTTGTAAGTGAAGAGTGGACCACATCATCATATGCCAAGAGCAATTCAAGAAGTGGCCTTTGATCATATGCAAGGAGCAATGCTGATCGGGTTTTTGATGAGAGTGGCTTTTGGCAACCCGCCAAGGAGATTGTGCAAGTAATTTTCCTTTTTGCCCTCATTTCCATTTCATTTCATCATTTTTGTTCACACTTGTTTATGTTCATTGTTCAATATTAAAGGTAAAACTTAAAACTTCAAGCTTAATGTTTCAACTTTCAAAATGATTGCAGTTCATAGAGCCTATTATTGTTCTCCTACGAATTGTTGATAGAGAGAAGCCCACAATGGCATACATTTATGAGGGCATGGATAAGGTGAAAGAGATTATTAGATCTTTTTACACAAGGAATTGAGCTAAATATGGTCCCATATGGCATGTCATTGATCGACGAAGGCACAATATGCTTCATAGGCCTATACATGCAACTACCCACTACCTTAATCCAGTGTTCCAATTTTGCTCATATTTCAAGGCCGATGATGAGGTGTGGAGTAGGCTCTATGATGTTGTAGAGAGAATGTCACTTGATTCGTTAGTTGGAGCAAACATAGTACGTGAGATAAAAATGTATAGGAATTCACAAGGAGACTTATTCTCATGAGACTTATGCAAGAAAAACCAAACACTATTGATACCAGATAAAAATCTATTCAGGGCATAATTTAAAACTTAAATCTTTAACTTTTCCATCTATGATTCTAATTCTATTACGATTTTACATTGATAAAGTCAAAGTTATAGAATTGATTTTTTATTTTTCTTGTTTTAGATGCATAGTGGGAGATGTTTGGTACTTAAATGCCAAATCTACAGAGGATTGCAATCTGTATCTTGAGCTAGCCATGTAGTGCTTTAGGATGCGAGCGCAACTAGAATATGTTTGAGCATATACAATCGAAAAAGTGCAACAAGTTGGTAGTGAAAAGGGTGAATCATCTTGTGTTTGTTCATTACAACCTTCACCTTTGTCACAAACAAATCTTGGGCACTAACACATCTCCTATCATTTTAGAGGAGGTTGATCCACAGGCAGAGTGGAACACTGAGCTTGATGATCATGTCTTCAGTGATGAAGACTTGGAATGGGTTGATCAGGTGGATTGAGAGGCAAAGGCAATCGCGATGGTAAAGGAGGCTAGATCACAAGGAGACCCATTGGAGGACCCTGAGGCTGAGAGTGAGGAACCTGAAGATGATGAGGATGAGGATGTGGATGTCACTGAGGCTGAGCCTCAGACACAAGCAGAGAAGATGGTTGCAAAATCTTCCATGACCTATCTTAGGCGTACATGTAGGAAGGTTGCGGGGTCGACTAGTCACTTATACAGGCTACTCTAAGCCTTAGTCTTCTAGTTTCTAGCTTTTATTTTGATATGTTTTTTATTTCATGGATTTCATATTCCATGAATATTGTAGACATTTGACAGTGACACTATTTATATTTCTAATGTGTTATTTAGTTTAACTTTTGTTTATATTTCTAATGTGTTATTCCGTTTAATTTATTTCCTTCAAAAATTTGCATTTATACTTATGTGATCAATGTAAACTTGTATATGTGGGCAAAGTAGCTTCTATTTATCTCAATTATTGTGTCTTTGATGTTAATTTATTAAACGATGCATGAAAAAAGTTTTAAATCCTTAACAATCTTTGAATTTCTTGGGTTTTTCAATTTGTCGAGTCCTTTCTGAGTCCGGACGTCGAGTCTAAGTCGGAGTCAAAAATCAGTTTTTTGAATCTGAGGCAAGTCCAAGTCTTGTAACTATGATTAGCCCCATAAAGTTTTGAATAATTTTAACAGATATGGGCCAAAAGGAGCATTAGGGCATCTAGTAAGAATTTTCAGCAGACTTCCAATTTAGGAGTCATCCAATGGTTAAGCAACAAGGAGAAGTCAAGTTAATGGTTATTAGGGAAAGGACAAAGCCAATGGTACCAATTATGTTATAGTGTTCAAGAGCACCTGGGACCACACACAACTTGAACAAGTCGGTATGGATCCATGACCAAGTATGCCCTAAACATGCCTAGAGGATGCCCTAAGCACTCCAAGGACATCCCACATACATCTCAGAACATGAGACAAACCATGGTGTACTTAGAGCACCCTAGGCATGTCCAACGTGTACCCAAGAAAAATGTGATTTTTTGCTAAAACTGTTTTCAGCCTTCTTAAGCTCTAAAAAATTTCTTACAATAAATGCTTGCAAGTTTCTATAAAGTGTAACCCTCCACTTGCCCCTATTGATTGAGTGTGTACTAGAGAACATTCATTGATTGTATAAACTATAAAGTCCTATTTTGCTCAGCTCCTACCCATCAAGCAAAGAAAAGATTTACATGGTCATTGTCTCAATGTAATACAGCATTTCTGCAAATACAGTTGTCATCTTTCAACAACATTGTACCAAACCAAATTGAATATGGTCTGACATGTAGAGTTGTTTGAGTAGGGACAAGGAAAAGATATGCATTCTAAGCCACAGTAATACTTTCTAAAGGGAATTTTAAAAGTTTCACCCATATGTATAGATTCTACCAGTCATTCTAATAAAAATTTAAAAAGATAGTCTTTTCATTTAGCATTCACTTAAATTTTATATAGATAGATAGATAGACAAACAAATAGATAGATAGATAGAGCATAATTATTATTTTTTAATCTTTCAATATTAATCATTTATTAAATTATAAATTATTTGTCATTATTTATTTTGTATTTATACAGTGAAACCCGGGGACTCGCACCCCCCCCCCCCCCCCCGAAAACCTTGAAGTACTTGTCCCCAAGACGTCCCCACATAGGGTACTTGGAGTACCCGAGTACCCCCACCTCAGCCAATCTGCAACCACGCCACTGTCGGGACGGGTACTTGAATTTTGCATTTTGAATGTTACTATTGGGTGTGTACTATGTTACTATGTTGAATGTTCAACGGTTCTCGTTCATGTTGCAATTTTGCTATGTATTTCAATTTGGTATTTTATATTGAAACATCATTTCATAACTAGCATTTCAAGTTCTATATGTATAGTATACAACAGCACCCCCGCCCCCGCCGCCATCCCGAAATTGAGGCCCTTTTGTCCCCCGTCCGGGAAATTCGTCTAGTGTCCCGATGTCTCGACATACCCCATGTTGATATGTGTGGCCTTTTCGGAAAGATCAATATGTTGAGATGATTAATAAATAATACATCTCATAATTATTGAATTAAACTCTAGAGAAACATTCTTAATATTGTCTAAGAGGGACGGCTTAATATTGGCAAGAGGGATGTCTTGCATATTAAATACTATATTCGCTATGAAAAGGGATGACTTGCATGTTTAAATGTTGAAATTGAAACAAGGACCGACCTGCATTAATTAAGGTCTACGGCTAAATAAACAATATTTATTAAATGCCAACTTGCATATGCAAGTCAGCTACCTTACCATGCTGAAGAGTCGCACCTCTTGAATGCATATAAAGGTAGAGTTATGGTGTGAATATGGCAAGCATCAAAAACATAACATGTCTGCCTAATTTCGCACCATAACAACAAATAAGAAGATCATTTCTAATCTAATCTATAGCAATAATAATCCATACTAAAGTTGCAGTCATTCCTAAAGGAAGAATAGCAGACCAAAAAGTGCAATATATAGTGAACTTAAAGAGCAATACAGAGCAGATTTGAAGGACGAAATATAGCAGATCTGGAGAACGAAATATAGCAGAATTGAAGGACAAATTGAAGTAGACATAGAGGTTGAATTATAGCACCAGATTGGTAGGCATCATCAAGGAGACTCTACAGCAGACTTCAAAATGGGGTATTATCTATTCTTCTATTTATCTATATTTTGGAAAGGGCCTAAATCTAAGTTTTAAAAGATCATCTATAGATTGTTATTTCCTTTCAAAGTCTGAAATATTAACATAATATCAAAGCCTTGGTGAGTAAAAGATTTACTTTCAAATTAAGGAAATCAATCTAACACTTTTAAAACTAAGAAATTCAATATGACAAGTGGAGTTAGACCAGAAGATAGACTCGAAGGAGCCACAAACTTCTTATCTTAGAAAATTAGAATACTACTTGCCTTCAGAGAATCAAAGCTAGATTCAATTATAGAAAATCTACCTAAAACTGAAATGAATGAAGATGAAACACGTGAATGGAAAAAGGGTAATAACAAAGCTATGAGAATTCTAATTGATAGCATAAAAGACCATATCATACCCACAATCTTCTATCTAGAGTCAGCCTATCCAATATTCTCTACATTATCATGAATGTTTGAAATTAATAATACAAGTAGAATTATGACTCTTAAAAATGAAATTTCACAAATCAAGACGAGTCAAGAAAAATCTATCACATCATTCTTTATGAGAATTACTAAGTTAAGAAATCAATTAGCAACTATTGGGCACACCTACGATGAAAAAAAACTATCTATGATAGCACTTAATGGATTACCTCTTTTGTGGAACTCCTTTACTCAAATAATCAGTGCACGTCCTAAAATACCTAAATTTGATAAATTAAAGATGGTTTGTCTTCAAGAAGAATCAAGACTAATATCTAGAGGATCAAATTTTTAAGAAGACCTTCAAATTTTATACTCCCAATCAAGAAAGAAAGATGATTTCAAAATAAAACCTCAAGACAAAGGAGAAAGAAACTTTAGGAACAAAAGAAAGAGAGATTATCAAATCAAGCAAGAAGGGAACTCTCACAATAATGGATGGAGAGGGAGAGACTATCAAAACAACAAATTTCAAAAGAGAGATCTCTCTAAAGTACAATGCTATAGATGTGACAAATTTGGTCACAAGGCAACAAATTGTCCTGAACGAAACAATCATCAAGCCTCTATTGCAGAAGTAAAAGAAACAGAATTTGAACGCCTTGTCCTTTAGTCTTCACCTTGAGAGGGAGTTTAAATATGGGTCTTCATGAATGTAAAAATCATGTTATAAACTCTTTCTAATTCTTTGTTAGATTTTAACATCACTTGTTGTAAATAAATCAAATATTACTTTCCATTGAGAATATGATTTTTCGTTATGTTAAAGTAATGATCAAATTATTATGTGAGTATTTTGTTATAGTCACGTATTTGCAGGTTCTTGAGCGCTGAGGCTCTTGCATATTTGAGCGTTGAGGCTCTTGATATTTGAGCATTGTGGCTCTTGCATATTTGAGTGCTAAGGCTCTTGCATATTTTGAGCATTGAGGCTCTTGGATATTAGAGCGTTGAGACTCTTGGATAGAATCACCAATGAAGACTATCTTTCAGAGAACTTGTGGATGTGACTTCCGAGAGCTTGTGGATGGGATCTCATTAGGAGGAGATTTACACTTTGAAGTTAGTGTTTTATTTGAATTTACTTCTTGTGAAGATGTTTCCATTATTGTTTTATCTTATTAAAATTTTGATGATGCTTCTTATGATTATAAAGATCTATTGTTACATAGATTAAAGATCTATTGTTATACCTCGTATGATTATTACATAGATTTGAGATCTATTATTGAGATAATGCAATACATAAAGTTGAGATCTATATGTGATTATTGTTTACATCATGCTTCTTACCTCTCATTACATGTGAACAATGTTTGAATAACCTTATATCTTGTGGTAGATGATATTACAAAGGTTGAGACATCTTAAGGAAAGTTAATCACATTGATTACATCAGGTATGAATATATATTATGTTTTCTTTGATGGTTCCATATTTATTGAGATCACTTAGATTTCTATTGAGGACAATAATTCACATCTCAGAATAAAATCTAGTGTGATAAAGATCTTGTGATTACATTATGAGATTTATTTGATCTTCCCTCGAGACCAAGAGGGAGTGTTAATATTTGTGGCCTTTTCGGAAAGATCAATATGTTGAGATGAATAATAAATAAAACATCTCATAATTATTGTATTAAACTCTAAAGAAACATTTTTAATATTGTCCTAGAGGGATGACTTAATATTGGCAAGAGGGGCGTCTTGCATATTAAATACTATATTCGCTATGAAGAGGGACGACTTGCATGTTTAAATGTTGAAATTGAAATGAGGACCGACCTGCATTAATTAAGGTCTACGGCTGAATAAACAATAATTATTAAATGTCGACTTGCATATGCAAGTCAACTACCTTACCATGTTGAAGAGTCACACCTCTTGAATGCATATAAAGGTAGAGTTATGGTGTGAATATGGCAAGCATCAAAAACATAACATGTCTGCCTAATTTCGCACCATAACAGCAAATAAGCAGATCCTTTCTAATCTGATCCATAGCAATAACAATTCATATTAAAGTTACAATCATTCCTAGAGAAGAATAGCAGATCAAAAAGTGCAATATATAGTGAACTTGAAGGACAATACAAAGCAAATTTGGAGGACGAAATATAGCAGAATTGAAAGACAAATTGAAGCAAACATAGAGGTTGAATTATAGCAGCAGATTGGTAGGCATCATCAAAGAGACTCTACAGCAAACTTCAAAACCGGGTATTATCTATTATTCTATTTATCTATCTTTTAGAAAGGGCCTAAATCTTAGTTTTAAAAGATCATCTATAGATTGTTATTTCCTTCCAAAGTCTGAAATATTAACACCCCAGCGCCGGTGCTACACTGTATTTATATGAAAAATTTATTCTATATTTAGACATTTATATTTACTTTTCATTCATATTTAAAGATTACCTAATTGTTAAATCTAAACTTGACCCAGCAACATAGAGAAAATTTAATGAGATAATGAGTTAACGAGAAAACCCAGTGGAAAAATTTGTACCCATGCCCTTCATGAGAGGATGAAGCAAGAAGGGCTTAGTAACCCCCCATGAAGGAATCATATCTAGCACACCAAAGAGATTTCATAAATGGAGATGCTTGCTCTCAATGACAGGTTTGGTGAAAAGTGAAAATACCTACAAAACGTTATGTTTTAGGATAATAGTGCAAATCAATGACCTCTAGTAACAACTCTCAAAGAAAGTGCATTTGGATCTTGTTGTGTTTAGTCCACTAGTGATGGGCCAAATTCTTTAAGATTTGGATGGCACCTTGGTTATTGCAATAAATTTAAGTTACTAGAAAGGGCATCGAGAGCCCAAGTGTTGGTGCGGGTTCAATCTGGAACCGGGTCCGAGCCAAGTGCAACCCTAGGTTCATTGCTTGTTTGTCCCTGTCGACTCTAATAAAACTAGTATATTTTTAATGCCTTTTACCCTACATGTCTCTACATGGCTCATTGTATTGATTGAAACGTTTAGCATAGTATTCGCATGCCTCAAATGTCTACAAGCATAGTATTGTCAAGTGTCAAGTGTTTATATCTATTTAATAATACTTATTAATACAATTTATTTATTAATTAATTTTAAAGTTTTTTTTAAATATTATATTAATATATTATTGTATTATAATATATATTATTATATTATATATATGTATGTATGTACTATGTATATATGTATGTATGTGTGTGTTTGTGTGTGTATATCCATATCCGTACCTATACCCAAGGCAAAAAATTGTTTTACCTACGTACCCAATTATGTATCCTACATTGGCACCCATGCCCAAATTGGCAACTTCACAGAAAATAATTAATGGCTTCAAAAAATGAATATCATACTCAATGAGGATATCCTAAAGCCAAATAGCCTCCAATGACCACATTAATAGCCCCTCAACATTGGAGCAACCAAGATCTAAAAGCATGAATTGATTACCTCCCACTAGTGAACAAATGATTCACTATAGTATGTCTATCATATACAAATGAGAGTATGTAAATAATATGATAACATTGCATATATAGGCAAGGATGAGGAGGTGAGAAGGTAGGAATGAAACTCTAACTACCCCTCCAAAGGTGCAACACTTGTGAGCTCACTTAACAAATGCATGCACAAGTGGCAAATACAATAGGTGTCTCAAATAATGAAGAAACATGTCTCAAGCACATGAGGTGAGGCAAACGCATAAAAAAACTAAGTAAAATTAAGTTGAGTGTGAATAGTTCAATCCAAGAAAGGTAATATCCTAACTAGATATGTAAAGACACTATTTACACTAATGAACCCCCCCCCCCCCTCGTGCAATCAAGGGAGTAATGTATACAAAGATGATGAGTCTTGGCTACTAGGCCATGTTAGGCACTCATACAAATTTCTCAAAAACTGAGTAAAGAAGAACAATTGAATGGGAAATTAAAACCCCTCTACAAAAGAGAATTATACAATGTAATGAAATGTACAAGTTAAGAAGATAAACAATAGAAGGGAAGAATTATCAAGAACCTTCAAGGACTACTACTAGAACAATGTACAATGAATGTTCCCCCATAGGAGAGAAAAGATAGAAAGTCTATGTGACCCTCCCAAAATGAGATAAGATAAGATAAATTTATTAATGTCCAACAAATGACCACAAAGAGGATCAAAGGGACAAAGAGAAGGAATAAAAAATTATGAACTCCGTGAGAAGAAACACTTCCTCCCAAAATTGAGATGAGAAAAGAAATCATGTTGTCTCCCCTCAAACTGATGCATTGGTAGATTCTCAACACTAGATGTTGAAGATGATCCATGACCATTGAACAACATTTCTTCCCTTGGGAAGAAACAACACCACAAATGTGTCCAAGACAACTTCTCATTCCAAATAGGAATATGCAATAAGTAAGATAAGTTTATCTAAATTCTTCACATGATCCAACGATTGAGATGATGTCATCTTCAAATGATGCTCAAAGATCTCCAAGCCAATGCTAATGTGTAACAAATGGTGATAATATGGATCAAGTAGCATATATGTTTCAAGAAAAGCAACCATTGATGTATGGGCACAACTAGATTCATGAGAATTTAATACTGATGCAAAGGAAGTCAACATAGATGAGGACTAAGTAAAATATGTCAACTTATATATATATATATATATATCTACAAAATTTGTAACTATACAAAAACGATCAAAAGATGGATACTGAGTGACAGCAATGTTGATGTGGCTATAATCAAATAGAAGATGAATGTCCTTAACGGTGTCATCCAAAACTACAATGTGGGACTCTGCAAACACAGATGATGTATATTAGAAATGTGCCCCAATGTGGTGGGTGACCTAGAAAAGTAATGACAATTTCCTAGTGCATAGAATAACTAGAACTCATGGATGAGTCAACACTTGATTCAAATGTAGCATCACATGATGGATTTTTTGCTAACTCCAATAAGAATTGGATGAGTTGATGTGAGACATGAGAACAAAACCCATCCCCGTATTGATTGCTCCCACAATATAAAAATTTGATTTTGCATTTTCTAGACATGGTCTAGTTATGAGCAAATATCAATGTAGAAATGCAAGCATAACTCCCCCCAATAATGATAAGTGTTAAAACACAAGTCCCCCTAAATAATGTGTGAGAGAAATTAAAACTTGTGTCAAGATTGGATGCCAAATCAATTGTTTGTAATGTATAGTGATTGTTACATTTTTGGGGAAAATGAGCTATTGAAATCTTAAAATTATAAGCGAAATTGAATTCCTTGTGAATTTTTTATATGCATCAAAAAAAATCTAAAAAATTTCAATATCCAAGTTCAAAGTTATGCCCCCTCAAAATTCACTTACAATAGTGACTTTGAAAGCCAAAATATGTATCAAAACAGCACAATTTGTAAATTGTCTTGATGCCAAAAATTAGATGGGGGAACCAGCTTCCCATCAACTATTTATGCTTGAAAATCTAATTTCCCATTTGCAACCTCTCCTTCACAAGTTTCAATCTTACTTGATGGTCAACTAGCAATTAATAAACCACTATAGGTGAGCAGATAGTGTTAAGGTTAATTGATCTCTAGCTCATAGTGGTTTGTAATTGCTTACCATTCACCACTAGTGGTTAGAGTAATTACACCACTTAATTAAAATGTTAAATGAAATTTTAGTTACAACAAATAACATAATGTTATGCTAACATCAATTTAAATGTACCAAATTAAATGAAAAGCCAAATTGTTGTGTGGGGGTATGTAAAGAGCCTAGCAGTGATTTTTTCACCTAGCTGTGTGGATAGGTCAGGAGTAGCCAATGAGTCAAGCGCATGGGAGAAATGTATAGTCTTGTTGTTTTGGCCAAAGCTTGTGCAACTGATGTGGGTGCAACTGTTGTGAAGACTACCTCTTGGGAGTTGCTCATAGAATGGAATGCTCTAATACAATCAATAATGTACAATGATTGGATGTTGCAGGAGGCTGAGGCCTCGTGGGAATGTTTAGAGGCATACTTGGTGGGCAAGACAATGGTGGTAAAACACTATGTTGGATTCCCCCTCCTAGATATACCTTTCCACATTTGCATGGAGAATGGTTGTGCCACTAAAGACAGAGATGTGAACCTTAATGTATAAAAAACATGCAAAAAAAAAATCTTTGCGGTGCCACTGTTAGAGGTGACTGATTTGGCACTGCCCTTAGGAGTTTTTTTTCGTGCAAAGGATGGTGCAGCCTTTTTATGGTCACAAATCTTTGGGTGGTCGTGCCTCAACACCATAAGAATTCTTAAATGGAGGTTAAGCAATTGCAAATGCCACCAATTTGTGACCATACAGCTCCTTCTACTGCACCAAAAGCTCTAAAAAACACCACAATTATGCTTTGATTAACCAATGAATGAAACACTCACTTCAGAGAATGGTGAAGAGGTCATGGGTTAATGAAACCCTCAATCTGTCATGCAAGGCCTCTGTACAGAGGCATAAGAGCTTAGAAGACCATTGGCAGGTGGTAGCGACAAAAAAAATTGCTCTTTTGACAGAGTGTCACAAATAATGATTAAACTTGCAATAACAAACAAATTTGCAGCTTGTTGCCTAAAACACCAAGTGAGATCCGTGAACTATTCTCACAAACTAAGGAATAAAGATACCTTGACTTACAAACAGATGGAGTGATGCTAGGAAACAAGATAATAGGCAAAACAAATTGCTGCCTAAAATTTCAAACAAACCAAAACTTTTGCAAAAGATGATTTTTTGACCACAATGGTGAAATAGAAGGATAGGTAGGCAACAATTTCAGCCCACTACTAAAAAAATATTTCCCTTTTTTACAACTTTTCCATAATATACGGGTTTGTATGAACTGTATGGATTTTATACGGTACAACAAACTACAAAGGCCTAAAATAAGTGTGAAAAATCAAAGTTACCATTTAAAACAAAAAACAAAGCTAATCTTTCATTTCTTTGATCTTTCAAACCCAACAGCATTGTTTGTTTGGCTTCACAACACTCTAATGATAGGGCTAAGTGTTGGAGTCACTTTGAAGCAAGAAGGAACACACATTCATTGCTCTTGTCCCATGTTGGATAAACCAAGATCTGAAAGTATGAATTGACCTTCCACTAGTGAACAAATGTGCACAATAGTATATATATCGGCACGGATGAGGAGATGATATGGTAGAAGTGAAACACTAAATACCCCTCAAAAGGTGTAACACTTCTGAGCTCACTTGACAAGTGTGTGAACAGGTGGCAAGCGTGCATGCAATAGGTGTGTCAAATGATGAGGACAAGAATCAGCCACATGAAGTGAGACAAAAGCAAAAAAAAACCTAACTTGAGCTAGGAGTGAATAGGTCAATCCTAGATATGTGACCTAACTACATATGTAAAAGCATTATTTACACTAACACTCAATACTCAACCTCGATTGATGAGAGAGCAATGGACTGTTGTTTCTTTCTCTCCCAACAAATGAGACTAGAACCAAGGTGAAATTTGTAGCTAGATGTCGACTTACATTCATCAAGATCTCCAACCCAATCAAATTCAATTGAATATGAACTTGTACCTATTGCATGGTGAATCTCATATTTATGAGTTGTGTATGTCGCCAGAATGTGTTTGGCTACTTTCCAATAAAGCTCATGACACTCCTATAAAAATTGTAGCTAGATATAGACTTACAGTCATCAAGATTGCTAACCCATCAAAGTCTATGTATCCAAGTAAATATGAACTTGTGCCTATTGCATAGTCTTCAAATTTCTTGATGACAAGCAAGTCAAGAGTGAATTTAATTGTCCTACCACACCCAAGATTGAAATACATGTTGCTAATGAATCAAGCACACATAAAACATCCTCACATGTATCATTGCCAACATCTCTTAAGCCCTTCCCAGTGACATCATCAAAGAATTATCACCAATGAGAATATGAGGCACGAGACAAGGCTTCAATGAAGTAGAGTGTTCTTGGTTGGAACCCATATGGTGCAAAGCACCTAAGTGAAGAAACCACTGCATAGAAGAATATGTAGAAGTAACAAGTGTTTTCCCTTCACCTAGTTTTGAAGAAATTGAAGATTGTCATGCAATAGAGGAGGAAAAATAAATGTTGTTCTTTTTGAGATGTTTTAGCTTATCAATATACTTTCCATGACATTGATGTTCCTTATGACCAATCTTTTTACATTAGGGATGAGTTGGTGTTTCCCAGTAGACAAACAGTAACTCTAACTTTGCCTTTGCATGGGTTCTTTCACCATTGTTGGTTAAACAGTTTCACCTCTTATGGGTAAATTACAAAAACATTAGGGGAACAAATAATTTAAGGATTTACAAGGTTGATGGCACCTAAATCCTAAAATCAACATCTTTTAGAAGCATGCAAATGAAGGCACAGTATATGCAACTCCCACAGTCACTATGTGAGTATGAAAGCTGTACACAAAAGCTACATAGCTAGGACCACGTTTATTCAATGTTATCATAGACTTACAGAATGTATTTTTTTTATCAATGTCACATGCTTTACATTATACTCTATGGTCATTGACCTTTGTAATGTAATCCTAAATGTTGTCAATTGTTGTTTTACCAAGGCTCATCAAATCATTATCGATCTAACATCCTCAAACTTAATCAAGTTTTACCATAAAGAGTTTTAAATTTGTCCAAAGCATCATGTGAATTTGTACATGCTTCAATTTGAAACATAAGATCAAGGGAGGAATTATTGCTAAGACATTCAAGCGTTTTAGTATGTTCAACCATCCATTGTATATTTTCCTTATCATCTTTCGATTCATCAACTTGTTTTTCAACATGGAGTGTAAATCCTAGTGGCATTAAATCACTCCATACATTTTGATGCCATGATGCATAGTTGTAAGGAGTTGACAATGCAAATTCAATAGAGCCATTTGTTAAGATAAATATAGAGAACAAGTAGAAAGATTAGATATGTACAATCAGAAAAGCACACCAAGAGACCCTCCCAAATTCACTCAATCAAAGAATCCTACCAAACAAATAAGCTTCAGCACTTTATAGACAAACACATGTCAAAACTGGAGCTTTTTTCCAAAGCTTTACAATGTCCCAAATGGATAAAATATTAAAAGTACAATCTAAACTCAAAATGGCACCAACATGTATTGCTCAAAAAAATATTCTTTCGAAAAAGGATTCACACGAATCTAAGATCATATGTATAAGTTAGTAATATTTTAAGTTCAAAAAACTACAATTGTCTACCAAATCTAAAAGAAAACTAATTTTTAAGAAAAACAGAATCAAGCAAATATTGATTACACTACTCAAAGAACATGAATTATATCTCAAATAAATAAATAAATTGCACTAAAGAAAGTTGTAAGCTCAAGAGCTATTAATCTTCAAAGTTTGACTACAAAATCAAAAACTGCAATGGTGAAGGGGGAATAAAATTGGAAAAACCTGCTGATATTAACATGACATCATCATTGGAATATTTCAAGATTTGGTTGGGATGTTCTCTACATTACAAAGATTTCAAAATTGCTCTAGATTTTTCCAAAAATTCCCAATTGATGCTCAAATCACCTACTTCAAATTTGAAACCAACCAAAATGGATGCAAAACCATCTTAGGCAATTAGGTGTTTTGGAGAAATATTCATATCCAATAGAGAGAACATGGATCAGGTAGCACCGCTTGGTGGCTTCACCCAACGAGGCAACGGTGGCTATGTGGTGGCCACGGCTAACGGTGGTAGAATGTGAAAGGCACCACTGCTACAATGGTGCTACAGTTGTGAGAAAAAATATTGAAAATTTCATCTAGTACAACACACAGGGGATTGTCTGGCTTAAGAGCAAAAATAAAGTTGCCTCTTAAAGAAAATTTGCCCAAAATGAGTCATTTTTATATGAAAATAGGGGTTTGTGAGCCTTTTGGACATACTAGTAGGGTCAGTTTGGCCTCAAAAAGCCCTATAAATGAGCAACATGTTGAATTTGAAAAAAAATTCTAATCTTAAACCTTTGACTATCTAGCCTTTAGTGTCCAACCAAGACAAATTAAAGAAAATATAACTTAAAGGCTGCTCTAAACTCAACTGTGAGCCCATAATTTCTCCTAGAAGCTCCGATAATGCACCTACAACTAGCAAGCTAGAAAAAAAAAACCCTTCTAGAATCTGCTGTATTTCACATTTTCCTAATTTCCAAATCATCAAAGGATGCAAAAGAAGAGCATACTCATGTTCTTCAGAAGATAACAATTCTGCACTCCTATATTTCATAAAGGCTAACCCAAAACACACAACCATGGTCTAATACCATGTAAGATTTGGCTGTGAAGCCACCCAAGAATACAAATGAGTGAAAAGAAAGCAATAACATAAAATTAGATATGATAGAATACATTGTGTTCTATTCAAAACTAATGCAAGCAAACAAGCATGAGCAATTACAATGAAAGCAATATGAGTATATATAGGCTATACCAAGAAAGAAACTAAATGCACAATCAATGTGGGATAGAGTGAAAAAATCTCTAAATAAACAAAGTGTGAAAAGGACCTAAGTGAAGAACTAACTAGGAATAAGAGTAGCTAGGAAATATATAGGATATACCAAACAAGAGACTAAAAACACAACCAATGAAAGAAAAAGTAAAAAAAATCCTAAGTAAACTAATCGCAAAAAGGACATAAGTAAAGAACTAACTAGGAAATACTCAGACTAATTAGAAATTACACTCTATTCACAATAATACTTAGCCTAATCTCAATTAATCGATAGTGAGAAACACTATTGCTTAGTCATAAAAACATCGAGGTTCTTTTCTAAAATCCATACACATTTGTCACTTTTAATGAAATGGGATAAAAGATAACATGTGATAGTAACTATAAATTCAAAACTAATGGGTTGCCATTGCTTTGATGGTGAAGCTAAGCTAACTCTGTATAGTCATTAATGAGATCATTGATCTCTTAATCCTGAAGCTGTCAAGGTTCTAATTAAAAAATCTATGCACGTTGGCCATTTTCATCATCATTAGTAAAATATATACAATGGGATGAATCGTGATTCATGAAACAGAACGTATAATACGTTAAACATCAAATTCAAAACAAATCGATAACTCCAATACATAAACATGATAGGATTGTGTACCTTCAAACCCACAGCTTCTAGGGAATCAGTAACAAGAGCTGCTATTCTTTCGGGTGGAATATTAGAATGTTCGTATCTACCAAGTCATGAATTCAAAATAATAAGTTATTGCATAACAACAAATCCAAATAATTCAGTTTTGATAGCAAAATTCTTATGTAAAGTCGGAAACAGATATGCATCCAAATATTCATTGTAGGATTGTTAATCCTTACAACATAAAGCCAACATTTTCACGAACTGTGAGGGAATCAAAGAGAGCTGCACTTTGAAATACCTGCATACATACAAATTGCAAGACCTTAACCATCAATATTTAAGATCTGAACCAGTAGTTACAATGCATCAAACTACATATTCCTGGGTTCATTCTACATTTTGTAGTACAAATAGACTAATAGTTGAAAAACCTTATTTTGATCCATTTTCATCTATCAAAGTCAATGTAAATAAATTGTAGAGAGTGGAACAACTGCGTGCAAGTCACAATCTGGGTATTTGTAGGAAATTAATAATGATAAAAGACAGTAACTAGGATACTTCAGTCCTTTATAAACCTATTGTAAGATGTGTCTATCATCTCTTGTTTATATCTTAGTTAAAATTTTGCCATCATCAAGCATATGTTTTTTCTCTCCTGTTTCTACATCTGCTACTTCTGAACTTTTTACATTGATTGCCAACAATTTAGTAGCTGTCAAGGAAGAAGAAAGGCACATACCAAGCCAATCCGTAAACCTGACATTTCCTCATCACTAATTAAACCGTCTCGCTTTTTCCCACAAATATAGACTTCACCCTGTTCATCACAACAGAAGTTACTTGAATCACAGGAATATAATTCCTTGCAGAGTTTAGTTATGAGAAAACAATGGAATGGGCAACCGGAAAATTAACGTCTGAAAAAGATTCTGAAGACCTTATCGGGAGCAAGAAGGCCAGCCATGATTTTCAGGATAGTGGACTTCCCGGTACCAGATGGTCCAATTATACCAACAGCTTCTCCAAATCTAATCTGCCCAACTCAACAGTAAACTTGTGAAAAAAATAAACTACACAAAAAATCAAGAACAAAAATTTGCAGGACATAAACATTAGAAAATAAACTGACAGCGACAAAAATATAAAGAAGTTAGTAGACATAAATTTGCAACGTCAATAAGCACAAATGCATACATATATGTACAGGCTCTCATTATTTTCAATTGCTACAGATACAAAAATACACTCATAAATACAAGTGGACTATTTACAGAAAAAATGCATAGTATCTAGATCATCTTTACATATTGTAATCTCTGTCATTCTGTTTGTGTCTAACATATACTTTTTGCCTACTATGTTACTTATCTTTTCACCCTTGGTGGCCTCAACCAATTCGTTTAAAAAAGTCTTTTATTATGCCAACCATGGAATATGGACTAGCAATAATGTGATCCAACATGGCTTGTAGAATGATCCCCTTACTCACAAATACATACATATATGCACAGGCTCTCATTATTTTCAATTGCTACTGATACAAAAATACAAGTGGACTATTCGTGAAAAAATGCAACGTAAAGTATCCTAGATCATCTTTACATATTGTAATCTCCATCATTTTATGTGTCTAACATATAATTTTTACCTACTATGTTACTTATCTTTTCACCCTTGGTGGCCTCAACCAATTCGTCCAAAAAAGTCTTTTATTATGCCAACCATGGAATATGGACTGGCAATAATGTGATCCAACATGGCTTGGAGTCTGATCCCCTTACTCTTTGTAAAAACTACTATAGACAATTATGCCAGTTCCAATGGCCTCCCCAGTGTAAAAAGTGAATCAACATATATTAATTGTGTATTCAATACATGTTTTATTCCCTTGACAACTTTGTCAGGGTTTTTGTCTTCTTTTTAGTCACTTTTCCTCCGCACCTTTTATGCTCTCTAACTGGGCACTCGCGACTCTTTGTGGCAGTTCCATTGTAAGAATTTTTATTGTAGTTCTTACTCTTTGTCCTCTTCCTAATATAATTCCAAAAATTTCCTATTTGATTTGTATTTTGGCTTGGATTTTCCATCAAAAGGCCCTAATTCACGATTCGTCCTCCTGACACTCATTTGTAGCAATGCCTCTATTGTAGCCTTCGTAAGAGATTGTGCTATTTTTCTCCTTTATCCTTCTATTTTCTCCTTACACCATATTGTGGAGACTTCTTTTCCAACTCCACCTATCCAAGGTTTTGGTGAGTTTTAAAATCCCTTACTTAAAAGCCAAGGGATCTAATCTTTAATCTATCAAACCACCACACTACTTTCTCCTTTTGTTCCATCACCAACAAGAAGTCCAGAATTTCTATTACCACAGGGGGTTGCGGATCTTTCTTTAATCCATATTTCTTGTTTAATTTCTCTTTGTTTTTCTGAAGGCACTCTTTTGACTGTTGCTTATTATTCTTGTCTACAACCTCATCATACGTACCAATCTTTTTGCAACGTTGTCCTTGGCAAATGGTAGAAAGGCTTTAGCATTTGATTCTATTAGGTCATTAGACACTTTATACAATAGGCTAGGCACCCATTAGACACTAGGTTCTATAGCTTCTATATAGTCGTAGTCACAGTCCACTATAAATGTTATGTCATTTTGTCTACTATAAATGTTATGTCATTTTGATACTTCCTAACTATATGAAAAGAAACCTATCACTAGCCTGCAATTTTACTTGGAATTGTCAAAAGAGTTTGTTGAATGCTTTCTCATTATCTTCTACCTTTCGGAATGCATTATGGGTGACATAATCTAGCTTCCTATGGTTCTTGTGTTAACATCTTCATAAAATAAAATGCTAAGCACATTATTAGAATTCCAAACCAGAAATTGTAGTGACTCTTCTTTGTTCTATTAATTCCAAAAAATTCCTATTTGATTTCTATTTTGGCATGGAAAATTTCACTCTTCTTTCTCTCAACACTCATTTGTAGCAATGCCTCTATTGTAGCCTTTGTAAGAGATTCTGCTCTTTTTCTCCTTTCTCCTATTTTCTCCTTACACCATATTGTGGAGACTTATTTTCCAACTCCACCTATCCAAGGTTTTGGTGAGATTTAAAATCGCTTACTTCGAAGCCTAGGGATCCAATCTTTAATCTATCAAACCACCACACTACTTTCTCCTTTTGTTCCATAACCAACAAGAAGTCCAAAATTTCTATTACCACAAGGGGTTGCGGATCTTTATTTAATCCATATTTCTTGTTTAGTTTCTCTTTGTTTATTTGAAGGCACTCTTTTGACTGTTGCTTATTATTCTTGTCTACAACCTATTGATGTAAGTTTTGTTCCACTACAACATGCAAAATCAAACAATTAATGTTTCAAGGTGAAACACCAAATATCCAATCCCCTCTTGAATAAGGATGCTCATATGCTAAACAATGTAAATGGATTGTGTGATCAAATGAGACAACCTCAACATTCCTTCTTACTATGGACTTTCACTCAGTTTTAATGATGCGATATGTTGGTTATCACAAAGGGACTAAAACTATTCATTCAATGGATATCAACTGCTTCGACTACTTTAATCACTTCCAACCAAATAAACTGCAAAGGAGAAAGGGTTTAGGAATCCTATCTAACTCTAAGAATGCAAGACAGTGTTGATGATGGGGTGAGCCTTTAACCAATCCTTGCTTCGTTGTGTCAACTAGGCATAGGAGGGTGCTATCTTCTACGGATGCAGGAACAATTTTCACATTGTCAATATTACCCTATGAAGGCGCAATCTATATGAACATCTCTAATAGAAGTTAAACACTTGTAGTTTAGGCCCAAATTAACCTTACAATGTTACTTACAATCAACAAGTACCAAAAGGTTTGGACACTAGCTTTACCATTAATCATCATTCAACAATATCCTACATTCATCTACTTCTACTTCTACTTAACATGAAATAAGAGCCTAAAGGAGGAATTGAAGAAACCATGCAATACTCCAAAGCAACATAAGTAATCCACCATGAAGACCAACAATGAATCAACAATTACTTTGATAGCATTATGGGAACAATTTCAACAAGTCTCCTCCTACTCTACCTCTAATCTTACATCTAATGAGTTACAAATGAGAAGGCCTTGGCCTTTTATAGTTGTTCAATTACAATGAAGCGCCAAGATCAAGGGCCAAGATTTACCCATTACAAACCCTAATTAGGGTTGCCACACTATCATTCAATTATATGAAGGCACCACCCTGTGGGCCAATAAGAAAATTACAATGCTTTTGAGAGACAATGAGAAAATTGTACACTTGGCATAATATGATTGAGTGTGCTTGAATACGTGTAACTAGAATTTTCTGATTGGTAGAAGACAAGTGGGCGCCACCTCAGCATCCTCATCTTGTAGACTTGATCAATCTTTTGGTGATGAGAAAATATCTCTTAATACTCAACATTATCAAGCCTTCAATTGTGATGGCATATTCCCGAATTTCTTCATCTTCTCAAATTTTCTCCATCCTCGTTCTTGGAAATTTTCTCATTGCCATGACTTGAACTTGCTTGTACTCCATGTACTTGAATCTTGAACTTCCTGAAATGGTGAAGTTTTTCATGTAGCTAGATCCTTCAAAATGAACTTGGATTCCCGGAGGGAATTCAAGTTGATGAAAATTTTCTCTGATTTTTCTCACTTGTATCTTTTCTTTTGAATTGATCTTAATCTTCGAATTTGCGCTTTGAAAATCTGATTTTGAACCTCCTTCTCATTTGAAGTCCTCGAGCTTGATCCTGTAGCATCCACTCACTCTTTGAACATCTCCTTGCTCCATATTTACCTCACAAAAGCCAAAAACGAAATTGCATTGAGCTCATAAAGTGATGAGTATAAACAAAATGAAGAAAAATCTGAAAGTTTTTATAAAATGAAATTGCATCAACCCTTTCTTCTACATCAAAACAAGGAGGCAAAAGGCATTTGATCATGGATTCCTCAAGTTTAAGACCAAACTTCTCTTTCTTCTTGCAAATCTCAAGTTTTGATTTTATTGATAAAATGATCTTAATCTTGCAACTTGAACCTGAAATTACTTGAATTCTGGACAATAAGTAAGTTTTGCAATGTATGACATGCCCAGATTTCATTTCTTATTGCTCCTTTATCTCTGATTTTGGGGGAGAATTCAGTCTTGAAACTCTGATAATGCTGCCCCTCTCTTTAATTTTCCCAAATCTCACTTCGATATTGCTACCAATGGAGGAAGGATTTGCTGCCTCTATAAGATAATTTGCTGCCAAATGCAGAGGTGAATCTGCTTGTGCTTGATGTGAAAATGAATCTTCTCCACCTCCTTTAAATAGACAATTTGAGACATGAAAGGGGGTGTGTTTAGTTTTGGGCTGACTTGCACCTTTGTAGGCCAATTAAAACCATTTAAAATAATCTCTTTTTAATTCCATAATGGCCATCCTGTTTGGGAGGGGATAGATGCATGTTTTGATTAAGTAAATCGCACCCCTTCCATTCTTCATTCGATTCTCTCCAACTCTAGGTGAAATTTAGACATATTAGAGGATTAAAAATCCTTGGAGGATGGCAGAATCCGCCATCCTTCAAGAAATTTCCTTTATTTCATTCAAACTCTAAGCTTGTTCAATTCCTCATCCTTCTCCTTTGGTCTCATTTTTCATCTTTTTGCCAGCATTTTATCATTCAATTTCATTTTTCTTCCTCATCGTGCATATTTGGAGATCAAAGCCAAGTCTCCAACACCAAAAATCCAAGGTGGAATTTAGTGGTGTGTGAGGATTTTGGATCCTTGAAGAGTGGCGGAATCCGCCAACCTTCAAGGATTTTCTTTTTACTTTCATTTTCTCCAACTCATTGTCTTTCCCTATTGAATTCGGCCAATACAGCTCGAAGGCCTGATTTGTGTTTCCACCATAATGAAGACAAGGAGGAATTTAGGGGTCTTTGAGGATTTTGAAACCTTTCTTTCACTTTATCAAACTCAGATTCACTCCTTATACTCTTCACCCTTTTATTTCCGTTCCTCATAATGTAAATTGGACGGCTTAGTTTATGTTAGTATCCAACCATGCAAGGCGGAATTTGGGAGTGAGAGAGGATTATGAATCCTTGGAGAGTGGCGGAATCCACCACCTCCAAAGGATTTGCTTCACATCTTTCTTTCTTTCCAACATACCTATCTCATCAAATATATCACTATTCTCTCCCTTCTTCTATTTGATCTTGATTGTGAGTTAAGATTGGGAAGATGCATTGTTTAAATGAGGGCGGAGATTGGGCCCTTCCTGAGATTGAAAATCCTCAGTAGAGGGTGGAATACGCCCTCTCCTTAGGACTAATTTCCATTTTCATCATTTAGCTGTGCTCAATTCTTGGCTTGAACTCCTCATGACTTTGCATCTTGGATTCATTTCCACTACCCCACCCTTCAAGATTTGATGCTTCTCATCTCCATGCCTAGGCGAAAATCATGAGAATCTCAGGATTTTAAGGCTTGGGAAGGCAGCGGATTCTGTTGCTTCCCAAGGATTTTCTTCTTGCTTGCTCATATTCAATCAAGCACCCCAAACTTTCCTTATTTCCCTCTTGGTAAATCTATCCTTGCTTTTGGGCGATTAGAAGATTGTTTTGCCTTAGATCTCCATTCCTAATTGCCTAAAATATGGTGATCAGATTGGGGCAGAATTTCCACCTCCTCTAGGGCATGGAATCCTAAGAGGACAGCAGATTCCTCTCCCTCTTGAGGATTCCCACTCATCACTTTCATTATCAAATTTTTCTTGCAAAATCCCCCTATTTCCTCTTCAATCGGTTCTCTCTTGTCAAGAATTGGTGTTGCTTTGCATTCGATCACACTAAGGTTTGAATTGCTCATGAATTAAAAGCAGCAGAAATCCTACCTCTCAGGGGAATGGGAATCCTCAGGAGGTGGCGGAAGGCAGAGGATTCTGTTGCTTCCCAAGGATTTTCTTCTTGCTTGCTCATATTCAATCAAGCACCCCAAACTTTCCTTATTTCCCTCTTGGTAAATCTGTCCTTGCTTTTGGGCGATAGAGGATTGTTTTGCCTTAGATCTCCATTCCAAATTGCCTTAAGTATGGTGATCAGATTGGGGGCGGGATTTCTACCTCCTCTAGGACTTGGAATCCTAAGAGTGCAGCAGATTCCGCTCCCTCTTGAGGATTCCCACTCATCAGTTTCATTATCAAATTTTTCTTGCAAATCCCCCTATTTCCTCTTCAATTGGTCCTCTCTTGTCAAGAATTGGTGTTGCTTTGCATTCTATCACACTAAGGTTTGAATTGCTCATGATTTAAAAGGGGTGGAAATCTTACCTCTCACGGGATTGGGAATCCTAGGAGGTAGGCAGATTCTGCCACCTCCTAAGGATTATTTCGTTGGTTCACAACTTCACCTCAAAAAACAGCATTTTGCATTTTCCTTCACTTTTTTCAACAATTTGCACTTGAAACATGCTTTTACAAGGGGCGGAATTTTGGGGGGTGTTAGGATTATGAATCCTAGGACATGGTTGGATTCCAACCTAGTGTCAAGATTTTTCATTTGCAAGCTTACTCCCAAATTCTGCAAGTCAGTTTCTTCAGCTCAGAGGACGGGAGGATTTATATAAAATTATAACATTTAAGTTTAAGTTACACTCTAATACTTTAAGTTATTTTTTATATAAATATTGTCAAGATGTTTGTGATAGGTTTCAGCTTCATAGGAGTTATAAAAAAGATTTTAGATTTTGGGAGTTTCCAAAAAATCCCAGACTTCGCAAAATTTCAGGATTCAACACACCTTCAGCAGTGTTACCTCTCACAACCTTTCCTGACTTTCTAAGGTGAAATTGAAACTAGAACAAGGATTTTCAAAAGGTTCTAGCTCATTTCATCACAAATCCCTTGTTTTCAACTCCCCCTCCTTGACTAGTTTAGCCCAACTCTCGCGCACACCCCTGACAAACTTGACTACCTAGAAGGTCAAAGTTGCCCAAACTCATCTCTTCGACTTGGAGACTTGAAAAATGCTACCAACTAAGACCACTACTCCTACCACCAAAGAAAAAAGAGAGGGTCCCGATTTGCAATTGGGTGATGGTGTGAAAATCTCACAACACAACCTCATCATATCTACCAAATCTTTTTGCAATGTTGTCCTTGGCAAATAGTAGAAAGGCTTTAGCATTTGATTCTATTAGGTCATTAGACACTTTATACAGTAGCCTAGGTACCAATTAGACTCTAGGTTCTATAGCTTCTATATAGTCGTAGTCACGGTCTACTATAAATGTTATTGTCATTTTGTCTACTATAAATGTTGTCGTTTTGATACTCCTAACTATATGAAAAGAAACTATCACTAGCCTGCAATTTTACTTGGAATTGTCAAAAGAGTTTGTTGAATGCTTTCTCATAATCTTCTAAAATGCATTATGGGTAACATAATCTAGCTTCCTATGGATCTTGTGTTAACATCTTCATAAAATAAAATGCTAAGCACATTATTAGAATTCCATACCAAAAATTGCAATGACTCTTCTTTGTTCTATTAATATTCTCCAACAACTGCTCCCTCGCCACCTCGTAGAGGTCAAAACATTTTTCATTGATGATCATCTCATAAGTGATAATAATCTTGTGGGCTATCCCTTATGTCACATATCACATAACAAGGTTTGACATATCTACTACAACCAAGCTTCTCCCATTAGGTTTTGTGCCAATCAATGTCAATACCTCCTTATTTCTCATCTTTTTGTTTGAGAGCTTGCCTTTTCCACATAGTTCTATGACTGCATTAATGGCTTTCTTCATCATTTGATATGGGCAGTTCAATTACATAAAGGCAGGGCAAATGCAACTCAAAATCAACCTAGCCCATGCATCCTCCTTGTAGAAAATAGGAAATCCACCCATGTGTACAATTTCAGCATGGCTACCCACCTATACATGTATAGACACTCTCTCACCACCATATCCTTGTTTACGCAGAGAGAGAGAGAGAGAGAGAGAGAGAGAATCTCATTTGTTTGAACTAGTCATGATCTATCTCTATGAGGGGTACATGACTATAATTGCAAACATTTTCCGCACAAAGAACATATCTTCGCACATTTGAGAAAGCCCCTTCTTTATCAATCTTCATTGCTTTACAAGGATATTTTATTAAACTAAGGTCAAAGATTGTCCTTTGCTTCAAGGAGGGTAGGTTTTTCATTTTTTACATTCTCAATGTCGTTCCCCTTTTCTACTTGCTAGCTCAACCCTCTCTTTTCTCTACAAACCCTAACTTCCAACTAAAAATAGCTCTTATCAATTCCCTTACGAAGTTTGGTTCCTAACTTCAAACTTTTTAAGACAATCTTCAATTCACAGCATAGCTCTTCATCTCAATTTCCTTTGGTGCTAGATGATGGAGTTGGATTCAAATGGAAACAGTTGTTGTGGCAAATAGGTAGATAAGGCCTCTCACCGACCCATGCTCGACTTGGATGGGCAGATCAGTAGTTGATTCATTCTTTGTCGGCCTCTTAATGAGACGGCCAGGAGCTTTTCCTTTCCATCTATCATGGAGCAGGGGAATCTTAGATCTACTTAAGTAGCATTTCCTATTTATCCCCTCTTGAGAGCACACGTTTTCCAACTCTTTGCTAGCTCTGGCTAACTAACAAGGCTAGCAGCAACGTCCTAGATAACATGCTAGGAGATCACAATTAACAATCTTGGCAAGTCCGATGGCAAGGAGGAGCTTTGTGTATACATCACAGTCCAAAACTCAGGCCTTCGCAGCTCCTCCATTGATCACAATCTAGTGTGTAAGTGGTATGGTCTGACTATTGAATTACACCATTTAGTTCAGGGGTCAGCCGAGCACTATATAGAATTTCATTATGTGAATGAGAATCATTGATAATGTGATTTTTCCTTTGTGAAATCCACACTCGTTTATCATCTCTTAACACTTTTTGAAATAAATGAATATAGCTACCTACTTCTTTTCTCAATCTTATTATAATTTGTTTGTGGTTTGACATGTAACTAGCCATCAAAACATTGAGTATAATATACACTTTTATACAACAATGTTGCAAATTGTTCATGGTACTCTATCCATACCAAACTTCAATCTTGATTCTCTCCTTCAATCTCCAACATAATAGTATTTCAATCTTACTCCATTTAAATGCCCATCTAGTAAATCATTTTTGAAAGTTTTTAATTTGAAAGCTCTTGATTGTCGTATATCTAGAATTTTATAAGGGCGCAATAGCTCCTAGTTGTGGTATATCTACAATTTGATAAGGGCCTAGCCATCGCATTTTCAATTTCACTGATTTTTTTTTACTAGCATGTAACAATACTCTTCACCAATTTGAAAGGCCTTATTCTTGATATTTCAATCATGCTAGGCCTTCTAAGGCAATTTATCTCTCCTCATTCAATGTCTCTATCTCCGCCAATCATTAATTGGTTCATCATAATCCAATCGCTTCTTAATTGCAAATTATAGATTTGAGACTGTGTAAGTTATAGGGAAGTTGACGTCAAGTCCATACACAAGTCAAAAAGGAAAAAATGTATTTATCCCTTATACGTAGTCCTATAAATCCAAAATACATATGGAATCTTTAAATCCTAATCTATTGGATTGTCATTGCATGTCTTAGTTAGTGCAATGCCCAATATCTTGTCAAAAGCCTCACTCCTTTAGCCTAAAGGATGATATGGGTTACTTTAATTATGCGTAATCATAAATTTGTTTGACAGCTCCATTATTGTTCTATTCACAAAATGTTTCCCTTGATCATTAGTAATGGTAAGAAGAAAGCCAAACCACATTATGATATGTTCATAAATAAATTTTGCAGCACTAGTGCTTGTACAGCCCTTGCTTACCTTTGTTTTCTCCCACTTGGTTAAGTATTCAATGCCAATTATGATAAAACAAGAGTGAGCCTTACATGCAAGTGGATCAATAGATCCAATAAAGCCTATAACCCATTTTTCAAATAAGGTTTGCACCAAGACTAGTTGAAATGGCATTTCATCCCTTGCAATAGGTCTTCCTACCCTCTAGAAAACATCACATTTCTACACATTTCAACTCCTTGAAAAAGAGTGTGCCACCAAAAGTGGCTAGTAATACCTTCCTATAGATTCATCTCCTAAATTGTGCCCTCCAAAAATCCCTTCATTAAATTCCTTTAGTATATCATCTCTCTCATGCTCCAACATCACTCCTTACAATTTCATCTTTGTTTGTAATGGAGCTCTCCTTCAATCAATGGGTGTGGCAATGACCTTTGCATTGGTCTATGACTCTATTCCTCTCCTATTGTACTCTCGTTCTAAAATTTGTCTATTTATAAAATTCAGCAATGTCTTTTAGCTCTAAAGGCACCACAATTCACTCTGAATAAGTTTGTGCTCAATAATTCATTAATCCTCACTGGTATTCTTGAAAAATAATCAAGTCTTTGGCTGGCTTTTCATAGTAAACACCATAATTTTATATTCAAATTCTAAAATAGCATTAATGATTGACAAATTGTTGGAAATGTTGTCATTGGTGTCAAAGGTTGTTTTCTGCAAGCACAAGTGAGAGTGTCGCTGATGTCAAAATGAGATTGTTGGGAATATTGTCATTGATAACAACGGTTGGTGATGTCAATGTTTAGGCTATTGTTTGTTATATTGGCTCCAATTGTTTCACCAACGCGGTTATAACAGCAATATTTTTGAAAGAGGTGTATTTAGAGGCCAACTCATCGAATTTTATTATTTTGAAAAAGATGTAATTATAGGCTGACTCGTGGAATTCTTTTATTATGATTTAATTTTATAGGGCCGACCTATGTGTGTTATGTAAGTAATTTTGGCACCCAAAGGGGTATAAAAAGGTGATGTATGTTTTGTGAGAATCGTTTGGGAGAAATTGTTTTATCATTCAAGTACAAAGCTGAGTAGATTTAATGCATCGGAGATTAAAAACCAAGCAGATTTTGTTAAGTGTGAAAGTGCATAAAAATGTTCATCATCTATTAAAGAAGCAACATCTAGAAGCTGCATTTTATAGAAGAGGTCAGTGCCTCTTAAACAAAGAGATTGATGACTCTTGTTGAGTTTGTGCTCAATTGTGGGGATTTCTGTCTCCAGTAGGTTGGTGCCTTGCAAATTCTGTAAGTGGAGATTGGTGTCTCCAATTGTTTGGTGCCTACAAATATTGGAAGATCATTTTTGTTGTGGTTGCTTTTGGAGAGTAGATCCAAGCAGTCCTCTATGATTTTTCAAAGAGAGTGTTTCCATGTAAATCTTGTGTTCTTAATTGTGTGGATCTTGTGTGTTTGCTATTATTGTGATTGTTAATTTTAAATAAATAAAAGTGCCATATACTGATTCACCCCCCCCCCACCCTTTCAATATAAGTGTGTGCTCATCAATTGGTATCAGTCAAGAAAGTTTCTCCTCAAATAGAGCTACATTGTTTGATGGAACAAAAAATGCAATCTGGAGTGTAAGGATGCAAACTTATCTATTGGCTCTAGGGCTTGATATTTGACAATTAGTTGTGAGTAGTTGTCAAGCTCCAACACCCCCACCAACAAATCAGGCTAGAAAGAAGGCTAGTGAGAACAATGCAAAAGCGCTGAATTCTTCCGTGTGTGTTCTAGGAGAATCAGAGTTTGTCAAGGTAAGGATCTGAGACAAACTTCACAACATCTATGAAGGCAATGATGAGGTCAAGACAACAAAGCTCCAAACTCATTGAAGACAATTTGGGAGCCTAAAACTGAAAGAGGAAGAAAATGTTGCAGCCTATCTCCTTGTGGATGAAGTTGTCAATACCATCAAAGGACTTGGCGAAAAGGTTGAAGAATCGGTGATTGTGCAAAAAGTGTTAGGGTCACTCCCCTTAAGATGTAACGCAAAAGTTTCTGCCATTGAGGAAATGAAGGATTTGAATTCATTAACCATGGAGTGAATTGCATGGGATTCTCACTGTGTATAAAATGAGGACTGAAAAAGAGAACCCATCAAAGTAGGAAGCAGCCTTCAAAGCTTCAAAGAAGGTGAAGAATGAAGACCCTGAATCAAGCAATGAGTCAGATGCAGAGGAAGCCCATTTTGTGAGAAATTTGAAGAAAGAATCTAGCAAATACAAAGGTAAACTACCATTTAAATGTTTTGATTGTGGTAACACAGGACATTTTGTTGCTAAAAGTCCATATGCAGAAAATGATGACAATAATGATGAATGATATCATAACAAAAAGAAAGGAGCAGACATCATCAATACAAGAAGAAGAAGAACTTACATAAGCACAAGAAAAGCCTCTATTCCAAAAGGGATAGTAACTCATATGAGAAGAATGATGACAGTGTCTCAGGTAGTGACAGAAGAAACTTTGTTCGTGGAAGCAAAAACAAGAGTTGATGTCATGAAAGGTGAAAACAGTTGTGTAAAAGAAAAGATAAATTGAGAAGTGGAGGAAGATGCTGAAATTGAAGATGTGATTCTTGAAGAATAACTCATTTATGCCCTAAGTGAGATCAAGAAGCTTAAAAAAAAAATATGAAACAAAAATTGCAGCTGCAAAAATATTAAGAAGAGGATTGTCATCAAAAAATATTATCATCAGCCTGAAGACTCGATTAAAAGAAGCAAAGAGAATAGAAGAAATAGTGAGAGCTCAGCTGAAAAAAAGAAAGAAGATTGCAAGATGCTAGTGTCCGAAATTGTTTCCTTGAGGAAGGAGTTGGAGAAAACTAATGCTCAACTAAACAAAAGCTTAAAAATTGATAAAAGTACTGAAATTCTGGATGACATACTAAAGAAGATCAGAATCCAAAGGCTACTAAACCACCAAAGAAGACAAATGTTGAAAAGCCTAAAGGCTATACAAATGCATTTAAGGAATCTATCAACAATAAGGGCAACAAGAAGAAAGAAGATATGTTCCTCGAAAAACCAACAAGGATAACAAGAGTTTCAAAAGACCATTCCCTCCGAGGAAATCTCATATGACCAAGTTCCAATATTGTTTCTTTGGGTATTGTTTTTCTTGTAAACATTTTGATCATAAAGCAACAGAGTGTAGGACATGTGCACGATATAACTTTGTATGGGACACAAACAAAAGATCTTATGGGTTTTAAAATAAAAGCTTCAACTCATTTGCTCCTTTATTGGATTACAATCTCATATGGTATAAGTGCAACAACTTTGGTCATATAGCATGCTTTTGTAGAAGTGGTTTTGTGGAATCTCCTAAACAGGACTGGAAATTGTATATCCCTGCTAAACAGAAAGAACCTGCAAAAGTTTGGAGAAGGAAGCAGTTGCAAGAAAAACAGAAAAGGGAGAACTCTATGCTTGTGCTCATGGCTTTTCATGCCCAAGATGAAGGAAACCAATGGTACGTTGATGGTGGATGATCAGGTCACATGACAGTGGACAAGAGCAAGTTTCTCACTTTGAAGAAAGTAGATGATGGCATTGTGAAATTTGGAGAATATGCTACAGCAAGGATAACTCCTAAAAGTACTCTTAGCAATGATAATGGTAAGACAAAAACGGAAAATGTCTTAATGTTGAAGGTTTGAAGCATAATCTTCTTAGTGTTAGTCATATGTGTGATCAAGGATACACCCTGACATTTCATGCTCAAGGTTGTGAGATCGCGAAGGTAAGTACAGGAAGATTAGTTGCAGAAGAAATTACTGTAGAAGATAACCTATACATTCTTAGTAAGATCAAGGCAGAAAGATGGTATATGGGAAAGACAGATGAAAGATGGTTATGGCATAGAGGAATGGGCTATAAGAATTTTCAATAATCAAACAATATATAAGTCAATGTTTGACAGCCTACTATATGTGACATCATCAAGGCCAAACATTATGCAAGTAGTAGGCATGGTGGCATGTTCTCAAGCAAAAGGGACTAATATACAAGCAGTCAAAAGAATATCCAAATACTTGAACGTATGTCAAAGGTCAAGATTTCACTCTAGCAGCATATGCAGATGCAGTTTGAGCAGGCAGTGTTTGATGATAGCAGCAGTGTCATATTGCACACAACTTCCAGTTGCAAAGGTAGAATATTCAATACACAATAGAGGCAGAATACATATCTGTAGTATCATGAAGAAGACATTGAAAGATTTTAAGAGAACAGGTAGCAGAGCAGCATGTCAGGTTGGAAATCTCAAGCAAAAATTGGAACTGATTCCCTAAGGAGAAGCCCAGATTCAAGGGGAGCTAATGACTATGATTTTTCAGCCCTGGTGATATGCTTTTAGAAGACATCTTAGAGAAAGATCAACTGGTGAATTTCAAAAAGGTGAAGAGATAGACAAAAAGAGAGGATGATGCCATTGATGTCAAGTGGAATACCTGCAGACAGGGGGAGTTTCTTTGTGAGTATTGAACATCCCTTTGCCATTGATGTCAAAGGAAGAGAGTTACAGAAAGAAAGAGCATTGCAAAAAGAGAAAGTATTATGTTCTTGTTGTATTCACAGATTACATCTTTGCAAGGTTGCCATCAATGAGAAAGTGAGAGATTGTTCGAAATGTTAAAATTGATGTCAAAGGTCATTGATTTCTTCTCTATTAGTATGTTTAGTTAGGTGGGCAATTTTGTTTTGTCGACATCCCATTTTGTTGTTCTCCATTCCGGACACTTTTGTTTCTTGTCGTCCGGAGACGAATTTCTTTTTGGGGGGGATGATGTTGTCCGGCAATGTGGACAGTTAGGTAGTTGCACAACCGAGGATAGGTAGTTAACGGGTGCGACAGTTCGCCTCACACCCTCTCGGTCCCTATTTGTATGTAGTCTCTCGATGGAAGAGACAGACATGTCGTGATTATACTCTTGTACATGGTCATTTATAAGCAATGAAAGATACTTGAAGTTCTCTCTCTTATGCTGTGTTGTGTACTTACTATTTTGTATGACTACAATAATCTAGTTTACCCGTGAGGGCAAACAACAGCTAGTTGAGTTGATAGGATTTATGTTGTTTAGGAACTTATGTTGTGGACCAAAGCCACAGTCTAACCAAGTTCCTTAATAAGATTTTAAGTATTAATCTCTTCGGATTATTTATTTTAATAATTATATATTCTCATCCTCTATATAAATTTATGGGTGTAGTATACGTAGTATGTATATACATATGTATATATGTGTGGACCATGGTAATATATTATATACATACATACATACACACACACTAACTAGGAGTATTACACATAAATAATTAAATAATAGTTCACAGTAATCTTATGTGTTCTACTAATATCATTATTATTTTAAGTTGGTAAAGAAAACCTATGATATGAATTTGAAAGGAATTCAAGGGAATTAACTCCCAAATGCACGTAAATGAAATTTGCACCTCATTTTTAAATCCATATGGATGTAATTATGAGGAAAGATATTTATAAGCCACGTTTTGAAGTGTGGTGGCAGATTATAAACCCACGATATGATTGTGTGCCGTACGGAAACTTATGGGAGCAATTTTAGCGAGTTTGTCATTCGTGAAAATGAAATTAATGCCATAATCATAATGGTGTAGTGTGATGAGCCCAGCTGGCTCTCAATAACAAACTAGCTTTTATCTTAAATATATATTTGCACTTCTGAAATTCTTTCCAAATGTATAGAAATTAATGAACATTAAATGTGTATTTCAAAGATACTTTTCTGATTATTTCACTTCTTGATTATGAATTTGCTTACAGATATATCATAATTGGACAATTATCATATTTAATTTCAATTACAAGCATTCATTTAAAAATCTGTGCACCTTTGAATAAGTACGGCTGCTCTTGAAATCAGATTGCAACCCCGAGAACAAATGACGCCAGCACTCACATGCTCACGCAGCCAAGTGTAGAAACGCAGCAACCTCAACAAGACACAATCCTGAACAATTACGCAGCACTCCCAATCAACTCCACACAGCAAAGAAGACCTCACGCAACACTCAGCTGGGAATGCGTGTGGCTGGCTGCAGATCCGTACAGCCCTGCATGTCGTCCGTACGGCCCAGAATTTCTAACGCAGGCCACTAGAAACAAAATGCTGGCATTCTAGCACAGCTCGTTAGCACATAGATCCAACTCATATGCATTTTCAAGAGAAATGGACGTTTCTTGAAACTTATCTTCAAACCCTCAATTCCCAAATTTCGTACTCCATTTCTCATTCACAAAGCTGAAATTTGATTGCATATGAACAACCTGTAAATCTAGCATTCAAGAACAGAAAAAACTCTCTCCAGAAGCTAAAGACCAAGCTCAAAAAATTGTTGCAGAACTCTCTCCAAAAGCTGAAGACCAAGCTCAAACCCTAGCTTTTCCAAGCCAAGCAGAATTCTCTCACAAAACAAATTATCAAATCATCAATGGGTAAATGAAAGTGCTTTTTCGAATTGAATATATAGCTTTTTCGGAAAAAGCTTCAACTTCACTTTTTTCACTTAAGAGGCTTTTTAAACATAACTTCATTTTATAACATTAAGTTATAAAGTCATAAAGTTATTAAATTAAAATAATTTAATTTAATAATGATAACTTTAAAATAAAAAGCCACTGTAACCCACTGACTGCGACAAACTCGTTTCTAACACCAGAGCCCCAAACCTCAACTGCCCTGCCAGAAATAGCCAACTGAGCCAACTGCCAAAAATAGACTTACTATTAATAGTAAGTCTCTCAAACTGGAGATCCCCCTGAAACTTGATCTTGAAACATCTAACACTCCGTGCAGACGCCCTGCTAATCCTAGCCATACCCAAAATACCACTTACTAAAAATAGTAAGTTGACCAAATTGACCCGAACGAAGAGCAGACCTAGTAATCTGAACCTCCAGAATGGAATCCCAACACTGGCTCCGCCAACTGACCCCCTCTGATCGCCCGATTAGCTTGCGAGGGTCGCCAAACCAAGCTAATCCCAATAGTCTGAAAAATGGGGACATCACAGTCCTCCCTTTCCAAGATTGCTTGTCCTCAAGCAATCAGGAAAACAAGCAACATCACAATCCACCCGGATCCCAAGGATGGTCATGAGTAATGTCTCAATCAACCTCATACTCCTGTGAAGAAGCCAACAACATCAACAGTACCAACATCAGTAACCGGAAATCTGCACTTAACACCCAAACTGATGATGCTGTAACCAAATCGCCTCGTGGGAGAAACTCAACCGAAAGTAACTCACAAGGAAGTAACTCAACCAACAAACTGGACTTACTCCCAGTCTTCGAACAACCAAATCATCATACCAGTCATCAAAAGGATGCACTGAAGAATTGTGTGACTGATCGATGTCCTGAACGTGAGGATCGAATGTAAAGCTATAAGCACTCCTCACCGTGTACACCTCTGTAAACTGTTCAGCTAGGCCTGGCTGGCCTCCTATGTAATCTGCCTAATGAGTAGGTGTACAAATCGAATCCCAAACGTCAACATCATCATTATCTTACAACACCTATATTTGAAATTATATAAAATGAAATTTGAATTTGCATGTAACTTAATGAAGGATAACCGTTTGGAATTGACGAAGGGGTAAAAAAAAGAAAAGTGGAAGTCGGGAAGTGGTATAAGCAGGAGAAGCTTAGAACGGAAGATGCATTTGCACTAACTAATCTCTTCATGATATTTCTTTCGCACAAAGCTTTTTGATGGTTTTCCATTCTCACAGAGAGCTGGAGTTAAACAAACACTCTGTTTTAACAGTCTCAATTGGAATGAATACTAGGTTTTGGCAACTCCAAACTGAACTCAACACTTCATCTTGTCTAGAAAAGACAAAACGACACCATCAACAAGGAGATTGTGGAAAGGCACGTAAGCCAGGTACCCTAGTTTTGTGTCTTGTAACTTATAATATAAGGAAGAAGCATAGTTGAATTTGCTGCTGTTGAGTAGAAAGAACCTAATTTGTTTTAAGACCTCAGATATTGGTCAATAATTGTTTTACTACTGTTATGGAAAATTAGTAAACTAAACTTATAGCTTAGCTATGTTGAAGTTAGTAACTTCTTTATTTTAAACAAAAAAAAATATGCCTTTGTAGTGTCTCAGTTCTGAGACACGGAAGTTAACACAAAGGCTGTAAACAGTAAACACAATTTTGTTACCAGATTGTACAGCAAACTGAGAAATTACCATTATAATCCTTTGGGTAGAAATTGGAGCAATTGTATAAATTAAAAAACATCATCATTAGCTGAACATTATAACCACATGCTGATAAAAGCTTTATTAAGTAGATACTTACAGGGAAACACAGTAGTGAGCTCTGTGCCTAATATTATTTCAGAATTTTCTTCTTGCAACGTACACTGAAGAAAATAATTTAACATGGTCTCAAAATCAGTTAAAGTGTTGAATTAGGAAGATTTTATGTTGTGCCTTGTATCTCTGTTTTTGAACAGAAAACATATGAACTTGTTTGCTGTAGTACAAGGTTAATTTATTAAAAAATTATCAGGAATAGTAGTGAAAACTAATGAGAACCTAGAGTTGAGGCACACACATATTCATAAGGTGAGAGAACAAGAATGCAATGACACAAGTGGAACCCTACAACAATAACTCGAATAAATTATCATAAACATGTTGAGAATGTTGAAAATGAACCAGAAGGAAGGCAGAATAAAAGAGAGCAAATAAAAATGGTTACACAAGTATTACCCTGGGAAAAACCCTCTTCACAGAGGGAAACGACCCAGCCCACAAAAGTTGTATCTCTTTTATTGATGTTCAATGCAAAATTACAACACCTCGCTGACAGTGATCTGCTAAGCCGAGATGATCAAAGCATCATCATAACCTTGAATACGAAGACCTTCAAGGATTATGCAAAGATGATAATACAGTAACACATATGACAGAGATGAATATTTTGCATAAAAGACGCGATCGATATCAAATATGGCTCACTGGTTGAGCGCACATGCAGAGACTGTATAACCTGAAGAAGTTCGAGCTGAAAACACATGCATTCCAAAATGCTAAATCCAAAGGTAATGCATACTGATACACACACAAAATGCGCTCTCTGCAAAACTGTCTGTCTTTCACGCTCAGAATCCGTGCTATAGAAGACGCGTTGCCAAAGATGGATATGCCCGATGATGATCAAGACACCAAGGGAGGTGACGCTTCACCTTACTTGGCGATCCACCCAGTAAGGTGAAGTGCCATCACGACGCCCATTACAAACGGAGGGAAAGCCCGACACCAAGGAACGGCTGGCAGAGACATTACATGATGAAATCATATTATAGTTGATGGCAACTGCATAACGGAACTTACAATGCACAAAGTAAAACCAACATGACTGTCGTCGGTGGTTACAACCATGCTTAACTATCAGCGACAGTTATATGAACTGGAAGTGTTCAAAATACGTTTACATCAATAGTAACATAAATACGGTAGCAAGGAAGATCCAGTCAATTCTCTGTCGCTGCTACATAATTTCAACAGAGAATGATAGTAATCTATAATCATTCAAACATCAAAGCCTGAACCTAGAATAGTTCAGATAGAAAATTATTAAAACTAGAGTTAAGCATGTCTCTATATCCAGAGTCAGTGTGCAGTTAGCATAAGAGACAACTTGGATGGTCAGTATGACTAAATCGTAATTTTGGTTTCAGCCGAGTAGGGCGAAGAATTTGACTGCATGTCTTAATCATGCTTGCAGCTAGAAACCTTGGCCAAGGTGACACTGTGTTATGTTACTGTTAGTCAATTCATTTGGTCCAGATGCATTACCTCGTCAAAGGTCATGCTAGTTAGGAGTAGCAATAGTGTATGACCGACTAGAGTTGTGTAGGAACAAACACGTCTCAGAGAGCTTAACCTATCATCATGTTTACGTCCTCTGCAAAGAGTCGGGACAATTTGAGTTACGAAGTTGTGCGGGGGATCAGTAGATTCATGGTTGGGTGGTTAAAATGCCCCAATAATACTTTCCCTCATTGTTATACTTGGTCCTCAAAGAAATTCAGAAGGGATTCCAAATGTTTATACATTCACAATAAAATTCTGAACTTCTCATGTTCTTCATTGTTGAAGTTAATGAGTTAGAAATGATAAATGGAAAGATATCTTCCTTTATAGCAGCTTTCTATTTCATTAAAAAGAAGAAAATAGATTTAGAAGTTTTATTCAAGTAAAAAGAGAGAGATTAGAATATTGCAATGTTTTCCTTCTTAAGTTTTATTATGTTACTCTTGCATTTGTTTCAATTCAGTAATTTAATCATGTTACAACAAATAGATTTGATGAGTAACAGAATACTTAGAGAACACAGAGGTGTTTACAAATCAATTTTGACACTTTTCTGGCCAGACGCACATGTCCCGTTCATCAAGGACTAGTATATTATATTAACTGCTTTACAAAGCACTTGCCCCATGAAACTACACTTACAAAACAGATAATGCAGGAAATACAAATGAAAAGCAATCCTTACCTTAAAGCTTACTCCTCTTAGAATATGCTTCTCACCAAATGACTTGTGAATATTTCTGCACTCAATGAGAACTTCTGAGTCATCCTCAAATGTTTTGCTTACTGTCGGCTCTTCTAATTGTGTAGCATCCTGATGCTGCAAAACAGAACTGTGTAAATGGTGAAGCAAGAGCAATCAATTCCAGCTTTGAATAGAAGATTATATTGATGAAACACTGAATGCAAGTGCCACACTTAGCAGACAAACTACTGCACAGCATACCAGCGGCATAGACCGAAGCTAGAAGTCTCACATGGAGCTAACCTAAAAATAATCTAAAGTTTTTTTATTCAAGCTTAAGCTGTATGTGAGCAATCTCCAACTAGATATATGAAATACAAACCACCTTAGCTTTCCAACAGAGTAGACACGTAAATTTTGGTTTGCTTCTCAGAAGTAAGTACTTATGTGGAGCTAATATGATACAAGAAATTTTACTCCCAAACATGGCAAAACAGTGTACTTAGCAGAAAAAGTGAGCTTCTATACCTAAGGGATACTTTATTTTTTAGCCAAAATTTACTTATGAACTTACCAGAATTTGCAACAGAAGAGACGTGATGAATTTGATCTGATGGTTCAACTAAGCACTAGGACACACTGATGGTTATCATCTACATCACATTACAAACATCCTAGCATGATGATCTCTCAATGTAATCTTGAAACCTGGATAATCTTAAGTGTGCCAAAGATCTGGGATTCTAGGCTGTTTCTAAATCATAACATCCATGGGAGACCTCATATGATCCATAGGATGACAAAAGTACACAAACAACTGAGTCAAAATGTTTGCAAAGAAACAAACTCTCGCTTCATGGTTATCTATAATTTATTTTTTGTGTTCTAAAACATCTTTAATGTAACTAACTAGCAGATCGAGAAGTGAATTTGGCAAGGAAACACTTTTAAACTCGTAATACGTCAATTCCTGGTGCATTTACAAAACACAAAAATGTGACCGACTGAAAAGGACAGAATTAAAGAAGCAGACAGAATTTGATTTTAGTGTTGACACTCACGATTCCCATACTGATCTCACACACAGGCTTGAAAACAATCAATTTCTGCATATCACCTTTGCACAAAGCCCTGGCCGATCTTCTGCGTATCGTTCCAATTTTATGTAATGTACCCCATAAACCCAACATAATCATGGGCCCAAATCATCATTTAGGCAGAGTTTGCAAAGGTTCGCTGTGCAACTAAGTGGTAATACTAATTTCTACCTCATGAACTAAGCCCAGCCCAATATCAGGAGGAATACAAACACATATTAACCGTCATTCTCAGAAGAAAATTTCAGCTCAAGTGACCTTAAATGTTATCTTAAGTAATTTTAACATAAATCAGCCGTCAAACCCAGATTAATTTACCTCAAGTGCAACTAAAAGGTCACCTTAGTTAAGCTCTACCTTAACTGAAGACTGAACCACCAAAAACCATACAAAATTAGGGCATAAAATGATATAGCCGAATTCAAAGGAAGCCAAAAAAAAACTTTCAAAGAAATAATCGAATTTTACAGCAAATGCAAGAAATATATCGCCACATAATCCCAATCAAATGACAATTAGATAGAAAACAAAAAATCTGAAACAGAAGATTATTGAGACTTAGATAAAAATGAAAAACCCAAAACAGAACACAAATGAGGCTTACATTGATTATAAGTGCTTGTGAATCTTGGTACCGACTTCTTGCAGAAGGAACAGAGCAGGCACAAATAACTCTACTGTGACCACCTTTCTTCAGGCCTAAATACCTGGACGGGCAAATTGTTGGCAGATTCAACAGGCCTTTCGAATTTCTAGAAGGTTCGAGAAACGATGTGGGTAGACGTAATTGCGAAGGAGAAAGAAAACATTTCGCCATTGATTCTCTTGGGTTTTATTTTCCGATGTTCAGCGGAACTGCCCTGAACCAGCAATGTCAATCTGAAAACTACCGAAGAAAAAAGTCTGTCCTGAATTGGGCAGCATCTGATCTCTTCAGACAAATGCGCTTAATACTTTTTTCTAGAGGACGTACTGTCCGCACAAGTTTAACGAGGCCCCTATCTGATGGCCCTTGGAGTAAAACGTGCCAAAATCCAATATAAAATCGTATGTAATGGTATACCATCGAAACAATCCCCCGATACTGCATCCAGTTTTATATTTGATGGTATGGATAGATTTCGCATTTTCAGAGAACAAATCAGCAGAGGAGGAGATTCTTTGATTGGTTCACAGTCCAATCCATGCCAAATTTCAACGTAGAATATACATTGTTTGTATTATATAAAAAATAATATCCCTTGCTTAGTTCTAATCAGCAAAGAAAACCTCGCTTTATGTCTTTGGTCTTTGTACAACCATATGGATGATGCATGTGATTTAAAATCTTGTAATGATGAAATGAAATTAGCATACGCATAACTTTTTTAATTTTGTTTTGTTTTCATTTTTTATTGGATTTTTTTTCATTTTCTAATATTTCAATAAATATTATATATTTTTGTCTTAGGTTAGTATTAACATTCTTAATTATCTTATTTGAGTTAAGTTAGTACCATATTTATATATTTATCATCTATTTATCTTTATTTCAATTTTATGGTATAGATTTCCGTATTTTCATTCTTCATTTCTAAATCAACAAGTTATTATTATTTCAATTTATTTCTTAGTGGAGTAGGATTTATCTAAGTTGATCTTGAGTAGTACAAGAATAATTTGAAAAATTGAAGGTCTTAAATTTAATTTTAAACTTTCCCACCTATTTCTATTTGGTTGTAATAAACCAACCTATCACACTTCATGAAAGGAAGCAAAGGTGTAAAATATGCTTCTTACACCAATCTATGTCGAGAGATAACATAGGAAAATAGATATGTGCAAGAATTAAATTGATCATACAATTACAAGGAAATAAAAACAAAAATAATATACCATAACATAGTGATTTATGTAGGGAAAACTATTTCAAAAGAAAAAATTGCACACTCTAAAGCAACTCAATGTATTATTCAATAATAGATTGTGCAAGGTGTAATCCTTTTATAGGGGTATCACCAATAAGAAATCTTGAACAATTCTAGCAACATAGCTATACCTATAAAACTCACTATATCAACTTCTAATGCATGGGTGAATGTTAATAAGTGCATCAAAAGATAGGTTTACAATACACTATGCACAAAATCTAGATGAGTAATAAAAAAATGTGGAAACATGTAGAATGAACAAAAAAGCAAAAAAAAATGGGAGTGCTACCTCTCCTAAACACCATAGTAAGGGGAGTTGTAATGTCCCCAATTTTGGGTTCTCTTTCTTTGCAGTTTACTTTGATCTTTTGGGTGTGTGTTAGCCTTATCAAAGTGGTTGTTTGATGTTACAAACGAGCTTCAATAAATCAGAGAATTCAAAGGGTATTTTTTGAGGTTATTTTTACAGCAATTTATTAGTGACACCTCAACACCCCTAGAAACCTCGCAAGACCAAAAGAACTTCCACAAGAGAAAATAGCGAGAATAGCTTGCTTCAACTATGCAAGATTGATTGATGGTTTAATATGCACATGAGAGACTTTTTATATAAAGGCAAGGTGGGAGGCAGGATTAGACAAGATTGTGACATGTATCGCAATACTATCTAATGAGACAACTAAAGTGTCAACCTAGATAGCTAAAAGTAGTTTCCACAGATAAGATAAGATCATGTGACAACTAATTTTTCTTCTAGGACACCTAGGACCTAAGTAAACTTAAGTCATGGGCATATGTTCCTTACTAGGAACTAGCAAAAATACTGGGTCCAAGACCTTTATTAGGTCCAAAACCTTATCCACACAAACACCCCCTAAGAGGGAGTAGATTAATATGAAAACATACAAGAATGATAGATCCTAGCTACAAAACCATTTTAGGTACCCATGTGCAATGCAAATGCAATCTCTCACAAATAAAGAAAAGGAGAAAACCCAATGGGACAAAACTCCTTTTCCAAAAAAGAGAAAAGAAACAAACAAGAAAGGATGATGTATGGAGGACTAGATGATAGCCTTGAGGAATACATCCTTCATGAATATACAACCAATGATCCACTGTAATAGGTAAAGAAAGAGAAAGACAAAATATCCCCTCATTGTGAAGAAGCTCTAATGTTGATGAAGTGTACAAAAAAATTGATGATACAATCTCTACAAGAAACACATGTTCTCTCAAGAAGAAACAAATCAATTGAATGATGAAGAAGCCACTCCATGTTCTACTGAAAGGAGGAAGGAAGTCTCCAAATATGTTTCTGAGATCAAAATCAAGTAAGAGTCCCCAAGCTTGAATAAGTCATATGATGATCAAACTCAACCAAGAAACATTACAAATCAAGTGAAGGAAAAAAATCATGAATGTCGATTCTCCAATGATAATATGAATGGAATAATAGTTTTGTTGAAATTATCATAAAAAGGAGATAAATCCCCTCAAGTGTGTCTCCTAAATCTACAATATGAGACTCCGCAGATAAGTCTACAATTCATGTTAAATACATATAACACAAATCATCATATTAAACACTATGATCAACTTGTTGAAGAGAAACACTCAAAGTTGAAGAAGCAATAGGTGGAAGAGTAGGAAGATCAACACTAGTTTCTAAAATACCAATATTTAAGTGACTAAACTTCTCCTGACAAACATGATTTACCCTTGATTAAAGGATGTGTAAATCAATTAAACGAACATTATCATTATTAAGAGAAAAATGAGTAAAGGAATACAAACAAGATGAATGATCAACCATCTTGATAACAATGATCTCCCTAGTTTGTAAATCCCTTCCTACAAGTTAGTGTTGGCATTCATCTCAACCTTATTGCCATTGAAGTCAACTTGATGTATGATGAGGTCCAAAAGGATGTGTTCATATTAGTACTTGTTGTTGCTAGAATATTACCATATCAGGTTATTATATAGTTTTTCCATTTATGTCAAACTTGTGGGGAGATTGTTTGTAATGGTTTGAGATGTAGTATCTGGATGACGGATGTCTATTCCAAAATGATCAAGTAATATTCAAGTGTCTGGATCCATTTTTCACTAAGTATGACTATATTGGTGAGCAATTTGGGAGATGGAGTATCAATATTCTAGTTCATAATACTTTGCATTGCATCAACTTAGATTATAGTTTTAGTAGGTTATTTGTGAATATTTAGAGATGTTATATTTGAGGTTTCAAGTGACAACACCTTTTGCATAAGATTTGGTGATGTTCTAAGTGTCGATCTATTATGTGACAGTGTACCTGATTGTTAGAATGCTTTACATTCCTCCACTTTTGAAGATTTTGAGTTGCAATTTCTTAGATGTGTTTTGTTGATGTCATGAGATTTTATGTTATTCATTTCAAGAATTTTGGAGGTTTGCATCATGTTTTGAGTTTATTTTGTTGACTTGCTTTGCTAGTTCTATCTTCTTAAGCTGACTTGAGAAGTTTTGGCACCATGCGGTAGTGTAAAGTAATAAAGGAAATAATTTAGGTGTAATAGGATGGTGTGCCAATATGGTGTGATGTTTCACACTTTTTTTTTCCTTCTACAATGCATTGGAATATTATTTTGGGCCGATAGTTTGTGTTATGCACATTTCATCTAATTAGGCCAATCTAATT